>JAECWL010000007.1:0-138430 GCA_018150545.1 Drosophila ercepeae | reverse complement strand
TGTAGTATATCCGGCCGTGTTGTTATAGCGAAATACATTAGAGAGCCTATCAGTGATTGATAGCTCGTTTGGTCTACACGCTTGAAGTCGTCGTGATCGCATTTCACTTGAAATCCTGCTTCGAGAGGTATAGCATTAGATTTAAAGTTTTGCATACCATACTCACGTAAGAGATTTTCAATAAATTGCTTATGGCTAACATATGTTGCCAATTTATGTTGCCAGTCTCGCATTCACGATCTATTTCCATTCCAGGAAAATGGTTCAACTGACCGCCATCAGTGACGTCGAATTCGTCAGCAATCCACATCTTTATTCTTTTTAGGTAATCTTTGATGGTACTGGTCACAATCTTGTCATCTACATACACCACTATGATGCCCAATGTTTGACCTTGTCGCCGTATGTATAGACACGGCTCGCTGGCGCAGGGGTTAAAGTCCATCTTCACCAAAACAGAATTTAGATTCTCATTCCACTCACGCCCACTCTGCTTTAAGCCGTACAAAGATTTGTTCAGCTTTAACACACGCCCAGGGAACTTCTGGTCAACAAATCCCTCTGGTTGGCGAACATACAATACACACCATGCTCAACTGCCAGAGCAATCACCAGCCTGATCGTAGAATACATCGGCACTGCACACTGGGCCAGATTCACTTTTTTTTGGCATAAAGTCTAATAATAAAGCTAGAGAGCTGAATTTTTGAAGAATTTATGCATTTGACATTTAAACTACGTACTTTTAATTTCAAGTGAATCGGACCACGCCCACCCATACCGCCCATATAAGGATATAAAGTTAAGGAGTAGATTTGGCATGAGTGTTTATTTTTAATATAATAAATTTAAACTGAATTTTTCTTATGTAACTATTTAATTTATTTAACATTATAATATTATATTAATCATAATTTCGTGATCCGAATCCGAGTCGCTATCATCGCTTTCCAAAAAATGTTCATTATTAATATGTTCTACATTTGGCAAAGCGCTTTTTTTATTTTGAGACGATCTTTTGTTTATATTTAGGCTAGAAAGTAAAGGATCCGATGAATCCATGGATCGGTGAAATACGTCCGTTAAATTGTTAACACGAGAACTTTGTCTCGAATATGATCGTCTATAGCGCTTGTAGAATTTAATGCGTGCTTCAGATGCGTTCTCTCCAAAGCAACCGATAGGTAAAACCGAGGATGCTATTATCTGCAGACCGTGAATCAAAACTTTGTGGACAGTTGCTGACATCGGATACCATTTATAGTGATCCATATACATTGATAAAGTTCGTTGGCAGAATTGTTTGAATTTAGGAATATTTAAATGAAATTCGCAATATATAGTTACTAAAATAATATAAAACCTGTGCAAAATTTCATAATTTAATCCTAATATTGATGAAAGTTGCCTTGTGCTCTTAAAAGCTCTTCTTGCGGTGTTTCCGTCATTCGTATTTCCACTTCCGTTTTGCTTTGGCTTATCGACATGTAATCCCATTTGAGTCCAAAATAATTGTTGTACTTCTTGTTTACGGCATGTTATCATGTCTCTTTCTTTTTTATCCCTTGTTTGCCACTTTTCCAATTGAAGTTTGTATGAGATTTTAAGTACAAACTCGAAAAATCTGAACCATGCGTGCAGAGGACTGATGCCATAATTTAGATTTTCAAATTTAGCTTTAAAGTTTGATATTTCGGTGGTTTTCATAAAATCCTTTGGACTGGCTCCACAGATAGGACACACCTGGCAAGATTTCGTTCCGGTTATATTAAATATTATTATTCAACACCTTTCCGTCAATTAATGTGAGATGAAGGGAAAAAGTGACAACTATTTTTCTATCGATTGAAAAATTGTAAGTAAAATCTGTAAGGTTGTGTATTTGTGACTCTAAATTCGACTTTTCCGCCAAAATAAGTTCTTTTGTTTTTTTAGCGAATTGAATCTTTAGGGTCTGCAAAATCTTACTGATTGGGTGCTTTTATTCATCCATAACGGTGTCTTTAAATCATCTGTTAATTTTAATGGAATGAGGCTGGTAACGAAAATTGAGTCGTTTTTGAGATGGGATTCGTCTTCAAGGAATCTCTGCTTGTACATTCTCTGCCCGGTAGTCGGTACTACCATCCATAGCTTCCATAGCTTGCGATCAGTTTGACATCTGTTATGTTTTCATGCCTCTTAAATCCCTCCTCTTGCATAAGAATAATTCGACTGGCCGTATGATTCAGCAAATTTTGGAGACATACTTGGGCTCTGGTTTCTGTCACATGAACTCCCGCTGGTCTACACGCTAAGTTAGCTTCGCTGACTTTATTATACGATGGATAAATATTGCTAAATTGTGTTTTATTCACAGCTCTCATGTCGTTGTATTGGGCTTTGGTTAGAGAGCTGTCAATCAAAAATGCAAGAGCCTGCAAGAGCGGTACTGGCTCTGAGAATATCAATTTCCCTCTAATTTCAGTGGATGCAGATGAAGTAGAAATGGTATGCTCTAATACAAAAGCAGTAACGCTCATTTTTTCCTTTTTGGCTGAAATTGATGCTGCATGGACAAGAAGACTTGTATTATTTTCTTCAATATTAGCCAGACCCGTTGCAATTTTTCTTTTGAGCCGTGATCCTGCATCACTGTAAGGGAGTCGTGATCGTCCCATTTGACAGTCTGAAGCGATTTAGTTGTTATTTTGGTCCACGACAACCATCATGGTGAATGAAAGCCAACTAAAATGTTTTTTTTTTAAATGCTTCAATTGTACGGTTACATTTAGCCAGATTTTACGTCATATACAGGTGAAAGCTTCTGATTTGCTTAGCGATTTTAGCTTTCTCGTCAATATTAATATCATTAAATTTAAATTCGCCAACAACCCAGTCAACTAAGGCTTTGTCATTTCGACCTCCTTTGATCCACTCATCCAGCAGAACCGATCGGCTAATCTCAAACTTGCCTTTAACAACAAAATATAAAGAGCATAGGCTAATTTAGGCAAAAGGCACTACTAGGATCAATTTAATTACAGTTTTTAGTAAACACATCAGTTATTAGTTTTTGGCACAAGTTGGCACAAATTATTTCTCACTTCACAATAGACGAATACTTTGGTTAGATTTTGCCTAAACTAAGACATAAACAAAGACAACAACAATTACAACATGGAACACATAAATCGAAATCAGTAATTTATATCTGTATTAAGCATACCTTGATCTTTATGTTCAATTTTTTGGAAATATTTGGACACGTGGTGTTTTTTTAACAGAAACACAAAGTTGAGTAAGAGCTTCCCGCCAATTTTGCTTGAACAAACAACTGATCAAACATATAGTATGCATTTGTTATCGAATACAAAACGCAGTGTTGCAACTAAAATGTTTTTTAAATATCGTTTTGGTGTCCCTAATGTATTCTCTTTCCTAATATATAGTTAAATTTAAAATAGAATTTACAAAATTTTTTGACTTTATGCCAAAAAATAGGGAATCTGGCCCAGTGTGCACTGGTGAGAAAGTTTCACTGTAGTTTATGCCAAAGCGCTGCGCACAGCCTTTAGCCACTAAACGGGGCTTGAATTTATTCATCTCGCCATTTTTGTCACGCTTGACGGCAAACACCCATCTGCTACCAATGGCCTTCTCTCCTTTTTGGTAGGTCAGTCAACGTCCACATTTTTTGGCTTGTAGACTTGCTATCTCCTGCATCGATGCCTGCCAAAATTTGGCATGGGGGAATTCAAAGCTGCATCCACAGTTCCAGGCACTGATATATCATCAGTTGTCAAAACATTGAGTATGTTATACTGCTTGCGAGGGCGTCCGGGTTGCCCAGTGTAGATAAGCTTTAGTCGTCCAGGTCCTCTATTCCCACAATCATCAGCTGTGGTGACTTACAAATCTCCTTCTCCAATATTAGCTGCTTCTTGTTGCTGTTCATGATGATTCATACCGTCCAGTGACACATCTTCAACATTGTCGTCTATGTTACATGCAGAATTAGACTCGTCCATCACCAACGTGACCTCAGTACTGTTTGTTGATCCCTGATCTCTCACACTGTCGTCTGTAAGGGAATCTGCAAGAAATATAACATCTCGTGCCTCTGTTAAATTCCTTGATTTTGGGTCAAACATACGATATGCCTTTGCTGTTGCAGAATAGCCAATCAACACTCGCTCCTCACCTTTAGGTTGAAACTTCTTGTAGATGACTTACGCCTGGTTTCTTGCTATTCCATGCTATCGTAAGGTGTCATATCGGTCAACGTCGACGTCTCAGATCGGTTGCGCAGATATGCAGCTGTATTTATGGCCTCTCCCCAAAAACTCTCGTCGAGATCAGCATGAATCAGCATGCTGCGTGCCATCTTCACCAATGTACGGTTCGCTCGTTCTGCAACACCATTTTGCTGCGGTGTATGAGGCACAGTAAGCTGCCTCCTTATTCCATTGCTGTTTAGAAATTGTTGAAATGCGCTACTCAGATACTCGCGTCCGTTGTCACTTCTCAGACACTTTATTTTTCTACCAGTTGATGTTTCCGCAATTGCTTTAAATTCTTTGAACTTATCAAAAATTTCACTTCGCGTCTTCAAAAAACAGACGTAAACGTAACGTGATTTATCGTCAATAAAAGTAGCAAAGTAACGAGCACCGCCAACCGAACTGTTATGCATTGATCCACAAATGTCTGTATGGATGAGATCTAATACGTCCTTTGCCCGATTATAAGACCGCTTAGGAAATTGCTTCTCACTTATTTTGCACTTTGCGCAAGTCTCACACGCATAGTTTTGCATATTTATACATTGTTCGGATGTTAAGCCATGAACCATATCATTTTTCATCATTTTATTAAACCCTGTACCCATTAAAAATGGGTGAAAAGGGTATCATAATATGGTGCAAATGTATGTAACAGGCAGAAGGAAGCATCTCCGACCCCATAAAGTATATATATTCTTGATCAGCATCAATAGCCGATTGATATAGCCATGTCCGTCTGTCCGTCCGTCCGTCCGTCCGTCCGTCCGTCCGTCCGTCCGTCCGTCCGTCCGTCCGTCCGTCCGTCCGTCCGTCCGTCTGTCCGTATCAACGCCTAGATCTCATAAACTACAAGAGCTACAGACATGTGCCATATATCGTTGGATAGGTAATTACCATACGCAGTACAAGTTTATTTTTTATTTTGATATCACCCCCCGCAATCAGCAAAAACTGCCACGACCACGCTCCCCAAACTGCGAAAAACTGCCACACCCACAATTACTAACCTAATGCTATGCAATTCGGCATATGCGTTGGTGCTTATAAAAGCTATCTAATTTTTTAAATTTGAACCAAATCGGATAAGAAACACGTAAGTTATACCACATGCAAAATCTATGGCAAGGGAAGCAGAAGCGCAGCAAAACACGCATTCAGCGACGTCAACTGCGACTTTGACAGCGAAATGTGTATGGCTTTATGACACACGAAACTTATTTTCATAACCAAAAATCATACCAAATTTAAATTGTTATGGTACTCTTTTCTAATAGAATATTGTTTCATTTATTTATTGATATTAAATAAATAAATTGTAAGCATGTCTAAGGGTACAGGGTATTTTTCAATCGGGAAACTCGACTGCTGCTACCTTACTTGTTTCGTTTGTTTTCTTTGAACTTTTACAGTTAGCCGCAATATGCCCTTGACGACCACAACACCAGCACACTCGTTGCTTATAGTTTTTATTTTGCGAGACTGTACTTTTCTCACGTCGCGACGAAAACATTTTCCGCTTTGTTCTGTATCTATATTTCGGCGCTCACCGTCTTCGAGTGTTTTGATTTTTAACGTAGCCAACGTAGGTAACGAATCACGGGATTCAACGGCAACTACAAAATTGTCAAAAGATTCCGGCAAACTAGACAATAGCAATATGCACAGACACTCATCGGCCAATGTAAAATCAATTTCAAACAGTTTTTCAATTAAGTCTGAAAATTTAGCTACGAGGGCGGGTCAATAAGTCCGTGACTATTTGAATGAAACACAGGTTTTTAGATTAAAAGTTATTTTATTTTTCAACGTAGTCTCCTTTGAGCTCTATACACTTAGCCCAACGTTTCTCCAATTTTTTTATCCCTTCCAAATAATATGATTTGTCGAGGTCTTCAAAATAGGCATTTGTTTGTGAGATGACTGCGTCATTGGAGGCAAATCTCTTTCCGCCGAGCCATTTCTTCAAGTTTGGGAACAAGAAATAGTCACACGGGGCTAGATCGGGTGAATAGGCCGGATGAGGAAGCAATTCGTAGCCCATTTCATGGAATTTTGCCATGGAAACTGCACATGTGTGCACCCGTGCATTGTCCTGGTGGAAAAGAACTTTTTTCTTGGCCAAGTGCGGTCGCTTTTTTTTCAATGCCTCATCGAATCGACCCAATAAGTTGCTGTAATATTCACCATTGATTTTGAAGGTAGTCAATGTGGATAATACCGCGTGCATCCCAAAAAACAGTCGCCATGGCTTTATTGGCTGACAAACCCACCTTTGCCTTCTTTGGCGCCGATTCACCCCGAGAAACCCACTGTTTTGACTGCTGTTTGGTCTCCGGTGGGTTGTGGTGGATCCACGTTTCGTCCACGGTTACGAAACGGCGCAAAAACTCGTTCGTATTGCGATTGAACAACGCTAAACATTCCTGCGAAATTGTCACACGGTTGCATTTGTGGTCGATTGTGAGCAAACGCGGCACCCATCTTGCGGAAAGCTTTCTCATACCCAAATGATAATTCAAAATTGAAACCACTGAGCCATGTGAAATGCCTACGGCTTCCACAATCTCTCTCACTTTTAATCGCCGATCGGCTAAAACCATATCGTGGATTTTATCAATTGTTTCGGATGTGGAAACCTCAACTGGGCGTCCAGAACGTTCGGCATCTTCCGTGCTTGTACGGCCACATCGGAATTCAGTAAACCACTTTTTTACCATGGAAATGGATGGTGCAGAGTGTCCATAATATTTATCAAGCTTGGCCTTGGTTTGCGTGATGGATTTTTCCCTCAAAAAATAATGCTTAATGAGCACACGAAATTCACTTTTTTCCATTTTCTTCTCAGTCAACGCGGTAGTCTGATATTAACGGCTGTCAAAAACATACTAAATGTCGCAGCTTGTTCAATTTTTGACAAGAGTCAACTGACAGACCTGTTGACGGACCTGTTGACGGGAGCAGTGTTACCATTTCAATTAAGAGGCGGGAAATTCAAAAAGTCACGGAATTATTGACCCGCGCCTCGTATGTGCGATGCCATATTTTCTGAGTCTGTCAACTTTATATATAACAGTTGTCTCAGCAAGTGAACACGACGCGCGGGACCTGCGGGCATATGTATTTCTTTTAGTTTTTTCCAACCACTTGCAGAAGTAACACAATTCTTGACATTCTTCTAGCCCCATAGCTCGGAATGTATGAGCACGCTTTTCATTTGCACGGCCCACGCACCATAATTATTGTCGTCCAATTTTTCTATCGAGTTAATTATTGAATTCATTGTCGCAAACAAGGAAGTCCAGAAAATTTGCTATTCACTTTCTTTACTAATTCCATTAATAACTTCGCGCACAATTGTATTTATTGAGCTCCCTGGGCCCATAACCTGATGAATTTGTTATATATAGTTCTTCTTGTGATGAATGTTCAACTTAGACTAAGACAATGTTGCTGACAATGATAATGACTTATACTTATAAAAATGTGTAGAAACAATGAAGAGTGCGTATAAGAGTGCATTGCCAATAGCAATATGCATATTTTTCACAATTTTGTTGTCTTCTATTTTTATATTATTAATTGAATTTTGGAAATTTTGGTTAAGAATGTTTTGTGTTAAGTTCCAGGTTACAATTGTGTTTGGTTTTATGTATTTTATTATTTCCTTCGTGTTCACTGGCTTAAAATTACAAATTGGTTTTAAGCGTTTAATAATATTGGTGACACATTCATTTTTTATTTCTTTATTTTCGGCATTATAAACTTTATTTTCTTTTTCAAAATATGATTGTGTATCTGTGTAATCTAGTTGATAGCCATTGGAGTCTGGGTAAGGGATTATTTTAATTGTGTTTATTAGTGAAAAGTAACTAAGCGTTCGGTTCCTTTCAGTTAAGAAGCCATCTAAGAGGTTGATGGTCACTAGCAATGAGAAATTGTCGCCCTAGAAAATAATGTTGAAAAGTTTAAGTGGCCCAAACTATGGCGAGTAATTCTTTTTCGATAGCACTGTAATTTAATTCACGTTCGTTAAGTGTTCTACTAATAAAAGATATAGGATGACCGCTTTGAGAAAGGACAGCCCCGAGGACCAAGTTACTTGCGTCTGTGGTTAAAACAAATTTCTTTTCAAAATCAGGTAATTGTAAAATTGGGTCTCGAATTATCAAAGCCTTAAGTTTTTCGAATGCCTCTATGTACTCAAGTTTTTGCGTATCTATCTTTGCTCCTTTTTTCGAGCAGCTGATCATGGGTTTTGCTATGTCTGCGTAATTTGGAAAAAATTTGCGATAATAACCTGTTAATCCGAGGAAGCTTTAATCTGTTTTACTTTTGTCGGATTTGGGTATGAAACTATGGCTTCAACTTTAATAGGATTTGGTTTAATACCATCAGGAGTTACTATGTGACCAAGAAAGTTAGCTTTTTTTTTTAAGAACTCACATTTGTCTAGTTGCAATTTTAAATTTGCTTTGAAAGCAAAGCTTTGAAAAAGCCTTGAAAAAAATAATTGTAGTGAATTCCAATGTTCTGTAAGGGATGCTGAAAAAATTGTATTTATTTAACAACAATTTAACAAAGATCTGCTAAATATGAATAAAAATATAAATATAACTACAATATAACTATTCTAGGAGGTATTCTATGATTTTTAATTTATTAACAAGTTTAGTTTTTACAAATAGTGCGAAAGGGGTCGTGTTCAGCGTAGTTGGATCTGCAGATACGTAACCATAGGGGTCGGAAAGACATAGTTTTCCTATTAGGGATGGAAAAATATAGTTGGCTTAGCAGGTGTTTAGAATCAACCATGCCATGGATTAGCATGTGTAGAAACATGACCCCATCACAGGATCGGCGCTCCTTCAATGGAGGTAACTTTAAAAATTTAAGCCTGCAACGGTACGGCGGGAGACGATTATCGGGATGCCAGTTAAGTTTTTCAGTGCAAATAACAGAACCTGCTTTTGCACCGACTCAATACTATTTTGGTGAGAGGAGTATTGAGGTCTCCAAGCGCACGAGCAATATTTATGGATAGGACGAACTAGGGTGATATACAGGGATTTGGTGGTGAAAGGATCGTTAAATTCTTTAGACCATCGCTTAATAAAGGCTAACATTCCTCTGGCTTTATTCACTGTCGCAGAAATGTGATCATTAAACTTAAGTTTATGATCAAAAAGAACTCCAAGATCATTGATTGTGGAAACACGATCAAGGACGTGATTTCCGAAGAGAGCAAGATATGATAAGCGGCACACTGAGATGGAATGTCATAAGTTTGCATTTAGAGCAGTTTAGGAACAGAAGATTAATTGAGCACCACAAATAGAGTTCGTCAAGGTCTAGTTGCAGATGCCTATGCAGGAAATGTTCCGAGAAGGAATAGCATAACTTGACATTATCGGCATACATAAGCGTAGAGGCATAACTATTCACATTGGGAAGATCGTTCACAAAGAGTATAAACAACAGTGGTCCTAGGTGACTACCCTGCGGGACACCCGATGAGACATGGATGACCCTCGACTTGGAGGATTTAAATAGGACACGCTGAGTTCGATCTGAAAGGTAGGAAGCAACCCACATGAGGATATTTGGTGAAAAACCAATAGGCGAGATATAATTTTTATATGGTTCATTGTTAAGGTCAACAAACTGGTTGCGGATTAGAAGGTCATTAGAAAGATGTAACAAGGTTGGAGACTTTAATGACTTTTTGTAAGCTCGAAATTTTCTATTTTTAAGGAGAGAGAGGTGCTTATCAAACCATGGAGGTTTAGACGTTGATGGAGTCAATGTTCAGGGACAGATTTATTTATGGCGATATGAATTACTTCATAAAAAGAGTCTGTAGCTTCCTCGATATTACTCAAACTAAAAAGATAACTCCAGTCAATATTGGTCGGGTGATTTCTTAGGTCACAATAGTTGGTTTTTTTAAAGCATTTTTGACGAAGTTGCTCGCTATTACTGGGGGGACTTCAGGAGAGTCAATAATTAGCGAAACTAAGAGTGTTGGGTGGTGAGAGTCCTTAGGAGTATATAAGGGAGGAGACCTTGCTATAGTGGCAGAGGAGGTAGTATTAGAGAAAATTAGGTCAAGCGACTTGCCACTGGAGTTCCTTATAGGGTTAAGTTTGAAAACGGCAGAGTCGGCTAAGCCATCAAGGGGAAGTCATTTTGGTTAGTGGGTAAAAGCGAGTTATCCTCGTCCGAGTTGATCCATGAAATGAGGGGCAGATTGAAATCCCCCATAACTTGAATAAGATCAGCATCATTTACCAGAGATAAAACTGATTAAATGGCAGTTAAGTGGTGCATATATGATCCAGATACACTAAACAGTGTTCTTTATGCACCTTTGAAAGATAGCGGTTGGATTCCTAAGGCCAAATGGCATTCGAATGTATTGTAGTATGCATACATATTGAATATCTACTGTACCAAGAGTACTTACTAAAATATGATTCGATCGGCACGTTCACAGAAAGTGCAAGTGTCAGCATTCTGCCCGAACTCAAGTGTATGCATATACCCTCGCGCTTCAACTTAAGAGAGCATAATTACACACATAACACATATATATATATATAGAATATACATAACAGTCGCTCGCTGCTTAGCAACTGTGGGCAGCGCAGCGATCAGACTTAGGCTTACTTAGAACTTAAGGAATAATGTAAAATTAGAGATAACTGAACCTTGGAAGCGGCACCTTCGCTGCTCCCAACTCTGAATAAAAAGAACATAAAGAATAAAAACCCAATAAGTGGTTATTCTTTACATGGCGACCGTGACAGGTGCAATTTGAAAAAAAATTGGAAGGATACAGAGGATTCAAAATAACAATGAAAATGCCTGCCAATATTGCCGACTGGATTTACATTCAAAATAACAATGAAAATGCCTGCTTATATTGCCGACTGGATTTAAAATTCTGCTAAGCCGCCAAACAACAATTCGACAAGTACGAGTGGCAAACCGTCACTTGTACCAACGATGGAATAGGGCAGCAACGTCAAAAATAACAACAACAACAAGTGTGAGAGGCAGGCCGCCCCTTACACCAGCGCGGGAGACCAGGAGACGGGACACTGATGAAAAAAACGAATATACTGAGTGAGTAGAGTGTGGTAATGGGCAAACGCGGAGGTCAGAAAAATAAAATAAATAAAAGAATAGCACACATTAAGTGGCTATTATATACAAATAAACCACCGCCCGCATGGGCAACGGCACAAAAATAAACTGCCGAATTAGATTTTCTGAAACAAACCCTCCAGCAAAGAAAGCCAAATACCACAACTCACTCAGCAAATATAAAAATAATAAATGAAAACTGACTAAAAATCCACCATCTCCCAAGCCGTTGCCGAAAAATTATGACGTCTGCCCGAACGTCTGCCCTGGACCATTATACGCCGCAGCATGCAAATTCACATGCTGGAAACTGAAGACCAGTGCGAAGTCCAGCACCGGCCCCGCCTGAGCCAATAGGCCCCGGACATCAGCAGCAGTAAGGACAAAAGCGAGAGGGGCACTCCGCCACTTTCGCCAACGAAGGAGCGTCAGCGTAGCCAAACCGGCGACGACCAGCTGACGCGGATATCATCATTTTCATCGGATTATTATTATAAAAAAAAAAAAAATTTTAAATCTAAAAATAGAAAATTTGTAAAATTGTGCGTAACCATTTCCACTCGATTAGAAGTATAGCCTGTAAAGCTATACGAAACAATAGCCAGGAAAAATTGTTAAAGTAAATGCAAAATAATTCAATAGATAAATATAGTAAAGATACAAATAATAATTCTTTAATGAGAGTAACTTCAGGAAGATGAAATATTGAAAAAAAAATAATGAAAATCAGTACCAACAATACTGAACACTTCAATTGAAACTGGTAATGAACCAGAATCAACGGAACAAGCTGACACTGACCAAATAGAGTCAGAAGAGCATAGTACAAATCCTAAAATAGAAGAGGAGGATTTATAACCTAACTATTCCAGCTGCTCTGATGTCAGATCTGGATAATTCTACAGATTCTGATACTTCAACAGAGAATAAGCCAAGCAACAATATGGCACAATCAAATATCGATTTTATTAATACAGCAACTAAACTTATACCATTTTTTGATGGTAAAGCTGAAAACTTACAAAGTTTTCTTGATGCATTACAATTATTGGATTTAATAAAAGGCGAACACGAACATATAGCAATTTCGATTATAAAAACAAGGCTAAAAGTTGTCGCCAGAAATTTAATCGGAAATGAAACAACAATAACTGAAGTCATTTCCAGATTAAAAAATAATGTCAAAGGCGAAACTGTGGAAGTTTTATCAGCAAAACTGATGAGCCTACAGCAACGCAACAAAACTGCTAACCAGTATACACTAGAGGTTGAGCAGATGACAAAAATGTTACAAGGTGCATACATACCCTAGAGTTAGCCAAAAGTTATGCCACTAAGCATGCAGTCAAAGCAATGACTAAAAATTGCACAATCGATAAGGTAAAACTTATCGCTTGCATGATAAGTTTTACCTTATCGATTGTGCAATGGTACCTTCAATAATATGAATGAAGCCATATCGAAATTTGTAAATTGTTGCACAGAGACAACCGGACAGCCAAACACTGTCCTATACTACAACAATAATTCACAGCGCGGCGGAAACCGCGGACGTGGAAATTATAGAGGCAACTTTCGTAGCCACTATAATAACAATACACAATATAATAATGGACGAGGCCAATATAGAGGAAACTCAAGAGGCCGTGGCAACTCGAATCGAGGCCACAACTATAATAGTCCAGGTAATGTCCGAGTAACTAACAATACATCGGAAGACTCCACAATCCCTTTAAATACTCAGCAGTAGAAAACGCAAGGGTTCACACTATTAATCTCTGTCAAAATATATTTGTATCATTCAACCATGTGCCTACAGGAAAAGAACTTATCTTTTTAGTAGACACAGGTGCCGACATTTCGATAGTTAAAGAAAATTCTGATGTCTTTCATGACGTACAAGATAATTATATTATAGATATAAAAGAAATAAGTCAAGAAGTAACCAAATCCAAAGGGTTAACTTCTATTGAGATACAGACCACTAAGTACATAATCCAACACGATTTTCATATCGTGGATTTACAATTCGCTATTCCCTGTGATGGCATATTAGGAATCGATTTTATAAAAAAATACAACTGTCAATTAGACTTCAAGCCATCTGAAGATTGGCTTATAATTAGACCCAATAACTTAAAATTTTCAATTTATGTTCCAATAACATACAGTTCTAGCAATAACTCAATACTTCTGCCAGCAAGATCCCAAGTTATTAGAAAAATAGATATAAATTCAAAAGAAGACAGTGTATTGATTCCAAATCAAGAAATTAAGCAAATACCATCACAACATCTAAAAACGCTTTTATAAGACTACTCAATACAACAAATAAAGATCAAGTAGTCAGTACAAATAAATTAGCGTATGAATACCTTTCGAACTACGAAGTAGTCCAAACTAATCAAGAAAATAGAAAAAAATCTATATTATCTCAACTAACAACTTGAATCAACTTGGACGAGCAAAATATTTTTCATGCCTTGACTTAATGTCAGGATTTCATGAAATTGAACTCGAAAGTAGTTCAAGAGATATAACGTCATTTTCAACGAGCAATGGCTCGTATCGCTTCACGCGACTATCTTTCGGTATAAAAATAGCGCCTAATTCATTTCAGAGAATGATGACTACAGCACTCTCTGGATTAGAACCTTCACAAGCATTCCTTTATATGGATGACTTAATAGATATAGGTTGTTCCGAAAAGCAAATGCTTAAAAACTTAACAGACGTTTTTGAGAATTGTAGGAAATACAATCTAAAGTTGCATCCAGAAAAATGTTCATTTTTTATGCATGAGGTGACTTTTCTTGGTCATAAATGCACAGATAAAGGAATACATCCAGATGACAAGAAATATGATGTCATTATGAATTACCCTACGCCCACAATGCGGACAGCGCTAGACGTTTCATAGCATTTTGCAATTATTATAGACGTTTCATAAAAAATTTCGTCGAATATTCACGGCACATTACAAGATTATGTAAAAAGAATGTTCCTTTCGAATGGACAGATGAATGCCAAAACGCATTCCAATATTTAAAAACAAAACTCATGGAACCTACCTTGCTACAATATCCTGATTTCAGCAAAGAATTCTGTATAATTACTGATGTAAGTAAGCAAGCGTGCGGAGCGGTTTTAACTCAAAACCATAACGGACTTCAACTTCCCATTGCATACGCATCAAGAGCTTTCACTAAGGGAGAAAGTAATAAATGTACAACTGAGCATGAATTAGCTGCAATTCACTGGGCAATATTACATTTTCGACCATATATTTGTGGAAAACACTTTACAATCAAAACAGATCACAGACCATTAATACTAAACTGACACGTATGAGGCTAGAATTAGAAGAGTATGATTTCACAGTTGAATATTTAAAGGGAAAAGACAATCATGTAGCTGATGCGTTATCAAGAATAACCATTAAAGATCTACAAAATATCACAGGACATATTATGAAAGTCACTACTAGATACCAAAATAGACAGAAAATCCGCGCGGATAACAAAGAAATAGAATTGCCTACGCAATCTATAGAGAAAGCTTCTAAGCCCAACGTATATTAAGTCATAAACAATGACGAAGTACGTAAAGTAGTGACCTTGCATGTAAAACATACGCTATGTTTATTCAAACATGGTAAAAAAATTATTGCAAGATATGATGTTAGCGATTTATATACCAATGGAATCCAAGACTTAGGTCAATTTTTCCAAAAGCTTGAAATGCAAGCCGGTATAAACAAAATCAGCCAACTCAAAGTGGCACCGTGGGAAAATATCTTCGAACATGTTTCAATAGATAATTTCAAACAAATGGGCAATAAGATATTGAATATATTAAGAGTAGCGCTACTCAACCCGGTGACCAATATAGAAAAACAAAATGAAAAAGAAGCAATACTGTCTAAATTCCATGACGATTCAATACAAGGAGGTCATACAGGCATTACAAAAACCTTGGCCATGGTCAAAAGACATTATTTTTGGAAAGGTATGACTCGAGATATTACTGATTACATACGAAAATGTCAAAAATGCCAAAAAGCTAAAATAACAAAGCACAATAAGACCCCATTGATAATAACCAATACGCCAATAAATGCTTTCGACAGGGTGATAGTAGACACTATTGGCCCACTACCAAAATCAGAGAATGGCAATGAGTATGCAGTCACTCTAATATGTGACCTAACTAAATATTTAGTTGCCACACCAGTTCCAAACAAAAACGCGAACACTATCGCTAAAGCAATTTTTGAATCTTTTATTCTGAAGTACGGTCCAATGAAGAGGTTCATTGCGGACATGGGAAGAGAATATAAGAATTCAATTATAAATGATCTGTGAAAATTTCTAAAAATCGAAAATATAACATCTACGGCACACCACCACAAGACAGTTGGAACAATAGAACGTAGTCATAGAACTTTTAATGAATACATACGCTCATATATATCGGTTGATAAAACTGATTGGGACGTATGGCTTCAATACTTCGTTTTTTGCTTCAACACGACCCCCTCAATGGCACATAATTACTGTCCATATGAGTTATGAGTATTTGGTAAAACCAATAATTTACCAAAACAATTTAATAGTATAGATCATATAGAGACTTTATACAATATAGATGACTATGCTAAGGAAAGTAAATATAGATTAGAAGTAGCATATAAAAGAGCTAGAATAATGATAGAAGAAAATAAGAAAAAAAATTAAATAATATATGATCAGAAAACAAACGATATAAATATATCAGTAGGTGATAAAGTCTTATTAAGAAATGAAACAGGTCATAAGTTAGAATATAAATATACCGGTCCGTATAAAGTAACGGAAATAGGAGATAAAAATAACATTATAATATCGACTAATAAAAACAAAAAACAAACGGTACATAAAGATAGATTAAAAATGTTTATTTCATAATTGTAATTAGTATGGCCATACTAAAACAAAATACTTTTATACATTTGAATATTATTTGTAATTTAATATAATTAAAAAAAAAAAAAAACAAAAAACGATAAGCAAAATATTTTTTCTTCCTTATTAAAAAAAAAAAAAAATGTATCTTTTAAGTAAAATCTCATAAAATAACTTCATATTATTACGTTATTTTTCAAAGGAGGGAGATGTAGTATGCATACATATTGAATATCTACTGTACCAAGAGTACTTACTAAAATATGATTCGATCGGCACGTTCACAGAAAGTGCAAGTGTCAGCATTCTGCCCGAACTCAAGTGTATGCATATACCCTCGCGCTTCAACTTAAGAGAGCATAATTACACACATAACACATATATATATATATATAGAATATACATAACAGTCGCTCGCTGCTTAGCAACTGTGGGCAGCGCAGCGATCAGACTTAGGCTTACTTAGAACTTAAGGAATAATGTAAAATCAGAGATAACTGAACCTTGGAAGCGGCACCTTCGCTGCTCCCAACTCTGAATAAAAGGAACATAAAGAATAAAAACCCAATAAGAGGTTTTTCTTTACAGTATTCGTAATGACCGCTTTTGGTGGAGAATGCAGTTTAAGGAATTGATTCCTCGTCCATTTCTATTTGGTGAAATATTTTTGCCAGATCGATTGTTGTAAAGTATTGGCATTTACCCAGTTTTCCAAGAATTTCGTCAATATTTGGTATTGGATATCTGTCAGGTATGGTATTTCATTGAGCTTTCTATAATCAATTACTACCCTGTACTTCATTATGCCTGAAGCATCCGGTTTTTTTGGTATAACCCAAATAGGACTCTTGTATGGTGAATAACTTTCCCTAATTAATCCCTGAATTAGGAATTCCTGTACTTGGTTTTAAACTTCAATTTCGTGTGTTTCCGTAAGTGGGTATTGTTTTAAATAAATTGGGGAGTTATGTGTTGTGTTTAGTACGTGTTTAATGGTATTTGTAAATGTTAATTTGCCTCCTTTGTTATATTCAAGATTTCTAAATTTATTTAAGAGGCGTTTTAACTTTAAAGTTTCCTCCTGATTTAGGTAATCTAATCGAAATTGTGAAAAATATAATTTATTTATTGATTTCTGATCTGAGTTTGCAATTGGGTCTGGTGTCTTTTGGATATACAAATATTGGATTCTTTCCGATTTTGAAGTAACTAATTTGTATGTTTGTTCAAAAAGGGTAACTGTATTATTTTTGTAATTTATAACCGATTGTGCATTTTTCAACAATTTTCTGCCAATTAGCATATCGTAATTATTAGAATATCTGTGTAAGAGTACATAAAATGGTTCGGTTTTTATACCCTTGAAAAATGGTATTATAATTTTGTCCAGAAATGTGTAACGCATTAAAGGAAGCATCTCCGACCCCACAAAGTATATATATTCTTGAACAGCATCAACAGCCGAGTCGATATAGCCATGTCCGTCTGTCCGTCTGTCCGTCTGTCCGTCTGACCGTCTGTCCGTCTGTCCCTATGCATAAAATAGACAGTACTTTTAAAGCTAGCGTTTTGAAATTTTTACCAGATCATTATTTTTGTTGCACGCAGATCAAGTTTAAAAATCGGTCGGATCGGACCACTATATCATATAGCTGTCATACAAACGACCGATATGAAAACAAGTCTTTGTATGGAAAACTTTTTTGTTTTCCAAGCTGTTGCAACCGAATTCAACATTTATTCATTTGACATAGCCATACATGATTTGTATAAGTTTGGTTTGGATTGAAGCGCTATATCATATAGCTGATATGAAATAGACCGATATGAAAACAAGTCTTTGTATGGAAAACTTTTTTGTTTTCCAAGCTATTGCAACCGAATTCAACATTTATTTATTTGACATAGCCATACATGATTTGTGTAAGTTTGATTCGGATTGAAGCGCTATATAATATAGCTGCTATACAAACGACCGATATGAAAACAAGTCTTTGTATGAAAAATTTTTTTTGTTCTCCAAGCTATTGCAACCGAATTCAACGCTTATTCATTTGACATAGCCATACATGATTTGTGAAAGTTTGGTCCGGATCGGATCACTATATCAAATTGCTGCCATACAAACGAATTCTGATTAGGATTTGAGTTTTTATTAGGGTATTTATTAAAATTTAAAATTAATGTGATCTTCATAAATTCCTTCATTTTGCGCAATGGTAATTAAAGATCTTAAGTCTGTAATATCGTGATAAGCTCAAATAGTAAATAACTGTATTGGTAGTTTCCTTATTAGTATCTTAATAGAGTCTTTAATAGCCTGAATATAAATAAGAAAATCCGATTGGTTACGTTCTAGGTGTAGTTTCGAAATTAATAATTGACATCGTCTTTCTGCTTCTTCGCAGAATGCTCTTAGGTTTCCTTTGTAATGGTGTCTCCCGAAGTTCTCCAGAAGTTTGTAGTTTGGTGTTTGAGTTTTAAATTCTGCGTTGGGTCTTTATTTGAGGGTAGGCCAATCTTCCATGTTTGGAAGTCCCAAAGATCGTGTTACCTGTGTTCTGGGGCCCTCTTGTTCTTTCGAGGTTCATTTATTGAATAATTAAAGTGTGCTGAAGTTGGGTTCAGCTAACCCGCACATACATTGCTTATATCTATTTATTCTTTCTTATATTTATACATTTACATATGTATGCAGAAGGCATTGACCACTTGAGCTGCAAAGTGCATGCTCAGCATTCCCACGCTCCGCGATCGGCTTATGTATAAGCGTTAGATCGTATTACTGGGGCGCTGGATTGCTTACGTAGTTTTGGTGGTCTTTTTGTATATTTATATATTTATATTTATTATGACAAAGTGTCACAATGTATTGACGCTAAGTTATACCCAATCATTTATTGTATTGTTAGGGTAGGTTAGTTCAATATGCTACACCTCCCTTTTTAAAGAAATGACGTAATATATGTAGTCATTTAGTTCTTAATATTATTATTGTTATTGATTTTTCTTATTAACTATTAGCAATGTTTTGTCTCAAAGCATTTTTGTATAATGACAGAATAATACAAAAAATTTATGTTGAATTACGATATTTTTGGATTTATGTTTAACTTTCTTAGAAGGAAAAATAATTAAAATTTTTTTTTTTTTTTTTTTTTTTTTTTTGAGGTTGGATCAGACCTTTTCTTAAGTGAAATGAAACGTTTCATTGATTATATATTTTTAGTCTATCCTTATGTACTTTTTGCTTCTTTTGTTTTGTATCTCTAATTACTATGTTATCTCTGTCTTCTATGGTTTCAACAGTATAAGGGCCTAGATATACTGGATCTAACTTATGACCCGATTCGTTCCTTAGTATAACTTTATCTCCTATTTTTAATTGAAAATCTGAAGTTTTCTTATCATAAAGTTGTTTTCTATAAGACTTAGCTTTTTCTAACATAAGTCCTAGCTCTTTTATATGCTATTTCTAATCTAAATTTTATTTCCTTTGAGTAATCTTCTATATTATATAGTGGTTCTATCCTATCTGTTTTATTAAAATTTGCGAACTGCCTTGGTAATCTTCCAAAGACTAGTTCATATGGACAATAATTATGCATGACTGATGGTGTTGTGTTGAAACAATATGTAAAGTATTGTATCCAAACGTCCCAATCAGTTTTATCTGCAGAGATGTATGAACGAATGTATTCATTGAATGTTCTATGACTTCGTTCGATTGTCCCTAAAGTCTGGTGGTGATATGACCAACTGTGTCCACTATCACTATATCAAAAGCATTTGTTGGGGTTTCTGTGTGAGTCATTGGGGTCTTTGTATGTGTCGTTGTTTTTGACATTTGGCATTTATGACATCTACGTATGTACTCTTTTATATGACGAGTCATATTTTTCCAATAATACTGTCTTTTTATTTTCGCTAGCGTTCTTGTAATGCCTGTATGACCTCCTTGAATTGGATCGTCATGATATGTAGACAGTATCGATTGTATCTCTTTTTCAGTTTTTATAGTGGTCACCGGCTGGAGTAGCGCTACTCTTAATGATTTCAATTTTATATTGCCCATATTTTTGAAATTATCTATTGAAATGGTTTCAAAGATTTTTTCACTCGGTGCCAATTTGAGTTGGCTGATTTTTAGTATACCGGCTTGCATTTCAAGCCTTTGGAAGAACTGACCTAAATCAAAAATTCCATTGGTATATAAATCGTCAACATCAATTCTTGCAATAACTTTATTTCCTCGTTTTAGTAAACAAATAGATTCAGTTATTCGCAAGGTCACTACTTTTCGTACTTCATCATTTGTTATGACTTCGTGTACGTTGGGCTTAGATACATTTTGGATACTTTGCCTAGGCAATAGTTCCTTATTTGTTACTGTACAGTTTTCTTGTCTACTTTGTTGCCTGGTAGTGACTTTCAGGACTTTATGTTGCATGTCTTTGAGTTCCTTTATATTTATACGTGCGTCTGCTACAAAATTATCTTTCCCCCTTAGGTATTCTACTGTGAAGTCGTATTCTTCAAGCTCTAGCCGCATGCGAGTTAATTTAGAACTGGGATTAGTCATAGAAAATAGGTACGTTAATGGTCTGTGGTCCGTTTTAATGGTGAAATGTTTGCCATAAATGTATGGTCTAAAATGGGTAATTGCCCAATGAATTGCCGCTAGTTCTTGTTCCGTTGTACTCTTATTGCTTTCTCCTTTTGTAAATGAACGTGATGCATAAGCTATTGGGAGTTGAATCCCGTCACGGTTCTGAGTTAGAACCGCTCCGCAAGCTTGTTTACTAGCATCCGTTATAATGCAAAATTCTTTGCGAAAATCAGGATATTGTAATAGTGTGGGGTGCATAAGATTTTCTTTAAGGTATTCGAATGCGTTCTGGCATTCGCTTGACCATTCAAAAGGGACATTCTTTTACATAATCTAGTATGTGCCGTGAATAGTCGGCGAAGTTCCTTATAAATCGACGATAATAGTTGCAGAATGCTACAAATCGTCTCGCACTGTCCGCATCATGAGGGACAGGATAATTTTTGATGACGTCATATTTCTTGTCATCTGGCAATACTCCTTTGTCTGTGCATTTGTGACCCAGGAATGTCACTTCGTGCATGAAAAATGAACATTTTTCTGGATGCAACTTTAGGTTATATTTCCTACATACATTAAAAACGTCAGTTAAGTTTTTAATCATTTGTTTTTCGGAACATCCTATCACCATTAAGTCATCCATGTAAAGGAATGCCTGAGAGGGTTCTAATCCCGAGAATGATATAGTCATCATCCTCTGAAATGAATTTGGTGCTATTTTAAGACCAAATGGTAATCGCGTGAAGCGATATGAGCCATTGCTCGTTGAAAAGGATGTTATATTCCTAGAGTTTTCCTCAAGTTCTATTTGGTGGAAACCTGACATCAAGTCAAGGCATGAAAAGTATTTAGCTCGACCTAGTTGATCTAAAATGTCATCAATTCTAGGGAGGAAATTTGTCAGAAAGAAGTTTTTGTTTATTTGACGATAGTCAATTACTAATCGCCATTTTTTCTCTTGTGAATTTGGTAATGATTTTTTTGGTACTAGCAAGAGTGGGCTGTTATATTCAGATACAGACGGTTCGACGATTTTGTCGCTTATTAATTTCCCTACTTGTTTTTGAATTTCCTCAATATGGCTATGCGGGCTTCTATAGTTTTTTATATAAATGGGTTCATCATCTTTAAGTCTTAATGTTTGTTTATAAAAATTATTTGTTGATATTGGTTCGGTTTCCAGTCCGAACACATCACTATACTGTGTGCATAATTCTGTTAATTGATTTTTAAATTGGTCTGGAAAATTTTTCTTTAGTTTGAAAGTATTTGCTCGTTTCTATTTCCAGTGTCGGTATTGTGAATGTCATAATCTTTTAGATTTTCATATTGTATTTTATTTACTTTGACCACTTGGTCGAAATTAGTTGATTGAGAAGTCGAACGTATACATGTTTGGATGCTGCTATTGTATTTGCAACATAAATCCCACTGTGTATTTCTTGATTAGGAACAAATATGAAATCATTTACAACATTAATGTCTATTTTCCGAATAACTTGTGATCTGGCTGGCAGAAGAACTGTATTGTTGCCAGCGCTATATGTTATCGGAACATATATTGGATAATTTAAATTTTGGGGTCTAATTATAAACCAGTCTTCACTTGGTTTGAAATCTAGTTGACAATTGAATTTCTTTATAAAATCAATGCCTATTATTCCATCACATGGTATTGCAAAATTTGGGTTTACCAAATGAAATTCATGTGGAATAATATATTTTGTTGATTGGAGTTCTATTAAGGTTGTTCCTTGAGACTTTATCACACCTTGGCCTATGCCTTCGATGTTTATTATTTTTTCATTTTGAATTATGAAGTTATCAGAATTTACTTTCAAAAGTGAGATATCTGCACCAGTATCTATGAGAAATGTTAGTTTATTTTCAGTTGAATGATTATAGAAAGTTACGAATATATTAAGACTATAATTGATGGAATGAACTTTTACATTTATTGGTTGTTTCTAAAGGGTTCTGTTAGTTTTCCGACGTATTTTGCGCGATTCTCACACTGCTATTATTATTATTACCATGGTTGTAGTTTCCCGCGGCCTCTACCTTGATTTTGGCCTCGTCTACCTCCACGGTTATAATAGTTATTATTATTGTTGTTATTGCTGCCTCGGTTGTAATTGTTGTGGTAGTTATTTCTTCCACGATTATAACCCCCGGGCGCCTCTATTATAATTATTTGCACCTCGTCGATAATAGAGTACAGTGTTACTTTGACCTGTTATCTCTGTGCAACTGTTTACAAATTTGGAGATGGCATCATTCATGTTTGTGAATGTGCCTGCTTGCATGATAAGTTTTACCTTATCAATGGAGCAATTCTGTGTCATTGCTTTTACAGCTGTTGTAGTGCTGTATTTATTTGCTAAGGATTGGCTGAGACCTTCACTGATATAGGCACCTTCAAGGGCCTTTGTCAGTTTCTCCACCTCTTGGGTGTATTGGTTAGCCGTTTTATTTCTCTGTTGTAGATTCAGAAGTTTGGCAGATATCACTTCTACCGATTCTCCTTTTACTGCACTTGACAGTTGGGTAATGATGGCAGCAATCGTCTGCTCATTACTTATAAGGTTCCTTACATGGCCTTTAAGTTTAGTTTTTATTAGGCTTATTGCTGTCGTTTCATGTGTGCCCTTTAAGCTATCTAGTAGACCTAGAGCATCCAAAAACTTTGTAGATTTTCTGGTTTACCATCAAACTCTGGTATCAGAGATGTGGCTAGCCTGATAAATTCTATCAACGTCTGTGCCATTTCAGAAATTGTTATTGGTTCAGATTTAAATTCAATTCGGTCGCTTCCTTCTAGCGTTTCAATGTCACTATCGGACTCAGCGCCGCTTGATTGAACAGATTCGTCTAGTTCTTTGAACTGGTCTGTGTTGAATTCAACCAATTGACTTAGACTTTCTGGTACATCTATCAGAATATGCCTTCTTTTCTGATGTTATTTAATCTTGTGTTTAGGGATTTTATAACCCTTAAACATTTGTTATTACGTTCAGATGTGAGCCTATTTGCATATTTATTTACTAATGTAACTATATTATTATATTCACCTACTAATATCTCTATATGATTTTTCAGAGTTTCGGATTTTATTATTGCGTCTCTATTGATACATTTATAAGACTTATCGAACCTGAAACGAAATTCGTCTATTCGTATCGCTATTTCGCTCCATTCCATTCTTTTCGTAAGAAAAAGTTTTTATTAAGCTTTCTTCTAATCCATATTATTATTTTTTTTTTTAAATCTGGTCTAAACGATTTGCCCTATTTATGTAACGTCTTTTAATGATCTTGTTATGCTTAACATAAATTGTAAGCAGAAATTGTAGAAGTAGTACTATTGTAATAATCAGCAATAAGATCCACAACGCATTTATATCGTCTGTGTGATCTATAATTTTTACGTTATTAACTACGTTGGCAGTATTGGCCTTTGCCTCACTAGAATCGCTAAACCATCCCATTTTTTTTTATTTTCAATGAAACGTTTTGTTTGAAGGAGAAGAAAAAAATGAGATTTTCTATTTATGAGTTTTTTCTCATTATTGTGATATTTATTTATTCTTCTAGAAAATCAAAAATAAAAATGTTTACGTTTAATGAAGATAAAAATTCTTCTGTCATTAAAAAAAATTTTGCAGCTGAATATATATATATCTCAGTAGCGGAGACGTGGAAATATTAGTTGTTAATAAATGTGGTTGGCTCACATATTTGTTTACAATATAAAAAAATTGTCCAACCGCATTGTTAGTAAAAAGCCTAACAGATATTAGTGTTTTTCAAGCAGCGGTTTCCCGCATCGGCTTGGGTTTAGAAATTAAAATTAAGGCAAATTGGGGCATTGGCATTTATTTATGCAGCCCGTTTGCGTTGTTTCGCACCTTGCGAAATCTGGCTTTCGATGTCCTCAAGACGCTCTTTGTAGCGTTGTCGGGATGCCTCGTCTCTGGCCAACTGGGTCATTTCCTTGACCAGTCGGCGTTGCCTAAGTAGCTTTACCCTTTGTCCGGAGCGTTTGTGCTTCTTCGTTTCCTTCCTTTCCTGCCTTGCCCGGTACTCAGCTATTGTGAGTGGGCGTGGTCCATCTGCAGGATTTTGCTGCAGAGCTTCTTCCAACGTTGGCAAGTCCCTTTGCGTCGTGGGCTGTGCGGTTGAGAATTGTGGCTCTTCCGCCATCAATTATTATGTTTTTAGTTAATAATAATAACTTCTTGTAGCATAGAATTCTTCCTGCTACGGAATTACCGGAATCTTCGTATGGGTACAGACCGATGCGGTGTCCAGGATGATCCAGGCTGCATCGATGTGGTGTCCAGGATGATGCAGTATCCAATGGAGTGGGAACCAATGGAGCAGCTATCCGTGTGGCGCAGTTGACATTCGTGACAGCCGCATTGATGGCGTCCCAATCTCAGAGCTTGTCCTTGTGTTAAAGATGCCGTCCAAGGGATGTCCTGGTAGAGTCCTAGTAGGGTCCTAGTGATGTCCTAGTAGGGTCCTTCGTGTCCTGTCACGGTCGCCATGTTCTGGGGCCCTCTTGTTCTTTCGAGGTTCATTTATTGAATAATTAAAGTGTGCTGAAGTTGGGTTCAGCTAACCCGCACATACATTGCTTATATCTATTTATTCTTTCTTATATTTATACATTTACATATGTATGCAGAAGGCATTGACCACTTGAGCTGCAAAGTGCATGCTCAGCATTCCCACGCTCCGCGATCGGCTTATGTATAAGCGTTAGATCGTATTACTGGGGCGCTGGATTGCTTACGTAGTTTTGGTGGTCTTTTTGTATATTTATATATTTATATTTATTATGACAAAGTGTCACAATGTATTGACGCTAAGTTATACCCAATCATGTATTGTATTGTTAGGGTAGGTTAGTTCAATATGCTACACCTGTCCGTCCAAGTTCCTTTCGATGGCCCCAAGTAGAATCATTAGCCTTCAGCTCTGTTGGCCATCTCGTTGGCTCGGACCCGCTTTATCATATCTCTGATGATGTTATGTCCCCGTTCCCAAGAGTCGCTGTTCTCCATCATGGCCGCGATCAGGCCGCTAGGGCTGAGCGGGGCACCGATCAGCGCCCTTAGCTGCACCCTCTCCTCCGTGAACCTGGAGCAGTGCATGAGTACATGCTCAGCTGTTTCCTCAGCATCGGGGCAGTAGAGGTATTGAGCTGACTCTACGTGGTGGAACCAGAGTAGGTATGCCCGGAAGCAACCATGATCCGTGAGGAACTGGGTAAAGTGGTAGTCCAGTTTTTTGTGGCGGCAATCGGCCCACGCCGTTAAATCAGGGATTAGTTGGTAGGACCACCTCCCCCGTTGCGATGTTATCCATCTGCTCTGCCACTCTCCCACCAGTTGCTCGTGAGCCTCCAGCCGGGTAGCACATTCTCGGCAAATTGCTTGTAGCATCTCGTGGGCCGGACGTCCTGGATGATGCGGCACCTTGACCACCCTACGGTTACCGTGCCCTTCTCTAAGACCGCAATCGCATCATTCGCGTTCATCAGGACAGAGGCTATCTGAGTCCCATCCCGCATCCTACGTAGTCCTTTGATGTCCTCTGGTTTCAGGAGAATGCCTTGAAATTGGGAGACCAGGCAGCTGTCGAGATCATCTGCTGTCGTGGCCTCGTCCAATCCACTGCAGGATAGTTCTATTCTTTGTGTACCCGTACGTACCGAAGCCATGTCTTTTAGAGTTGCTTCCAGCTCGGTCTTAAATTTGGGGAAGCTGTCGGAGACTTTCACAGACTCAGGCGTTTAGTCTTAACTTTTTTCCACTCGCCTCCAGTGCTAGCTTCCTTGGCGACGGATGCATAGCTGCGCGGCTTGGACGTATTTTCTTTGGGTTTAGCTATACCCTCTGAGCTCACCGCGGAGTAGTTGCGGTGCTTGGGTGCCTATGCTTTAGGCTCCTGAACTTTGGGCATCTGTCCCTTTGGCAGTTCCTTCGTTGGTGTAGCCTTTGCCTAGGCTTTTGGAGCTCGGTTTGGGAAGAAGCGGTCGTAGAACGATTCTCTTTAGCGACGCCTTCATAAAGCTCGATCGCCCTGTTGCTGAGTGCCGAGAGTTCCAGTAGGACGCTCTTGTCATCTATGACGACATGGCGCTGAATTTCGAACGCGGATAATATCGCGTTACTTTTATTTCCCATCCTAGCGAGGATGCTGCGTAGGCTGCTAAGGCCCTTATAGGCGATCCCGTTGGTGATTTCTTTCCTTTCCTGTGCGACGGCACGCTGATAAAGTCCTTTGCATTCGGGTTGCACGTATTGCTGACGCTGCTGGCTACAGAAGCTGAGTTGTCCAGCGCTGCAGCACTGCGGCGGCTAGTCGGTATATCCTCCAACAAAACCGCCGCCGCAGGGGTTCCCGCGGGTAAGTCTATGGGCCTTATAGGCGATCCCGTTGGTGATTTCCTTCCTTTCCTGTGCGACGGCACGCTGATAAAGTCCTTTGCCTTCGGATTGCTCGTATTGCTGACGCTGCTGGCTACAGGGGCCGAGTTGTCCAACGCTGCATCACTGCGGCGGTAAGTCGGTATATCCTTCAACACTACCGCCGGCGCAGGGGTTCCGGCATCCTGCACCGCAATTCCTCCTCCTTTTGTTGGGGACCTTGACATTCTGGAGCTCCTCCTGAATGGGTCATCATCGGTAGGCGCGGGGCCCCCCGGTGCTCTGTAAATTTAGTTCCCGATCTCCAGATCTGGCATCACTGTTGGTCTGCGATGAGTTGTCAGCTCCGCCGGCTGATTTAACAGATGGGCCTCCCACCGCCAATAGTGCAATCGAGAAAAAACAAAATGATAAATTGTATTTTGGACCTTATTTACACACTTGCTTTGGTTTGGTTCGCTCAGCCGAACAATTTCACGTTCCGACGATGTGGCTCTGTGCAATATAAACTTTTTCTAGCTGGGCTGTCTCCGTCTTTATGAGTTTTTCGCGCCGCGTCAAATGTGAGTTGCTCCTATTTTTCTCCTATTAGTGCGGCTATTTTGTTCACTAATGCACTTGAGTTTTTTTTGCGAATTGGAGGAGGCTCTTAGGTTCCTCTTTAGGTGACTTTCCCGGTTGTATACTTTCACCAGTAGAATTTGCCAGCAGCTTAAATCTGGTAATGTTTGATGGCGATTTATTAGTGAGCATGCTATTATTGTCGCGTGTAATTTTTGACTGGTTTTCTGTTTGTTGATTTTTGTACTTTGAGGGCTAAGTTTACTTTTTATTGTTATGTAGCGATCCATTCGAGTCTGTATGGTCGACACGCCGCGGCGTTCTTGTTTACTTTTTGATTTGTTGGTGATGCAGCAGAACCGCTAAGTTGTGTTTTTGTTTTAATGTGTTCAATGAGAAAGAAAGCTTGCGCCGACGAAATTGAGCGAGCTGATGCCATTCCAGTTGTAGTTGTGATTGCAGTTGCAGTGGTTGTTGTTGTCACAGTACTAGTCGCCGTAGGTAGGCGTAGCGAGATTTCGTAAATGTTTGGAGATTGCTGGTTTTATGACGAAACTATTAGTGAGGGAGAGTAAGAACGCGCTCTTTCTTGATTTGTGGGCAAATCATGTATGTGGAATATTAAGCTTTAAATTTTTCTTTTTTTAATAACTTTGTTTCTAAATTTAAAAAACGAGCCATTGCGTTCTTTTTAGAATCTCCCAATGAAGAATATTTTTTAAAGGGAATTGAGACAATATATTTTCCGCTGGTTTCTTTTTTAATTGATTTTTGGATATTCTTTTCAAAATTTCTTAACTGGTTGCTACAATAGTTGTATCGCCTCTGGATTTAGTGCATCCTGATACTATCTATCCAAATATAGTTTTTGCCCATGGTGCTTATATTTTTTGATTATCTCCGGATATGTATATATAAAATAATATAATAAGATATATATCAGCACCAATTATAGGGATGTAGTTGGCGTGTGAAAAGTCGATGAGCCGGTCACTTGCTACTGCTAGGGTAATGAGCATCATTAGAGCGAACCCGGAATTTAAACACAGAGAGAGACCACAGTACACGGGGTTCCTTAAATCTGACTTACTAACTATCTGTTAAAAGGAAAGTCTACTTGAGGTTGTCCTTAATGACCATCCGCCCCTTAATGAGAACAGACGTGGACAACGGTGTCAGATTTTTTCTTGTTGCTACCAAAACGTGCGCAGTATTCTTGGTAAACAATCTATTTTTTACTAACAGTGCTTCCTTTGACTTTGATGCTATTATGCTAACAGAAACCTGGCTAAACTCCAATGTCACAAATAATGAAATTTTTTACCCAAGTACACTATTTATGGAAGATCGTTACTTGTTCCTACATTCCTCCTCTGTGTGATGCAATCGTTTATATATACCACCTAACTGCTATAAAATCAGTTTTGTCTCCGCTACTGGATCCACACTGACGATGATGTAACTTCATTTTGGCCCACTTTTCATGGATCCACACTGACGATGATAACTCGCGTTAACCACTAGCCACAATGATCTCATTGATGGCCGTTTATAAGAAACTCCAGTGGCAGGTCGCTTGACCTCATTTTCTCAAATATAACCTCCTCTGCCACAATAATAAGGTCGCCTCCCTTATCTACTCCTGAGGGCTCACACCATCCAACACTCTTGGTTTCGCTGATTATCCACTCTCCAGAAGCCCCCCGACAGTTTAAAAGAACCGACTATTGTGACTATCGAGATACGCTCAAGTATATCGTCAGCCACCCCATCGCCCAAAGCAGTAAAACACCTTTATCGTCTTTCCTTCAATATTCCTTTTATTCAACACAACCGATACCACCGCACGCTCTCTCTGTCTGAAGACGAATAATATATTACTCTAGAAAATAAAAGTGAGATGCACCAACAACTAAGTGAGAGAGATCTTCTTGATCATCACACACAACTTTGTATACGTGTATGTGTGACTTTTGTATTTTCAACACGCCACCTCAAAAGTAACATTGATACAAATTGATCAAAATTAAAATGAAACAAAAATGACTTTCAGACGAGTGCATGCTTTTGCTAATGGTTGTATTCTTATTCTATTCTTCTTTTTCTGGGCTCGTTTTTTCTTTGAACCAGCATTTTTTTTTATTTTTTTTTTTCGCTCTGCTCCCACTGCATAACGTACAGCCAACCTCCCGCCCAACCGACCGAGGGGCGCTACCGTTTATCGTACGGCTCGGATCGCGGGGAAAGACCCGAGAGAATAAAGTTTAGAAAAGATTACGAGGAAAAAGAGGAGTTCGTTTGTTGCTCTGAAAGGTAGGTGGGAATTGAGGATTTGATAGAAGTGGACGTTCAGAGTGATGTAATAGAGTATAAGTCATCGTAGTCAGAACATAAAACCCTGAAACGCTTATGCTGGGTATATGTAGATCTGCTACAACTTAGAAACAGGGGACTAAAATTTCTAGTCCGTCTATTTGGAATATTAAATGTTTGTCGTGTTAGTAGATGTTGGCTGTACATTACCATTAATAAGGTTATGGGGGAAAACGAACCCCAGCATCTTGCTACAATTGGTTAGGGAAGGTAAATTGATTAGAAGGACTCTGTTAAAATAAGATGGAAGGTGAAGATTTGCATGCCAGTTGAGTCGGATTCAATGCGATATTGATGAACGCCATACTGAGGGCTCCAGACGCATGACCTGTACTTCAGAATTTTTTTTTTTTTTTATATTAACTCTGCTTTTATTTATTGGATCCTCTTAAATCAGAGCTAGCAATAAGTTTAAAAATCTTAACTAATACAATTTTTTCCTAAACAGTCGTTTTAATTAATTTTTTTTTTTAATGTTCCGTGATTAAGCTTCCCTAAAGATTTCTTCGCTGGGTTGGTGGGTCCCTTCGTCGGAGACGGGAACGACTGCTGAGCTGGGTTAGATTTCTCGCTAGGTGGTTGGGGTGCGAGGAAAGCTTGCCATGATATTTTTTCGTAAACTCTGTGATTTCATTGGTGACTGTTGGAATATTTAAATCTCTATGGATTTTTTCGTTCCGAATGTACCACGGTGCCCCAGTGATAGTTCTCAGCATCTTTGACTGTCTCGCTGTATGATGTCAATATTGCTGTTGCTGGCGTTGCCCCATAGCTGTGCGCCATAAGTCCAGATTGGTTTCAGTACTGCATTGTAGAGTAAGACCTTGTGGTCCAGGCTGAGCGGAGAGCCAGCGTTGATGAGCCAGTGTAAGTTGTTCGCTTTGAGCTTAAGATGAATTTTTTTCGCTTCAATGAGTCTGCGCCATGTAAATCTTCTATCGAGGTGTACTCCTAGGTACGTTACCTCATCTGCTTTCGGGAGTGGTATGTTGTTCATCAAAAGTGGTGGGCAATCTTGTCTGTTCAGCGTAAATGTCACGTGCTTGCATTTTTCCTCGTTTACTTTTATTCGCCAGTCAGAGAGCCACTTCTCAGTGTCTATGAGGTGCAATGCCAGCTGTGCTGTAGCTTGGATTGGGGACCTCGAACGGCTAAGGATAGCTGTATCGTCGGCAAACGTGGACACTGTTAGCCGACTATTTGTAGGAATGTCAGCGGTATAGATGAGGTATAAAGTTGGCCCAAGAACGCTGCCTTGGGGGACTCCGGCCTTAATTTCGTGGTCAGTGGAAGTAGCAGTGTTGCACCGCACTGCAAACTTTCTGTCATATAGGTATGACTTTAGAAGTTTGTGTCTGCATTCGGGTAAAGCTGTTTTGACTTTAAACATTAGGCCGTCTAGCCAGACTCTGTCGAATGCTTGGGATACGTCTAGAAATACGGCTGTACAGTATTCTCGATTTTCAAATGCAGTTCTTATCTCCGCTGTTATTCGATTCACCGGTTTCAGTCGGTGGGCGAAGGGTTGGGTGGGCTCTCCACAGTGACTTATGTTTAATACCTGTTTGTGAAAGTTGCTCTATAAATCGGCTCTGAGCATATTCTTCCTCTTGTTTCAGAGCGTTGGTCAGCTTCCGTTTGGCTATTTTTAGCTTTTGTTTTGCAGATGGTGATCTGGAGGATTGCCATTCTCTACGTAAGCGTCGTTTTGCGTGGACGAGTTGCTCGATTGGTGCGTTAGTCCTATTTGGATTAATTGTAACGTTTGTGTTTTTACGTGTTGCATTTCGAGCTGCTTCCGTAAGAATGGATTCCAGTGTTTCTGTGCAGCTCTCTATATCAGGTTGAGTATTGAGTTTTGGGTTTAGCTCAATGTGTGAACTTATATATTTTTTATACCTTAGCCAGTTCGTCTTGTGCGAAGTCAGTCTGTAGGGTGGTTTTACGTTTTCTGCGTACCGGCTAAGATGAATTAGCACAGGCGAGTGATCAGATGACAGATCTGGTAGACATTCAGCTCTAACGAAATTGCGAGGAATATTTTTCGTGACTGCGAATTCAATCAAGTCAGGCAGCTTATTGAGGTCTGATGGCCAGTATGTGGGACTCTTAGGGGAAACATGATCAAGTTTATTAGTGGCTTTAATTAAAGCCTTATAAAGCTGTTTTCCTTTTGGATTCACAAGGCGCGATCCCCAGTGAGTATGTTTAGCATTGTAGTCGCCTGCTGCAATGAAATGTGGTCCTAGTGCATGGAAGAAATCCAGGAATTGGTCTTCCAATATTATGAAAGGGGGGGGCAGTATACGGCCGCTAGTGTGAGGTGAGTGTTGTCCTTCAGCTGTATATTGATAGATGTGGCCTGTAGATGAATTTCAGCAAACTCTTTGTAAAAGTGGTGCTTCTTACGGTTCCTAATTAGAATGCCGGTCCCACCGTGTGCTCTACCATCGGGGTGATTTGTACCATAGAAGTTGTAATCTCTTATTTGAAAATTGTATTTGCTTGTAAGATGAGTCTTCGAAAGAAGCATTACGTCGATATGCTTCTCATGTAGGAATTGAGCTAGCTCAAGTTTGCGCTGTGAGACGCCATTGGCGTTCCACGTAGCTATGCGTAAGGTAGCCATTATTTATTTTGATTGTTGGAGGACAAGCATTTGTATCAATAGGTTTTGATTACGCATCATGTCTTGAATGGTGGTTCGCATTAATGTCATGAATTCCATCATGCTCTGTTGTAAGGCTTGGATCATAGCTTCAGTTTTCGTTTCTTGCTGCTCAGATGGCCTATAGTTTTGTTGTGTGTCCAATTTTGTGTGTTCTTAATGTGAGGTTTGGGAGTTTTGGGTTGGAGGTGTCATACCTGATTTTAAAACGTTTGCAAAACTTATCTTGTTAGTGCTTGGTATAGTCCAGGGAGCAATACTTGTTGGTTTCGAAAAAAGTACTTCTGGATTTGTTTCCGATGGTATCAGCGTAGCTGTTCCTTGGTGTACCCGTGCCGTGTTCATTCTTTTGTGGAGACGGGTTTTCAGCTCTTTGTAGATTGGACAGCCTCTGTAGTTTGCTGTGTGATTACCCCCACAGTTACCGCACTTTTTCGCGCTTGCATTTTCTTTATTAGCTTGGCAGTGTGTGGAGACGTGGAGATCTCCACAGCTTTATTGTAATGTAGCGGTCCAGTCCAGTCTGTGAGGCCGACCCAACTTTTTTGTTTGCGTTTTGTTTTGCTAGTTGTGCACCAGTGCCGTTTGGCTCTTGGGCTTTTATTTTTGTATCCGCTGACTCCAGAATTGGATACGTATCATGTTTTGATAATATAAGGTTCATGGAATTCCTTAGACCATCTTTTAATGAAGCCAAGTGCGCCCTTGTCTTTATTAACCATCGTAGAAATATATATTATATATAATATAATAGGACACCAAGATCGTTAGCCTGGGAAATCCCATAGAAAAAGTATGTGGCCTGGTTAGGGCACAAACGATAAAAATATAAGCTTACATTTTGACCCATTAAGTTTTAAGAGATTGGTAGAACACCATTTTTGAAAATTGTCCAAATTCGACTGAAGTTTATATTAGACAGAAGGGTTTTTGTATTGAAGACAAAGCTTAACGTCGTCTGCATACATAAGAATCAGAGAGTCCGTTATAGCAGGGGGTAGGTCGTTAATAAAGATAGTGAAAAGTAGTGGCCCAAGATGGCTTCCTTGGGGGACTCCCGATGTAGCTCTAACAAGGCGAGAGTGTACATCTTTAAAAAAACACGCTGGGTTCTCCCAGATAAGCAGCTAGAAATCCACGTGAAAAGGTCTAAGAGAAATCCTAGGATACTAAGTTTACTCAAAGGAGTGAGTGGTTGACTGAATCAAATGCTTTACTAAAGTCCGTATAGATGACATCTGTTTGAAGGCCTTTACGGAAGCCATCTATAATAAAGGAAGTCAGCTCCAAGAGGTTTTGGGGTGGTGGAGCGACGATTTATGAAACCATGCTGGCATGGAGAAATAATTGAACTGCAGAGATGTTGAAGATATGGTGTTACCAATTTTTCGAAAAGCTTTGGAATTGCTGAAACTTTAGAGATTCCTCTATAGTTTGTAGCATCCGATTTTTTTCCTTTTTTGTGTAAGGGAATTATGAAAGATTCCTTCCACAATTGGGGAAAAATCGAAGTTACCAGAGACAAAGAGAAAAATTTTAGAAGAGGTCTGCACAATGGCTTAGCCCAGTTTTTCAGTACACAGCCAGGAACACCATCAGGAACACCTGGCGAATAGACTGGTTTCACCCTCAGAAGATCCGATAACACAGTGCTTTTGGAGAATGTTGGTCGGAAATAAGATTGGCTGATTGAATGTTGTATGTAGGAAGTGAGTACGTTGTTTGAAAGAAAGTTACGAATAGATCAGCAATACCCTGATCAGTAGTCGCAGATAAATTTTCAACATAAATTAGGTGGGGAGAAGTTACATGCTTACGCTTAGTGTTAACAAAATTATAAAACTGCTTCGGATCCTGTGTAAACTGGATCCGACAGCGGTATACATAATTCTTATAACACTCAGCGTTATGCACGGTGAAGTTTGACCGAGCTACTAAGTATCTTGAGCAAGTTACATTACAGCCAGTTTTCTTATGTCTCTTAAGGAGTCTGTTTGTAATGTATTTTAAGTTTTTAAGGCTCCTTGTAAACAATGGAGGGTCAGTCGAGGCGGATGGATACTTCCATGGCACGCAAGATTCAAAGAAAGCATTAAGCGTTTTGTAGAATATTTCTAAAGCGATATTAATATCGGTGCATTCCCAGAGATCGGACCAATTAAATGTATAAATCAAATTGCTTAGTCTCTGAATACCAGCCTTGCGAATGCAGCGAGTTTTATGAACTCCATGGCGAGACTGAAGGTTGCTAGCAATAAGGGTTTCAATCGACACCTCAAGAATTGTGTGGTAAGGATCTTCTATGTGGATCAAAACACGTGGATCAAAACACGAAACATAGATCTGAAGCCGACCTAAAGAATTCCTTACATGGTTTATTTGACCAAGGGATATGTCGCACATACCCTCAGTAAAATCATGGTATGTTGAGAGTGATAAAAATGGTGAATTCTCGATGTTTGACTAGATAAGTTCAGATAAAATTAAGCCTCCTAGAGTCACTAGCAGATAACTTCGTAGGGGTCGGTCCCGTCTGTAAGTGGTGTACCTGTCTGGGAAAATTTCGGAGGTAAAAATCTCCGTCTGTAACCAGGTTTCTGTGAAGACTATAATCTGTGATGCAAATGATGAACTATCAGAATACTGTTTAGGGAGCTTACTCCGAAGCCCCCTAGTGTTTTGATAAAGGTTTAGGTACGGAAGACGAAGATGGTACAGGGTTTTTAGGCTTTGGGAGTTTAACTCCCACAGGCTTATTAACTTTTTTTTTAACAGTACTCGGCTGATGTTCTTGTACGAATATGTTCTCCGGTCAAAAGCTGGGCGAACAGATCGTATCGATCATTGGCAAAGGTACACGTATCTTAAAAGATGACTTAAGCCTCGAGTAAAATTATTTAAATTTCCTAATGTCCTCCACTCTAACAACGGCCTTTGATTTCGCTTGGATATAAGCCTAGATATCAATCTCTGAGGTGATATAAGCCTAGATATCAATCTCTGAGGTGCCAGCCGAAAAATAAATATGTGTTTAGAGGGGAGAATCACCTATCAGGGTTTTGGTGTTACTGTTGGTAAGACCGCGACATCAGTCCGTACCTGGGGTTGGGACGGTGGTTTACCCTTAGCAGTGGATTTTAGGGGGGTCGACTGTACTCGTGCCGGAGGAATCACCTGAAGTAATTAACATCCACGACATCCACTGCAGCAAAAGTGGAAGCCAGCATTTCTTGAGATAGCATCCGAAACTGAGGCGGTGAAACCGGCACATTTAGTACGAGTATGTACTACGTTTTCATACAGCCAACAGGGGATGCTAGGCTGGGTCGCGAAATTCGGCTTATTGCACGATTTTATAGCGCAGATTCCATTTTAAGAGATTTTTGATTAAAAACAAAAAAAATTAAAATATATAAAAATATATTGACAAAAAAATGTATTTTCATAAAAGCTAGTAGTCTTCAAGCACTGTACTTACTTAGTAAGAGCGGGACACAAGGAAGAGGAAATGGAAAAAATAGAGCGCAAACTAGGAGAGAGTAAGTTTTTGCAATAATAGAAATTGCAGAAAATGTAAGAAATAGGGAATAGAAGTAGGGCACAGTACCTTACTTGGATAAATAATATAATATTTTAATCTCACCAAATACGATACCGCGCAGACGCGAGTGCGAAGGGAAACGAGATGTCGTCGCTCGAACGGAGTTGCCTTAAACGGCTAGTCCACCATGGATCCCGAAGGAAAGGGAAAGACTCATCCGGTAATAATTGATTACAATATTCGATCCGCGACGGGTCGCATCATTTTCCTCGATAGGCCGTTGTCGCTCACGCGCACCTTGGCGCGCCTGACGACTCTCCACGAAATCTCCTCCACGATGCCCTTGAACCACTCTCATCGGGGCAAGGCGGGATCGCAGACGAAGACCATATCACCCTGGTGGATGGGCTCCGTTCTTCGGCACCATTTCTCGCAGCGCACAAGCGTAGGCAGGTACTCCATGACCCACCTCCTCCCGAAACGGTCTCGCAGCATGCGAGAAATCCTCCACTGCTTTCTTGTATAACCCTCCATATAATCTGCCGGATATGCCTGGAGTGGATGCGGAGCTGCCCATCCACTCCAGGCATATCCGGCAGATTGGTTACTCCCTTGCCTCCTGTTCCGCATCCACAGGCTCATGGGTAAGCGGACGCGAATTCACAATATTCTCCGCCTCAATCAGGAGACTCTAATACATGGTCCTTCGGCGCAACTTCCTTCAGGGTATGACGCAGTACTCTCTTGACGCACGGCACCAAACTCCGCCCTCAGACGGGTTCACTTGGCAATTGAAAACCCTTTCTATGCTTCTGCTTGATAACTCACTCTGAATCTTCTCCATCTCGAACACGTCACCAAAGCGTCTGGATTCCCTGTCAGCTCCCACGAAGTTCTTGCCGTTGTCACTGCGCAGTCTATGTACTGGCCCTTTACGGCGGACGAAGTTCCTGATCGAAAATATGCAGGAATCCGTCGACAGGTCATGCGCCAGCTCCAGATGAATCGCTTTTGTCGTCAAGCACGTGAACAAGGAGACCCAACGCTTCTCCTTGTGACGGGACACAGTCACCAACAGTGGCCCAAAGTAGTCCAATCCAGTGTACTTGAATGGCCATCCACCCGCCTCCAATCTGTCCTGCGGATGGGGTCCCATTACCGGCGGCATCGGCCGCACTCGCTGCAAATTGCATTCGTTGCACGATGAGATCACTCTCCGCATCACTCGCCTCATCTTCGTGACCCAGAATCTCGTCCGGATCTCAGTGATCGTAGCATCCACATTTTGATGCTTCATCCTGGCGTGGAAATGTCGCACAATCAGCTCTGTGAGACTGTGCCTGTGTGACATTATTACGGGCCTCCTCGCACTGTACGGCCAGCACAGTGCGGCATCAATTCTGCCGTAAGCTCGCAGAATCCCGTTCTTGTGCAGGTAGGGTACTAACCCTCGAATGTCGCTCGAGCTAGCGACATCCTGTTCAGTTTCCACCGACCTCAACTCGTCGGGAAACGACTCCAACTGTGCTTGTCTGACCAACAAGTTCTCCGCGTCCTTACATTCTGCAGCAGTATATTCCTCCATATTCCTCGAAATCGCTTCTCTGTTTGTGGATTACGCGCGCAAACCGTAGGACTCAGGCCATGAACCTCATCAGGCGATTGAAGCTCGAGAATCTCTGAAACTGAATAACAAAATCGTTTGCCACGACTAATGCAAAATCACTGGCTATCTCTTCTTCATTAGGCGCATCTGGAACACGCTCAGTTCTTTCCTCAGGCCTCTGCCACCTGGCTGCTGGCTGCCTCAAAAATGCAGGTCCTCTTAGCCACCTTGAATCCTGGCTAAGGTCGACTCCCCTCTGCGACCTATCTCCATTGAGAAACCTTTGACGACTCCAGAATCTCTGCCACTCGGTTGCCAACACCAGGTCTGTTATGGCCACACTGTGCTCCTCCTTGACAGTATTCATCAGCCTGGTTCCGAGAACTGCTGCCTGCAGCTCCAGCCGTCGGATTGTCATTGTTTTCATCGGGGCGCACTTCGTCTTTGCACATACGAAGCTCACCAGCACGTTGTCGTCTTCATATGTGACCCTCAAATGGGCCACCGCCGCGAATGCATCCTGACTAGCATCCACAAAGACGTGCAATTCTATGGCCCGGACTGCTCCACGCTCAAAATAATGGCGAGGACATCGGAACTGTCCCACGGCGTCCATCTATTTGCGCCAAGTCGCAAATGCTTTGCGTCTCACTGGATCTTCTGCTTCCAAGTCTCTCGCAGCAGAAGCTTCGCTGTAATCATGAGGCAACACAGGAATCCCAGGGGATCTAACGTCGACATCACCAGACTCAAATATTCCCTCTTCCTTGGGGCTCGATCTCGACTCAGAACGCTGCTTGGCACTCGATGATACTCCACGTTGAATCTGAAGTCATCCGTTGCTACCTGCCAACGCATTCCGAGGATCTTTTGTTCAGCCTCACCCCATCCGACGCTCTTGACGCGTCCAGGACCTAAAGCCGTCTCTACGGTGGACGAGCTGGATGAAAATTGGCATAACTCGAATCCAGCATCCGCATATATCTCCTTCACTCGGGTAGATACGCTGATAGCCGCGCTCTCTGTAGCGAAACTGTCCACATAGTCATCGACATAATGGTAGTCGGTGATAGCCTTGACTGCTCTCGGATCCGAATCCCGAAACTTCAGGGCATTCACGGTCTTCACGTAATGTGCAGCGCTCGGCGAGCATGCTGCTCCAAACATCATTACGTTCATCTCATAGACATCCGGATCTTTCGCGTTGTTGCCATCTCTCCAAAGGAATCGTTGGGAACATCTGTCCTCGGGTCGGATCAGCACTTGGTGGAACATCTCCTTGATGTCACCGCAGACTCCGACTGCTCCCTCTCTGAAATGAAAGAGCACAGCTGGCAAAGGCTTAAAGTGCTGACGCCCTTTATCCAGCTCCGAATTTAGCGAGATTCCTCCAAATTTGGCTGCAGCATCAAACACAAGCCGTACCTTGCCGGGCTTGTTGGGGTTTTCGACAGCAAAATGTGGCAAATACCATAACCGGTCGCTCCTCACCGCGACCTCATCCAGCTGTAGCCTCCTTGCGTATCCTTTAGACACGTACTCCTTTATAATCCGATCATAATCCTGCGCCAACGGCTCATTGCGCTTCAATTTCTTCTCTACGTTGACCAGCCTTCTTCATCGTCGCTGGCTGCGACCTGTGGCGCGGGCTTCACTCCAAAGTTCTCCATGTCGAAGTAGTCCTCCACCATCTGTTCCATCGCGTCATCCACTGACACGGCAAGTAGGCAGGACCTCGGTGATGGCGTAGTCAATTGCCCACTAACAGGCTCAAACACAGCCAGACCAGCTTGGTTGCGGCCGCGTACGGTCCCTCTCTAGCGAACCGCCTCGTCCTAAGTGGCAATCCGAGATGTCCGTGATCTTGGCCGATGAGCAGCTTCGGAACCGCGTTGCTGTAGGGCTTCATCGGCAGACGCGCATCCCTATTCACGCATTGGGCATCCTGTCGACTCAATGTCTGCATCGGCAGACTCAGGCTCGAAATTGCATACACGTTTCTCAATACGTGGCGAGTGAGCTTTCCAACTCCGCTTATCTCTAAACTCACCACGTTGTTAGGCTCTCTGGTTGCCCTACCTCCAAACCATTGGATATTTAGCTGACGACGCTCTCCCTGCACTCCAAGATCTCTTCGCAGCTCGTCATCGATCATCGTGACGGAGGATCCATCATCTAGGAGCGCATACGTATCCACTTTCCGCCCAGCTCCGTACAGCGTAACTGGCAGTATACGGAACAGTAGGCGGACTCCTTCGGCGTCGACGCAGCTCAAATACCTCTCGCTTCACGCGGAGCTCCTCTCTCCAGGCTGTTTCTGGGAACGGCTGGCTGCTGATTCCCCTCTTGGTCCATGTGACCATCTCGTAGCGAAGGCATCCTGGCCGGGCTGCGTCTGGAAACTACTGGCTGCTGGTTCCCTCCGTGGCGTCTGAAACCACCTCGCTGCTGCGGCCTTCGCTGTACCGCAGCTGCTTCATCACGGCGCTGACATTCCCTGGATGAATTAGTAGCGCCTTCACTGTCTCACGGGCTTCATCCTTTAGCGCCTTCAGTAATCTCTGGTTGTTCCGTGCAATTGTACGCTCGCGTCGTCTCCACGAACGCACAGTTGAAGATCGGCCACTTCTCGGCGTGCCCTCCAAATACAGGCAAGTCCGGAAGCTTCCTTGGCCCATATGCTCCCTGGGTTCCACTTGGCGTCATCGCGGCGTAGGATCCAACAAGTGGCGATGCTGTTGCCACATTGTGGGCACTCACGCCCGGTAGCACGAATCCATGCGCTGGCTGCGCAGCCGGGCGTGAGTGCCCACAATGTGGCACACAGTGGCTGCACAAATTGGTTGCTAGTTGTTAGCAATGGCGGTCCACTCCAAGATGGCGGCAGCGTGCAGGCCGCACCGCTCGCACCGTCACCGTTATAGGACCGACCCGACCCCGTTATTTAAGGCCTCTCCGTTAGATGAGATCCTCCTCGCTGGCCGTCTAAACCGTCACTCCAGCTCCTAGCAACTCTTTAACTGGCCGTCTCAGCCGTCATTCCAGCGCAAGTTGCCCTTGCAGTCTCCCATGGATTGCGAATAAAAGATGTCGTCGCTCGAGCGGAGTTGCCTTAAACGGCTAGTCCACCTTGGATCCCGAAGGAAAGGGAAAGACTCATCCGGTAGTAGTAGGCTCGATTTATTTTGTAATCATTTTGAGGTTATTCAATATCAACTATCTTAATCCTAATCCTACCTCACCGCAGTGTTCCCTCCAAACTCTCGTGCGACAATGAGCACGCTAAGTTTTCGCGGCCAATTTACAGCTTGCGATGGCGACAAACAGTGTGACTGCACACATTTAGCTACCAAATCCTATCACATTCGGACTGGTTTACAGCACAAGCTCATATCAAGGAAAAATACTGACTACACCTATAGATTAAAATATTCGATCCACGACACGAGATAAGCATTTGATTTAATAATTATTATCTTAACAAACGCCGGTTTGTTTTTAGCAAGGCAATAATTAATAAATCGATGAGAAAAAAAACACGTCCGTTCGCTATGAAAGTGACGTGTTGCTGCAAAGAATTGGGGAAACCCAGTAAAAACCTATTAGTTCAATCAAACAAAAATTTAACAAGATTCGATTATATAAACATGTAAAATGGTTAGACAGGGAATTGTTTTGGTTTGATTATGGAAATATATGTCGGGAATTTACTTGGTTTATAAGATTTGAGGTTAATTATAAGTCTCTCTGTGTATTCGCTATGGAAATAAATGATGATGAAAAGGAATGAGAAGAGAGAGAGAGCGCTTTATTGAGAGAGCGCGTGTATGAGAGTTTCTGTATGAGAGCGCTATGGGGAAGGAGAGCGAAAATCCCTGCTGAGCGTGGTGCAATGGGAGGTGAGGAGGAAAACGAAACAGGAAGATAAGGACAGTTCGAATAGGCCTCCGAAAAGAACAGAAGTGACCATTGCGACTCGCTGCGTGACAGTGAAACAAATTGTAAAACATGAACGACGCTAATGAAAATCGTTCTCCGACATCAGAAGTGGGATCACCACACTTACAAAACAATTCGGAACAAAGTTTACGCGCGATAGTCTGAATTATTAAAAGCGTCGTTGCCTGGCGCACGTGCTGTTTCCGCGACTCTACCGACATTCAACCCCGAAGCTGCTGATGCCGACGCAGCTGCATGGTGCGAAACGGGTAATATGATTCTATGTGAACATCCTCAAGAAGGCGCATCTTTGGTGATGATGCTCAGCAAATCACTTCTCGGCAGTGCATCGCAGTGGCTTTCGCAAATTTGTTTTCCTGGAATGAGCTGGCTGCAGTTCAAGGAATTGTTCTTGGAACGCTATGAAGGCAACGAGACAATGGCTGCAGTGTTGCTGAACATGCTGAAAGGACGCCCAAATCAACATGAATGCCTTTCGGTGTACTACAGCCGTTTGGTTACAACTTTACTGACCAAGTGGAAGGAAATGACGCACGAAGAGATTGCGGTATCATTGGTCCTGGCACATACATCGCAAATCGACCCCAGACTTCAGAATTTGGTTTTCACAACGAACGTAAAGACACGAGCGGAGCTACAACAACAACTCAGAGCCCACTCGTTCGTCAGAAATGCCGAATTCGCTGGAATCGAGCTAGGCCCCGAAAAGAAGAGGCACAAAATGCGAATACAGCAACAGCGAATACAACCATAGAGAGGAGAGTCGACACGTGTGCGGTAAATTCAGCAGAACCGGACAGCAATACTGTTTGGTGAGCGGTTTCCATTTTTCTGTGATTCTGGTTCCGAATGCTCGTTAATAAAAGAGACAATTAGCGAGAAGCTTGCCAGCAAGAGACGCCATAATCCTGTAGTTTTGAGAGGCATAGGCGACAATGTTGTCAAGAGTAATTTGCAAATTCTGTCCACTGTAAAAATTTCTGAATTTAATCTTGAATTGTTATTTCACGTAGTTGATAAGAAATGCCTTAAATACGATATGATAATTGGGCACGATATTTTTAGCTTGGTTTTGGAGTAATGTTGGAAAGTGACAGGTTTGATATTTGCAAAACACAGACGGTGTTATCGATGAATGACGATGGCATGTTAAATAGGGTCGACTCAATTGCTAGTAATAAATCAAATATTTGGAATTCTTCATTGATGGCGTCCCATGTAGGCGTGTGACCACAGGTTCACTGGAGGTCCGTTTGCTGGACATGAGTAGGACTGTTCAAAGGAGACCGTGTCGCCTCGGCGAGGAGGAAGGGCGGATGGTAAGGAGTAAAATTGATCAAATGTTGGAGGCGAAGGTGGTTAGTGTGGCTCTCCCTTCGCTAGCCCTATGTTGATTGTGAAAAGGAAAGACGGCAGTGATAGGCTTTGTGTTGACTATCGTGAGTTGAACGCAGGTGCAGTGTCGGATGGGTGTCCCTTGCCGTTAATGTCAGACCGGATTGATCGCTTGCGTGGCGGGAAATATTTTTCCAGTTTGGATATGGCCAGTGTTTTTTATCAGGTGCCAATTCACCCCGATTCTGTTGAGAGGACAGCTTTTGTGACCCCTGAAGGTCAATATGAGTTTTTGGCAATGCCGTTCGGATTGAAGAATGCGTCATCTCTCTTTCAGCGTGCCATAGTCCGAGCCCTGGGGAATTTAGTTAATACCTATGCGGTGGTCTACATTGCTGATGTGTTGATTGTCTCAGATTCTGAAGAGAAAGCGTTCGAAAGATTGGATAAAGTGCTAAGCGTGTTATCAATGTCAGGGTTTTCTTTCAATGTAAAAAAATGCAATTTCTGCAAAAGGAAATAGAATACTTGAGTTTCGTTGTAAAGGAGGGTAAACTGAAGCCCAATCCACGAAAAATTCAGGCATTATCTCAACTCCCAGAACCAGGTTCAATCACACAGATACGACAGTTTATTGGTTTAGCATCCTACTTCAGGCAGTTCGTAACTAGATTTTCGGAAGTGATGAAACCATTGTACCAATTAACTTCGAAATTAATTGATTTCAAATGGGAAAAACAACATGAGGAAATTCGTCAAAGAATCATTAAAGTCCTGATCAGTGATCCAGTATTATCATTTTTGACCCCAAATTTCCAATTGAATTGCATACGGATGCCAGCGCAAATGGTTATGGTGCTATGTTATTGCACAAAGTAGAAGGAAAACGCAGGGTAGTCGAGTATTATAGCAATTGCACCACGTTAGCAGAATCTAAATACCACTCTTATGAGCTCGAAACATTGGCAGTCTTTAATGCCATCAAGCACTTCGTCATTATTTAACCGGTAGACAGTTTACTGTGTATACAGGCTGCAATTTTATTAAGGCGAGTCAGGACAAGGCGGTATTGACCCCGCGAGTGCATCGATGGTGGTCATTCATGCAACTCTGTGAGTTCCACGTTGAATATCGTAAAGGAAGCCAAATGGCTCATGTGGAGTGCTTATCAAGGAATCCTGTAGCTGTAGAAGCACAGCCAAATACAAGTAAAGTTGTGGAAGTACGAGTTGAGTTGGCAAGTATCACACACAACTGGCTAGTATCCGAGCAGCAGCGCGATGAAAAAATATCGAATATTATGAGCGAGTTCAATAGTGACGAGATGCAGAGAGAATTACCGAACACGTATGAGATTAGAAAAAGTCTGTCGCATCGTATTATTCAAAGAAATGGCAAGACGCGATACTTGCCTGTTATTCCGTGGGCGTTTAGATGGTCCGTTGTTAATCATATACACGAGGCCATAATGCACATGGGTTGGCAGAAGACACTAGATAAGGTCTACGAGCAGTACTGGTTTGAAAATATGGCAAAATATGTTAGGAAATTCGTAGAAAATGGCATCACATGTAAATTATCGAAATCAGCGTCAGGCAAAACGCAAACAGAATTACATCCAATACCCAAAGTAGAGATACCGTGGCATACCATTCATATTGACATTAGTGGGAAATTGAGTGGCAAGAAAGACGAAAAGGAATATGTCATTGTACAAATTGATGCTTTCACTAAGTACGTCTATTTGTACCACACCTGGAATTTAAACTCGATTAGTTGCATACAGGCGGTAAAGTCCGCCATATTGATATTTGGCGTCCCCAGTAGAATTATAGCGGATCAGGGACGATGTAGCGAATTTCGCAAGTTCTGTAACACAAACAAAATGGATTTACACGTGATAGCAACTGATGCTAGCAGAGCGAATGGGCAGGTAGAGCGATTGATGAGTGTACTTAAAGTGATGTTAACAGCAGTAGAGACTAGCGAACGTTCGTGGCAGGAGGCATTGGGTGAGATACAATTGGCCATGAATTGCACCACTAATCGGGTGACTCGGCACCCTTAGAATTGTTGATAGGAAAAGAGGCAAGGCCGATGGGAATGTTGACCATCAAAGAAGAAATGCCAGTAGATCTGGAGAAAACTAGAGAGAAGACTAAAGGAAACATTGATAGAAATGCAAAGTATGATAGGGCCAGAGTTGATAAAAAGCATGCCCGGGTGGTAAAATATAAGATTGGTGATCATGTGTTATTAAAGAGTGAAGAAAGACAACAAACGAAATTAGATCCCAAGTACAAAGGACCGTTTGTTATAGTAGAGTTGCTAGATGGAGATCGATTTACGTTGAAATCATTAACAACTAAGCGAATGTACAAGTATCCACATGATAGTGTACGCAGTTTGCCTAATGAAAGAGAAACTCGTGAGTTAATAGAAGAGCTTGACGACAGCAACATAGAAGAAAATGTAGAAAAAGAATCCGATAATAAGTTGTGAGCGGATTGGTATCCAAATGGTCGAGTTTGTGCAAAAGGGAGCGTGTACTCCAATTGGAAAGTGTATAGCCTGCTAAACTGACATTTCACGACTAGCGTAAGATAGCTAGACGATTGAGCTTGAGTAGAAGAGAGCCTGTACTCTAAGCGTTAAGTTGAAGAATATCCTACTAAGCTAATCTCTGATGAAATGTATGGTTGATAGCCAAATTGTTGGGTTTGTGCGGAAGAGAGCGTGTACTCTAGAGGAGATTGAGAAGGTTTATCCCGCCAAACTAACATTTGAAGACACAAGATGTGTAAGAAAATTTGCTACGGAAAGTTAAGTTGAATGATATGAGTAATGAAGTCAAGCGATACATTAGAAAAATGAAGAACAAAGAAATACAATGAAGTTTATGTTGAGTTAAGCAACACGAGGACGTGTTATAGTCAGGAAGGCCGTGTCGGGAATTTAATTGGTTTATAAGATTTGAGGTTAATTATAAGTCTCTCTGTGTATTCGCTATGGAAATAAATTATGATGAAAAGGAATGAGAAGAGAGAGAGAGCGCTTTATTGAGAGAGCGCATGTATGAGAGTTTCTGTATGAGAGCGCTGTGGGGAAGGAGAGCGAAAATCCCTGCTGAGCGTGGCGCAATGGGAGGTGAGGAGGAAGAAGAAACAGGAAACAGACGTGACCATTGCGACTCGCTGCGTGACAGTGAATCAAATTATAAAACATGAACGACGGTAATGAAAATCCATCTCCGACATATACATATAAAGCATTAATGCCAGTTTATTGATATAGTTATATTGGATATATTAATAATGAAATGAACAGCGACTCGGCTCTGCTGACAATGGCTCAGCAACTTAACGACTTGACTACGATTGTCCCTCCGACACACCAACATCTATGCTCGGACTTGATCCCTCGACGACTTCTTTTACTACTTGCCAACTTGGCTTCACGATCCCAATATTCTGCTCTTCCAACGTCTTGCACTCGCTAGCTTTTCTTCCATTCTCCTTCCTCCTCTTTATTCGTTCGATACTTCCTTACTATGGTGTACTATCGCTTAGCAGGCACGTTGATATCTATCGATGCCCAACTCTACTTTTCATTCGGCCATCCTGATATTCTGAGACTGACCCAGACGACGCAGCATCTCTCCTGGGCGACCCGCTAAGCCTCCAGCTTCGGTATCCGACTCTGTCTGGACGCGCCGCTCCTCCAGCGTCGCCAACTGGTCTTCCAGCGTGGCCAGCTTCACTTGGTACTCCCATTCATCGCGCATGAATCGCTCCTTTTTCCTATGGAGCTCCCGCTGAAGCTTGCTCTTTAACTGATTGATCGCGGCGTCTGCTCCTGCTTGAACTTCCGCTTCTCGGTGCATAGCGCTCCTCGGCGAGTTTGCCCAGCTCGACGGCCTCTTTCTGGGCCTTGGCCATCAGATCCATCTGCTTCATCTTGAGCTTTCCGATCTTCTCCTGAGCCAGTTCACTCTGGTTTTGGGCCTGCACCCTTTTATTTATTTCGTTTTTTTTTTTTATATTAACTCTGCTTTTATTTATTGGATCCTCTTAAATAAGAGCTAACAATAAGTTTAAGAATCTTAACTAATACAATTTTTTCCTAAACAGTCGTTTTAATTAATTTTTTTTTTAAATGTTCCGTGAAGAACGTCCCTAAAGATTTCTTTGCTGGGTTGTTAGGTCCCTTCGTCGGAGACGGGAACGACTGCTGAGCTGGGTTAGATTTCTCGCTAGGTGGTTGGGGTGCGAGGAAAGCTTGCCATGATATTTTTTCGTAAGCTCAGTGATTTCATTGGTGACTGTTGGAATATTTAAATCTCGATGGATGTTTTCGTTTCGAACATACCACGGTGCCCCAGTGATAGTTCTCAGCATCTTTGACTGTGCTCGCTGTATGATGTCAATATTGCTGTTGCTGGCGTTGCCCCATATCTGTGCGCCATAGGTCCAGATTGGTTTCAGTACTGCATTGTAGAGTAAGACCTTGTGGTCCAGGCTGATCGGAGAGCCAGCGTTGATGAGCCAGTGTAAGTTGTTCGCTTTGAGCTTAAGATGAATTTTTTTCGCTTCAATGTGTCTGCGCCATGTAAATCTTCTATCGAGGTGTACTCCTAGGTACGTTACCTCATCTGCTTTCGGGAGTGGTATGTTGTTCATCAAAAGTGGTGGGCAATCTTGTCTGTTCAGCGTAAATGTCACGTGCTTGCATTTTTCCTCGTTTACTTTTATTCGCCAGTCACAGAGCCACTTCTCAGTGTCTATGAGGTGCAATGCCAGCTGTGCTGTAGCTTGGATTGAGGACCTTGAACGGCTAAGGATAGCTGTATCCCAAGAACGCTGCCTTGGGGGACTCCGGCCTTAATTTCGTGGTCAGTGGAAGTAGCAGTGTTGCACCGCACTGCAATCTTTCTGTCATATAGGTATGACTTTAGAAGTTTGTGTATGCTTTCGGGTAGAGCTGTTTTAACTTTAAATATTAGGCCGTCTAGCCAGACTCTGTCGAATGCTTGGGATACCTCTAGAAATACGGCTATACAGTATTCTCGATTTTCAAATGCAGTTCTTATCTCCGCTGTTATTCGATTCACCTGTTCAATGGTTCCGTGGCTTTCGCGAAAGCCAAATTGATGGGCTGGGATTAAATTGTGGGCTCTCAGGTGTGGATTCAATCGGATTAGCAGGCATTTTTCGAATAGTTTCGATATACATGAGAGTAGACTTATTGGTCTGTAGGATGAGGGAACTGTGTGGTCCTTACCAGGCTTGGAATCATTATGATATTCGATCTCTTCCATCGTTGTGGAAAGTAGCCAAGTTTTGTGATGGCATTAAAGAGCTGCATTATGTACCGAACTGCAGAATGTGGCAGCTCGATGACCATTTCCGGGGTAATAAGGTCGTAGGCGGGGGATTTTTTCGGGCTGAGATTTTCTATAATTATGTTAGATATTTCTTATGGACGAAACACAATTGGGGTGTGTTGCTGGATGCAATTTGCGTTTGAAGTCGGTAGCGCAAATGTGCTAGTAGCCTCGTTTGGCGTAAATACATTTTGTAGGTCAGCGGCAAATATAGTGGCTCTGTCTGCATCACTACGTGCCCAGCCGCCTGAGGAATTTCTTATGGGCAAAACGGTTTCAGTCGGTGGGCGAATGGTTGGCTCTCCACAGTGACTTATGTTTAATACCTGTTGGTGAAAGTTGCTCTATATATCGGCTCTGAGCGTATTCTTCCTCTTGTTTCAGAGCGTTGGTCAGCTTCCGTGTGGCTATTTTTAGCTTTTGTTTTGCAGATGGTGATCTGGAGGATGGAGATGGTGATCAGTATACGGCCGCTAGTGTGACGTGAGTATTGTCCTCCAGATGTATATTGATAGATGTGGCCTGTAGATGAATTTCAGCAAACTCTTTGTAAAAGTGGTGCTTCATACGGTTCCTAACTAGAATGCCGGTCCCACTGTGTGCTCTACCATCGGGGTGATTTGTACCATAGAAGTTGTAATCTCTTATTTGAAAATTGTATTTGCTTGTAAGATGAGTCTCGGAAAGAAGCATTACGTCGATATGCTTCTCATGTAGGAATTGAGCTAGCTCAAGTTTGCGCTGTGAGACGCCATTGGCGTTCCACGTAGCTATGCGTAAGGTAGCCATTATTTATTTTGATTGTTGGGAGACAAGCATTTGTATCAATAGGTTTTGATTACGCATCATGTCTTGAATGCTGGTTCGCATAAATGTCATGAATTCCATCATGCTCTGTTGTAAGGCTTGGGTCATAGCTTCAGTTTTCGTTTGTTGCTGCTCAGATGGCCTATAGTTTTGTTGTGTGTCCAATTTTGAGTGTTCTTCATGTGAGGTTTGGGAGTTTTGGGTTGGAGGTGTCATACCTGATTTTAAAACGTTTGCAAAACTTATCTTGTTAGTGCTTGGTATAGTCCAGGGAGCAATACTTGTTGGTTTTGGAAAAATTACTTCTGGATTTGTTTCCGATGGTATCCGATGGTGTACCCGTGTTCATTCTTTTGTAGAGACGGGTTTTCAGCTCTTTGTAGATTGGACAGCCTCTGTAGTTTGCTGTGTGATTACCCCCACAGTTACCGCACTTTTTCGCGCTTGCACTTTCTTTATTAGCTTGGGCAGTGCGTGGATATCTCCACAGATTACACACACTGGGCAAAGTGTGCAATACGATCTCGTGTGGCCGTATTCTTGGCAGTTCATACATTGAACAGGAGCGTTACGTTTATGCGGCTCTTTTACTGTAATCCTACGGTGCAGAAGGAGCTGGAGTTTATAAATTGGATGAACCTCGTTTTTTTTAGATGCTAGTTTTCTGGTTCAAGCTCAATCTTAAAGAGTGGTTGCGGCTGCCTGTTTCTGTTTTTAATATTGTGTGCGCTTTTAACGCAAAATCCCTTTTCCTTTACTACCTCAGCTATTACATCAGGCTCAATGCCCTTCAGTACTACTTGTAGACCCTTGCTACTTTTAAGCTGGTAGGTGTAAAAGCATGTTTTGTTTGCAGTAAGATGGTTTGTGACTTTTCTGTAGTTTTCCTCCGTTTTCGTTTGAAGTTTGGTTTCATTAATAGTACCTCTTATGAGGGGTATTATATAAAAGCTTTCTTTTCCAATAAGGCCAATTAAAGAATTTACCAAAACCCTTTGTGCTCTTCTCGCGGATGTAGATTGGGGGAGGCTTTATTTTCTTTGGTTCGTTATCGATGGATTTCAGTGGCACGTACTCGTTGGTATCTGCCAGCAATGCGAATCTGTTGCTATTTGCGGGCGCTTCATTGTTGATCGAGGTAGTATTATCGCGTATATTTTTCGGCTTGTTTTCTGTATCGGAAGTTTTAGGGCTAAGCTTCCGCTTTTTTGTATTGTAGCGGTCGAGTCCAGTCTGTGAGGCCGACCCAACTTTTTTGTTTGCGTTTTGTTTTGCTAGTTGTACAGCAGTACCGTTTGGCTCTTGGTCTTTTGTTTTTGTATTCGCTGACTCAGTAAAAGCGTGAGCGGGTGCAGCCAATGGCGAAGTAGAGCCGGCTGTCGATATTGCTCCAGCTGTTGTTGTTGCAGATATCGGAGCTTGTGTCGGAGCTAGAAGTGCGGGAGATCAAGAGCTCTTTCTTGATTTGTTGGTACAAGAAGGTTCGTTGGGTTATGGGTTATTGGCCGCTCGTTGTCTTCGTTTGCAGGTGTCGCGGAGACATAAGAAAAGTACGCGTTGTTTCATTGTAATGAGAGCCGGCGATCGTCTTGCCCTCGTTGTCGCTGAGCGCGAGTGTCGTTCTGGCTCATAGTGCTTTTTTTTTTTTTTAATTAATTTGTTTGAAATTATTATTTAACTATTTCAAACGCAGAATATGTATTCAAGCGATGGTGCATCGCCCGGACCGTCTTTTTCGCTTTCGATATATTTATTTGTTTTTTATTAATAACCATTCACTTCACTAGAATCAATTGATTTTATCGGAGGTCGATGAAAAGTCGTCTTCACGCATCAGCATACGAATTCGTGAATGCCGGCACCTTGGTTTGAGCCAATTCCTCCTTGAGAGCTTCGATTTCCTGGTTTTTGGTCTTGGCCTGGTCGGAATCCTTGGTTTGCATCTGGATGTCCTTTTGGGCCTGCGTTATTTGCTTGGTCAGCTTTTCGGTCTCGAGTGTGGAATTGAGCTTGGACTATTCCAGATCCTTCACCTTCTCCCCGATGTTTTTCCGAGCTTCCTGCAGCTGCTCCTTCAACTGGTCGATCTCCTGCTGTGCAGGCGCTCTCCCGACTCTTGGCCTCGTTCAGTTGCTCCACTTGGAGCTCCATGTCCTGCTGTTTTGCGATCAACTCGGCGATCAGATGTATCAGCTCTTCCAGATGATGTAAGTCCACTACCTTCTTCTAGGCTTGCAACATCAGCAGATCGTGCTCGGCTGTAAGTTTACACAATTCGCGGTGGCTCTGCGACAGTTTATCCTTCAGGACTTCCACTTGCTCTTTTACGGCGGCCGCTTTCATAGCTGAATACCGACTTGGTTGGTGACGAAATGGTTTTATTTTTTCGTCCGGTATGATCCTCATCAAGTTTTTGTTCTACCTCAGCTCCATCGACGCACACGGCTCCCGTAAATTTAATTTATTTAACAACAATTTAACAATGATCTGCTAAATATAAATATAACTACAATATAACTATTCTAAGAGGAGTTCTAAGATTTTTAATTTATTAACATTAAAAGAGATTTCAGGGGATAAAGTATGAGATAATATGTTATAGTCTTTACAAATAGTGCGAAAGGAATCATGTTCGTGCAAATAGGTAACCATGGGGGTCGGATGAAAAAATATATTTGGTTTAGAAGGTGTTTAGAATCAACCATGCCATGGATAAGCATATGTAGAACCATGATCCCAGCACAGGTTCGGCGCTCATTCAGAGGAGGTAATTTCAACAATTTAACCCTGCAACGATACCGCGGGAGACGATTATCATGATCTCAGTATAGGTTTTTTAGTGCAAATAACAGAAACTGCTTTTGCACCGACTCCATGCTATTTTGGTGAGAGGAGTATTGAGGACTCCAAACGCACGAGCAGTTTTCAAGGATAAAACGAACTTGGGTGATATAAAGGGATTTGGTGGTGAAAGGATCGTTAAATTCTTTAGACCACCGCTTAATAAAGGCTAACATCCTCTCGGTTTATTCACTGTCACAGAAATGTGATCATTGAACTTAAGTTTATGATCAAAAAGAACTCCAAGATGATTGATTGTGGAAACACGATCAAGGACGTGATTTCCGAGAGAGTAAGATACAATAAGCGGTACACTGCGATAGAATGTCATAAGTTTGCATTTGGAGCAGTTTAGGAACAGATGATTGCTTGAGGACCACTGTCTAAATATATGTTTAGACATGATAAGTAGGCAAACTATAAATATATTCTATTTATGGGCTGCAATAAACATGTCACTGGACAGCATAAGTGGCAACTACAGATAAGTACGATTGCAGTGGCCTATTGCCGAAGTGTCAAGAGATGTGACCACGCGGGAGGTGATTAGCGCGGTCATAGGACTCAAACATAGATTTAAGAATAAAACTCGGCTGCATTTACAAACGCAGACTGCGGCGTCTTACAAGCGCTGCATGATATAATTAGATGATAAGAACCTATGTAAGAATGAATAAAAGGCGAAGCCCTTGCAATAGCGAGTCAGTTAGATTCAAACATCCGAATTGAACTCATTAAATGTACGCACAAGTTTATAGTGTGAACAACCACAAATAGAGTTCCTCTAGGTCTAGTTGCAGATGCCTATGCCGGAAATGTTCCGAGAAGGAATACAATAACTTGACATCATCAGCATACAAAAGCGTAGAGTATAATAGTATATAAGACTATTATCAACAGTGGTCCTAGATGACTACTCTGCTGGACACCCGATGAGACATGGATGACCTTCGACTTGGTAGATTTAAGAAAAACACGCTGAGTTCGATCTGAAAGGTAGAAAGTAATCCACATGAGGATATTTGGAGGAAAACCAATAAGCGAGAGTTTCCGTAGCAAGAGCTGATGTTTAATAGAATCAAATGCTTTGCTAAAGTCAGTATAAATTACATCAGTTTGCAAGCAATGTTGAAAACCTCGGTTGATTATTGACGAAAATTCAAGTAGATTAGTTGATGTCGAACGAAGCTTAACAAAGCCATGCTGTGCTGATAATATTATGCTCTTGCATGAATGTTGCAGCTGCGATGTGATGAGTTTCTCAAGAAGTTTGGGAATCGCAGAAAGCTTAGCAATGCCGCGGTTGTTCTCAATGGAAGCCTTAGAGCCTTTTTTATGAATTGATATAAGGTATGATTCATTCCATAATTTAGGTAGGGAAGTTTGCTCCAAGCTTTGCAAGGATAGGTTAAATAGTATAGTGAGAGGTAAGGTAAGAAGATCGGAGCACCTTCTGAGGATGCAGCTAGGTACGTTGTCTGGGCCTGGTGAAAATGAGATTTTGTGGAATTAAGAAAGGGAAATGTTATTTATGTAGGGTAAATAATATGGATAGTTAGAGGAGGGATCAAATGAATCAGATGAGTAGGTTGATCGAAAAAATGACGCAAAAGGATAGCAATACCGAGATGTGACGAGTCGGAAGTATTATTATATGAGTGGGAGTGAGGGGAAAGATTGGATTTACGTTTAGAGTTTACAAAAGAGTAAAAAGAGTTGAAACTTGAGTTTGCATTTAGAAATATAATTTTAATATGGTTGATTGTTAAGGTCAACAAACTGGTTGCGGATTAGAAGGTAATTAGAAAGATGTAACAAGGTTGGAGACTTTAATGACTTTTTGTAAGCTCTAGGTATCCTTTTTTTAAGGAGAGAGAAGTGCTTATTAAACCATGGAGATTTTCACGTTGATGGAGTCAATGTTTCCGGGACAGATTTATTTATGGCGCTATGAATTACTTTATAAAAAGAGTCTGTAGCATCATCGATATTGCTGAGATTAGAAAGATAACTCCAGGCAATATTAGTTAGGTGATTTCTTAGGTCACAATAGTTGGCTTTTTTAAAGCATTTTTGACGAGGTTGCTCGCTATTACTGGGGGACTTCAGGAGAGTCAATAATTACCGAAACTAAGAGTGTTGGATGGTGAGAGTCCCCAGGAATAGATAAGGGAGGAGACCTTGCTATTGTGGCAGAGGAGGTAGTATTAGAGAAAATGAGGTCAAGCGACCTGCCACGGGAGTTCCTTATAGGGTTGGAAAACGGCAGAGTCAGCTAAGCCATCAAGGAAGTCTTTTTGGTTAGTGGGTAACAGCGAGTTATCATCGTCCGATTTGATCCATGAAATGAGGGGCAAATTGAAATCCCCTTACCTAGAATAATATCATCATTTAGCAGAGACAAAACTGATTTAATGGCAATTAATTGGTGCATATAAATGATTGCGTGACACAGATGAGGAATGTAGGAACAAGTAAGGAAAAGGTTAAAGGACTCAGCATGAATTTTAACGGCTAAAAATTCAATTTCGAAAAGGATTAGTATTAGTGAAACGTTCCACTGAGTAAATGTTGTCAGAATCAGAACGCCACCTCCAAAGGTTGCGCGATCTTCCCGATACTAAAATACATCGATTACATCGATACTAAAATTTCATTATCTATGACAGAGGAGTTTAGCCAGGTTTCTGTTAGCACAATAGCATCGAAGTCAAAGGAAGCACTGTTATTAAAAAATAAGTTCAGTTTTCAAAGAATACTGCGAACGTTTTGGTAACAACAAGAAAACATCATGTTGTCTAGTTGTAACATCTCAATTCTTAAAAATTGAGTTGCAAATGATTGTAACATCCCCTCCAGTGTCCACCAGACAATTTATTTCAAGTCTGTTCACGTTTATCGCTTTATGTCGTTTTAAAGACTGAACCACCTGCACAGATCTGGTTACTTGTGGACACTCCCTTCCAATATGTTCCATGCCTTCACACTGTATCTGTATCTGTCTTGCAATCCTTTCTCAGGTCAGCTCATCTGACCCGCAACTAAAGCAACGAGCATTTCGGTGGCTGGCACTGTATGTGTTTTTCTTGCCACCACTGTATAGTACGACTTGACTTGATTGGACATGCACTTGCGTTGGTATATCTCGAATTTCTCTTTAAGCTCGTGAAATTCTTTGCAGCTGTACAGGTTAAATTTGAATTCACTTGGTATATCTAACCCGTCCACAATGTATCCAATATCGTTCCCTGTGCTACTATGTTTTTCATAATCAAAATATACTCTTGAAAGCTCTCATTTTTCTTCTTTTTACGCTCTCCCAATGCTTTCCCGTTTGTTTCAGAGAACACTGCATTGTAAACGTTTATGCAAGCGTCACTTACGAAAACAAAAATGTTGCTACCGATCAGTTTTCGAAATGTTCAACTTTAGCTATATATAGTTCACTACTTTAGCAACCTTTAGCCATTTTGTCTTCAACTTTAGCAACTATTTTATTGACTGCAACACTTTTCCAAAACCGACGCCAGCACTTATTGTTTTTACACATTTTTCACACCATTAGTTCAGAATCGGTTAAGCCTCCATATGTAGAGTTTAATTACTTTTTGAATATTAATGTATGATTTTAAAGAAAGATCTTTAACAAGAGTTTCAATGCCTTTCAAAAAATCCATCGATTACTTTGATTACAAATCTTGGAGCCTTTATAGACAGGCAAGGTTTATCAATAAAAACATTACATTGCTAAAGCATACATTCTCATAAGAGCACATGGAAGATCGAGTAATCCATCGATACAATATATTAATACTTTCGGAGACGTGGAAAGAAAATGAGCAACCAATTCCCAATTTTGACTGCATTATACTGTTTAAGCGACCCAGTATAAGAGCCGGAGCAGTAGCTGTACTTTTAAACACTCTTCATAAAACAAATGTCATTACACTCAAAATGGATATAAATATGCAACAACTCGAATCTCTTTCAACGGTGTGCATGCGAATATCAGATTGATGGTGGCCAACCTAATCAGTCTCTCACAAATACTCGTATTGTAGTAGAACTTTTGTTGTAATCACTTTTAAGATTTTTGGACATTTTGCACTTTTTATTTTGTTCGAACATACTTCTTCATTTTAATTCTTTTCTCACAACTACTTACAGTAAAATTAATAGTAGTTTTAGCGGGTTTTCCATTCCAGTTTTCCGCCTGCGCCAGTTACCTCCGGGGAGCCAACGGTAGGTATTAATGCGTTGTAGGTGGGTTTTTACTTGGTTTTGATTTTTTGTTGTCGTTGTTGGCTTTGATTTTTACTGTCGTCGCTGTGAAGTTTCGGGAAAGAAAAGGCACTTGCTGTCGTGTTTGCTGTTGGCTATCAACTGACCGCCGTCTATATTCTTCGACTTAAATAAGCTAACATGAATTTGTATGTGTGTATAACAATGTTGTGTTTCTTAGAAATAGAGTGATTGATGCAGCAGAAAGTGTTTATATGTATGTATGTATGTAAATGCATATGTTGCCCTATCTACGAAAAGAATGCGGTGTCAACTTCTTGGCCGGATGTCGGCGGCTGACCGGCCGCTGATGTTTATGTTGCAACTTCTCCGTTGGTATCACAAAGCTTCCCGGTTCAATATATTCTATTGGCGTAAGCGTGGTGGCTAAGGGGGAGCGGTGGTGTATGGTATCGATGGGTCGGTAACTCGTGCCTTGAGACAATACTGCCCCAATTGCGAAGTTACTAGCGTCCGAAGTTAATATAAAAGGTTTGCTGAAAGCAGGGTATTGAAGAATCGGTTCGTTGCATAGCAGTTTTGCATCAGTTAGCGTTTTGCAAATTTCAAAAGTTCTAATGTATTCCTCATCTTTTTTATACCCTTGAAGAAGGGTATTATAATTTTGACAAAGAGTTTTTAGCCGACGCTCCAAAGGAGCACAAACTTCATGTCGATTTCCTGGACCTAAAACTAGCTATCGTCGCCAAAACACTGGGTGTCCGGTGGCAAGCAGACACCGATGAGTTTACCTTCATACCATACAAAGTATGGTAACAGAGTTGCCAAGATCTCCCAAAGCCCAGTTGAGGGATTTGGCAACATGTCCGTTCCGAGTTCAATGCTGCCGACCTTGCTAGCCTAGGAGTGTCACCAAAAAAACTATCGTGATAGCAAGCTGTTGTGGCAAGGAACTATATGGCTGACGCGATCCGCGACCGCAATGAATTTGGTCACCACAGATTGGGCTTGGGACATTTTGGAGGAACCCCTGGTGGTGACTGGAAAAAAGACGGACGAGATCGCAAGCACTAAATACTACTGCCTAAGACTTACCTTCATAGAATTTAAAATTTTTGATACGACTTCTTCAAATTGAGTACACAAATATGTTGAATAATTATATAAAAGTGACAATATTAATAACAACGCCTATCCAGTTCGATTTTTTTTTTTTTTTTATTTATTTATTGAATCTACTCTTGGTATACAGGGTGCGTTATGAAAGTAATGCGCATGGTTTCATTATCACGTAACCACCTGTCGTAGCACGCTCGGACCTGTCTGAAAATTTGGGGCGGAGTCTCTCCTTTCCAACGCGCTCGGTCTCAGTTCGCTCTGAGCAATAGAAGTGGTAGGACGTGTCGTAGAGCGAAGTCATTTTTTCTGTTGTGTCACGGTGCGATGGAGCGTTCGCTGGAACAGCGGTACGCCATAAAGTTTTGTGTGCGACTTGGCAAAAATGCATCGGAAACTTATCAAATGCTTTGAGAGGCCTTTAAGGAGGAGTGCATTTCGATCCAGAATCCAAACGACAGAGCTCCGAGTGGCACACACAATTTTCTCCCAGACCCAAGAAGGCGCGCATGAGCAAATCTCGTATCAAAACAATGCTGATTGTCTTCTTTGACGTCCGAGGAATCGTCCATTTTGAGTTTGTACCGCAAGGACAAACTGTCAACGGAGCCTTTTACCAAGAGGTACTCAAGTGACTGAAACGCCGAGTCGTACGCGTCAGGCCAGACATCAAAGACGTTTTCATGCTCCACCACGATAACGCCCCCAGCCACACGGCCTTCGTCGTCACCAACTTCTTGACCCAGAAGAAGATCTCAGTTGTGCCCCAGCCTCCTTACAGCCCTGACTTAGCTCCGTGTGACTTTTTTTTGTTCACCCTACTGAAGAGAGAGCTAAAGGGAAAACACTGGGAGTCGGTGGAGAACATCCAAGCTCGCGTAACAAGGTTCCTGAAAGGCATTTCTGTCGAGGAGTTTCAGGGTGCTTTCCAGGCGTGGCATACACGTCTCCGCAAGTGTATTGACGCAGGAGGGGACTATTTTGAAGAATTTTAATAATTTGTACTGATTGGATCAACAAATATATTTTTCTTAGAAAATGCGCATTACTTTCATCTTGGTCTAGGTCTTGGCATCTGGGCAGGTGAATCGTTACGTTGGAGGCGCGTGTGATTATTCACTTCTATAGGTGATTTGGCCAATTGATTTGGATGCGTTGCAAGTCGCTTTAGGTATTTAGCCTTCTGCTGGACAATTTCAGTTTTTACAACTGAAATCCGTAGGTTTCCATTTCGCGTTCCGGATGTACCAAGGCGCACCAGGTATTCTTCGCAGGATTTTTGATGGTGCTCGTTGTATTATTTCAATGTTGCTGTTGCATGCATTGCCCAATAGTTGACATCCATATGTCCATATTGGTTTTAGAACTGTGTTGTATAGCAGCACCTAGTACAAACTTAGTGGAGAGCGTGAGCTTTAAATGCGTTTTCTTGGTTTCAATGTGCTTACGCCAAGTTAATCTTCTGTCTAGATGAACTATTAAGCGTAAATGTGGGATGTTTGCATTTCTGCTCGTTGATTGCAATACGCCAGTTAGCCAGCCATTTCTCCACAAAAGTTAGGTGACCAGCCAGCTGCGCTGATGCTTGCAAAGGGCTGAGAATTGCGGTGTCATCAGCAAAAGTTGATAGTGTTGTTGGATCACTTGTAGCGATGACAGCTGTATATAGGAGATACAGTGTCGGACCAAGAACGCTACCCTGAGGGACTCCCGCTTCGATGACATGGTCCTCGGAGGTATTCGCATTGCACCTTACAGCAAATTTTCAACTGAAACAGCTTTTGTAGATGAGCAGCAAATACATTTGCCTTTTCTGTATCACTACGGGCCCATTTCCCATTGTTATCCCGAATAGGCATCTATGCTTCCATAGGCATACTTAGGCAAATATTTGCCTTCCACAAAGACTGCCTTGTGTTTGTCGGCGATAGTTTCTCAATATACCGGCGATGTTCTTTATCCTTCTCATCCTTAAGAGCTTTCGTTAGGGCGCGTGTTGCCGTCTTCAGCCGTTGCTTTGTGGCTGGTGATTTGTGGGTTTGCCACTCTCGTCGGAGACGTCGTTTTTCTAGCACTAAGTTCTCGATTTGCCTGTTCGTAGATCTTAAGTGTTGCTTAGAAGTCATTTGAGGTGTTGCAGCACTAGCAGCTTTTGTTATTATCGACTCAAATGTTTTTACAGAACTTTCAATATCTGAATTTGTGTCTAGCATAAGATTGAGTTTTAAGTGTGTGCTGACATATTTTTTATACTTTAACCAGTTTGTGGCTGATGTTGTAAGATGACACGGCCTTTCTTTAATTTCTGGCTGCCGAATAATGTTGAAGAGTACGGGCGAATGGTCAGATGAGAGATCTTCAAGTGTTACAGCGTTAAGAAGCACTATTGGAATTTTGTCGGGGGTCTGTAGGCCAGTATGTGCGTTTCCCAGGTGATAGACAGTTCAACCTATTTATCGGATTGATAATTGCAGTATATAGCTGTTTACCTTTGGGATTTACTAAATGGGATCCCCAGTGTGTATGTTTGGCGTTGTAGTCGCCCGCAGCAAAAAATTGATCCCCAAGGGTGCAAAAGAATTCCATAAATTGATTCTCAGTAATTGAGAAACGAGGCGGACGTAGACAGCGGCCAGAGTTATATTACCGCCACTAGAATGGACCACCACAGATGTAGCTTGTAGGTAATTTTTCTCAAAACGATCAAGGAAGTGTATGGGCGCTTGTCGCTACAAATAATTCACACTTCCGCCTAAAAGTATGCACGCGTGGTCGACAAAACTTGGTTTTAGTTTAAGAAGTAGATTGCGACAACTTGAAATACCTAGTAGTAGATAAAGCTTTAAAGATATCCGCAAGATAGATATATAAAGAAAATAAAACGCTTGCTCCTGATTATTCTGGCGAAACCACAAAATGGAATATGATTTTTATATTTTTTTTTGGTATCGATAAAGCTTGTTCCATTGCCAACATAACAGGGGTGAAACATGCATAGGTCAAATTGATGCACCATTTTGAGCTTGGGGAAAAGGCGCCAAAAAGGTTTCCTGATCAGGGTCAAGCCTGAGCTCTGCCTATTCGCCAGTCGATCCTGATACCAGACAGAACATTCTGCAAGAGGTACGAGCGAGTACCGACCCCAAAAGGAAGAAAAGGAAAATTTTAATCAAAATTAGTACCATCAATATATTAGGTAATTATATTTATATCTTCGATTGGAAATCGACCTCAAGAAAAGCGAAGGTTTTCTTATTGTTACCCTTTCTTTTTGTTTTATAGCCAGCGCAAGTTTGTAACGTTTGCAGACAGACAGATGATCTTCGTTCTAATTCGCCATTGCACCGCTCTCCGCTTCAAGCAATATTCCAGTTGTTACGAGAGACGCGAAGGGCAGAAGCCCAGCTGGCCCGGGCTAAAATACGTAGAAATCCCTAAAACCTTTGGTCATGTGTGAAACCAGTAGACGGGTATAAGAAAAATGCACTAGAATCGAAGAGTCCCAGTGTTAAAAAAAAGGAATGACCTTAAAATAAGTTTGAGCGCCAATTATGCAAAATATACCCTCATATTTCGAGAATTTCGATATTTCACAGAAAAACCACAGAAAACAAGAAATAAAATAACGAGAATATAGCCTAAATATAAAATTATTACTATTTATAAATACTCTAAAATCATATTTTACACATATATATATTTTACATATTATTATTCCTCAACAGCCTCATTCTCGCATTTTTCTCCTTTTAAACACTAGATGTATTTGTTAGACATAGTATTAGATAATAATTAATAAATGTTAAACAATAATATGATATCTTGCTAGAGTTATTTAATAGGGTCATGCCTAGTGAAAGCAGGGTAGGGAATTAGATAGTCGACTCGATCTTTGGGACCATTTGTGGACATCACAACAACAAAGCGGACGAAATGGTCATGGTAGCGCGGGCAAACGAAACAGCTGAGCAACAACACCGGCCAGCTGAACATGATCGAGCCGATTCAGTTTAGCCATCTTCTATTTTCCTTTTCTTCTCCTCTTATCTATTTCTATTCTATCCTCTTTGTCACTTCGCCTATGCATTTGGATTTGAATATAAGCAACCAAACACGCGAATTCAAGTAATATTTTTGTAAACACAGCCAGCATAAACTTTCAGCACGTTCAAGTCTTCTGGGTGATATGGGGGGGGGTTACACAATTAAACCCCCCCATATCTCCCAGAAGAAGCGTAGCCGGCTTTATCGCGCTCAAGTTTTTTGCCAATATTAAATGAATATTAACTACCTCAATCTAAAGGCTTAAATCTATATGCAATCAACGTTTATCTTCTGTCTCTTCCTATGTTCTTCTTTTCTTTTCCCGTACTAGAAGGTAAACAATGAATCATCACTTTTAGTTTCTTATCTTGGCGTCTGGATAGCAGATCAGCTGCAGAAAGCTATACTCCGTCCGTCAAACGATGAGCATTATCTTTACCTTTGTCTCTCTTATTTCTCTTATCAATGCACACTGGGCCAGATTCACTTTTTTTTGGCATAAAGTCTAATAATAAAGCTAGAGAGCTGAATGTTTAAAGAATTGGTGCATTTGACATTTAAACTACGTACTTTTGATTTCAAGTGAATCGGACCAGGCCCACCCATACCGCCCATATAAGGATATAAAGTTAAGGAGTAGATTTGGCATGAGTGTTTCTTTTTAATATAATAAATTTAAACTGAATTTTTCTTATGTAACTATTTAATATATCATTACTAGCTGACCGGTGGATTTTGTCCCACCTATCCGTGATTGAATTCATGCTGTATAAACAAAAACCATTTTTATCTCTGTCTAGGATGAAAACAACTATTATTGCAAGTATGTAAGGATGTGTTATATGAGTGAGTGGCGTGGAGCGCTGTTCACGAAAATGAAATGTGCAAATAACATAACACTGAACAATAATTTGTTAAATTCATTTAAATTTATTCTCTCAATGCTATGGCGTGCACAATATTCTTGGTTAGCCCATTTTTCGCTAGGACAAACAAACTGGAGGAAATTTACCCACTCGCGGGAAAAAATAGGGCTTGTTGATGTCAGGGTAAAAAATTTACAACCCTTATCGGTTAGGGGTACGAAAAATAGATGTTAGCCGATTCTCAGGCCTACAGAATATCCCCTCAAAATTTCATACAAATCGGTCAAGTAGTTTCGGAGGAGTTTGGATACAAACACCGTGACAGCAGAATTTTATATATAAGATACTATTATATTAATCATAATTTTCTACGTCCAAATGCATAGAAAATGGATCATCGTGATCCGAATCCGAGTCGCTATCATCGCTTTCCAAAAAATGTTCTTTATTAATATGTTCTACATTTGGTGCATCTAAAAGATTGATGACTTCTTTCGGCAAAGCGCTTTTTTTATTTTGAGACGATCTTTTGTTTATATTTAGGCTAGAAAGTAAAGGATCCGATGAATCCATGGATCGGTGAAATACGTCCGTTAAATTGTTAACACGAGAACTTTGTCTCGAATATGATCGTCTATCGCGCTTGTAGAATTTATTGCGTGCTTCAGATGCGTTCTCTCCAAAGCAACCGATAGGTAAAACCGAGGATGCTATTATCTGCAGACCGTGAATCAAAACTTTGTGGACAGTTGCTGACATCGGATACCATTTATAGTGATCCATATACATTGATACAGTTCGTTGGCAGAATTGTTTGAATTTAGGAATATTTATATGAAATTCGCAAGATATAGCTACTAAAATAATATAAAAACTGTGGAAAATTTCATAATTTAATCCTAATATTGATGAAAGTTGCCTTGTGCACTTAAATGCTCTTCTTGCAGTGTTTCCGTCATTCGTATTTCCAGTTCCGTTTTGCTTTGGCTTATCGACATGTAATCCCAGTTGAGTCCAAAATAATTGTCGTACTTCTTGTTTACGGCATGTTATCATGTCTCTTTCTTTTTTATCCCTTGTTTGCCACTTTTCCAATTGAAGTTTGTATGAGATTTAAAGAACAAACTCGAAAAATCTGATCCATGCCTGCAGAGGACTGATGCCATAATTTAGATTTTCAAATTTAGCTTTAAAGTATGATATTTCGGTGGTTTTCATAAAATGGTTTGGACTGGCTCCACACCTGGCAAGATTTCGTTCCGGTTATATTAAATATTATTATTCAACACCTTTCCGTCAATTAATGTGAGATGAAGGGAAAAAGTGACAACTATTTTTCTATCGATTGAAAAATTGTAAGTAAAATCTGTAAGGTTGTGTATTTGTGACTCTAAATTCGACTTTTCCGCCAAAATAAGTTCTTTTGTTTCTTTAGCGAATTGAATCTTTAGGGTCTGCAAAATCTTACTGATTGGGTGCTTTTATTCATTCATAACGGTGTCTCTAAATCATCTGTTAATTTTAATGGAATGAGGCTGGTAACGAAAATTGAGTCGTCTTTGAGATGGGATTTGGGGATGGGAGATGGGTTCTTGGGCTCTGGTTTCTGTCACATGAACTCCCGCTGGTCTACACGCTAATTTAGCTTCGCTGACTTTATTATACGATGGATAAATATTGCTAAATTGTGTTTTATTCAAAGCTCTCATGTCGTTGTATTGGGCTTTGGTTAGAGAGCTGTCAATCAAAAATGCAAGAGCCTGAATTGGTGTGAGCGGTACTGGCTCTGAGAATATCAATTTCCCTCTAATTTCAGTGGATGCAGATGAAGTAGAAATGGTATGCTCTAATACAAAAGCAGTAACGCTCATTTTTTCCTTTTTGGCTGAAATTGATGCTGCATGGACAAGAAGACTTGTATTATTTTCTTCAATATTAGCCAGACCCGTTGCAATTTTTCTTTTGAGCCGTGATCCTGCATCACTGTAAGGGAGTCGTGGTCGTCCCATTTGACAGTCTGAAGCGATTTGGTTGTTATTTTGCTCCACGACAACCATCATGGTGAATGAAAGCCAACTAAAATGTTTTTTTTTTAAATGCTTCAATTGTACGGTTACATTTAGCCAGATTTTTCGTCATATACAGGTGAAAGCTTCTGATTTGCTTAGCGATTTTAGCTTTCTCGTCAATATTAATATCATTAAATTTAAATTCGCCAACAACCCAGTCAACTAAGGCTTTGTCATTTCGACCTCCTTTGATCCACTCATCCAGCAGAACCGATCGGCTAATCTCAAACTTGCCTTTAACAACAAAATATAAAGAGCATAGGCTAATTTAGGCAAAAGGCACTACTAGAATCAATTTAATTACAGTTTTTAGTAAACACATAAGTTATTAGTTTTTGGCACAAGTTGGCACAAATTATTTCTCACTCCACAATAGACGAATACTTTGGTTAGATTTTGCCTAAACTAAGACATAAACAAAGACAACAACAATTACAACGTGGAACGCATAAATCGAAATCAGTAATTTATATCTGTATTAAGCATACCTTGATCTTTATGTTCCATTTTATTTGAAAATATTTGGACACGTGGTGTTTTTTTAACAGAAGCACAAAGTTGAGTAAAAGCTTCCCGCCAATTTTGCTTGAACAAACAACTGATCAAACATATGCATTTGTTATCGAATACAAAACGCAGTGTTGCAACTGAAATGTTTTTAAATATCGTTTTGGTGTCCCTAATGTATGCTCTTTCATAATGTATAGTTAAATTTAAAATAGAATTTACAAAATTTTTTGACTTTATGCCAAAAAATAGGGAATCTGGCCCAGTGTGCATTGTAGGCAAGCCTACTCTCTTAAGCCAAGCTGTAGTAACTACCAGCACGGTTGCCTCTCTCACAACTGCAATCGCATCGACAACAACAACAAACGGAACAGTCTATTCAACTCAAACGATTCTGTCAACGACCTCACCGGCTTTTGCATTGCAAGTAAAACAATTAACAGCTACAATTACCGATTTATGTGTGTCAAAGAGCAATCCAAGTGGCCGCCCGAATTCGGTCATGCTGACTGGTATGGATCGCTACGTTTTTGTAAAACGTAAACGGAGTCCGCAACGCACAACAGGTAATAGTGCCAAAATAAATTGTGGCAGCGAAACAAAAACTACTACTACCAAAAAAAAAAACATGTTTGCACTGTTAGCAGAAAACGGAAGCAGGGAAGCTAATAAAACGACAGATATGTAGTGTATCTCAAAAACCAAAGCCTCCACCAATATACATCCGAGAGATTACTACGAACGCACTGGTTAATAAAATAGTTCAGCTTATCGGAAATAATAATTTTCACGTTATACTTCTAAGAAGAGGAAAAATTCAAGAAACTAAGCTTCAGGTTGAAACCGAAGACCAGTTTCATGCGGTTTCGAAGTTCTTAAACGAAAACGGCAAAAAATACAACACGTATCAACTCAAAAGCAGTAAATGGCTGTAAGTGGTACTAAAAGGCATTGAGCCTGATGTCACACCCAATGAAGTTGCGAATACACTTCACGAAAATGGATTTATCGTTAAATCAGTTATTAATATTCTTAATAAAGATAAGAAGCCCCAACCGCTCTTCAAGGTCGAGCTAGACCCAACTAGCCAAACACTAAAGAGAAATTAAGTGCACCAAATTTACAATCTCCAATTCTTATTACACCGTAAAATTATTGTAGAAGAACCATATAAGCGTAATGGTCCAGTACAATGCTCCAACTGTCAAGAATATGGCCACACCAAGACATATTGTGCCCTTCCATTCGTTTGCGTCGCCTGCGGGGACCTGCACGAATCTCGCACTTGCCCGGCTAATAAACTTGATTCAAATTCAAAAAAATATGGCAATTGTGGCGAAAATCACACAGCTAATTACCAGGGATGCCCTGTTTACAAAGATCTTAAAAGTAGCATGAACAAACGAATTGCTTTGGCTCGTAGTACTAATAATACCCAAAAATTGTTGGTACCCTCCCAATCGTCTCCTGACATTTTCTTCTCCAACGCGAAAATTTCATCCCTTCCTCCAGTAAGCACCATACCGGCTGTTTAATTTGCTAGTGCCCTAAAATCGGGAACGGAAGGTCCTGCGTCCAAAACAGCGTTCTCAAAAGCGCCGCTACCTCGAGCCGTGCCAGACGACCTGCAACAACCCACAAGTGCCATCGAAAAAATGATGTTATCATTCCAAGCCACGATGACGGAATTTATGTCGTTCATGAGAACAACAATGCAGGATCTTACGCGTGGCTTAGTACAAGTACTTGCATCTCAACATTCAAAATAAAAAAAATGACCTCCCTTCGTATATGCTAATGGAAAGCGAATGGCGTTTCGCGCCGCAAACTTGATCTCGCTATGTTCTTGAAAGACAAAGAAGTTGATATTATGTTGCTCTCACTAATCACCCGGATGGAAAAGCACATGGGGGAACCGGCATATTGATCAGTAGTCGCATGAAATATGTTGCTCGCTTCTTCTGGGAGATATGGGGGGGTTTAATTGTGTAACCCCGGCTACGCTTCTTCTGGGAGATATGGGGGGATTTAATTGTGTAACCCCCACATATCTCCCAGAAGAAGCGTAACCGGCTTTATCGCGTGCAGTGCCAGAAAGTATCGACCATCCGCGGGTTAAGAAATATATAGAATATATATATCTTCGTAGAATGTTACAGAAGTTATATTTCATGCGACTACTGATCAATATGCCGGTTCCCCCATGTGCTTTTCCATCCGGGTGATTAGTGAGAGCAACATAATATCAACTTCTTTGTCTTTCAAGAACATAGCGAGATCAAGTTTGCGGCGCGAAACGCCATTCGCTTTCCATTAGCATATACGAAGGGAGGTCATTTTTTTTATTTTGAATGTTGAGATGCAAGTACTTGTACTAAGCCACGCGTAAGATCCTGCATTGTTGTTCTCATGAACGACATAAATTCCGTCATCGTGGCTTGGAATGATAACATCATTTTTTCGATGGCACTTGTGGGTTGTTGCAGGTCGTCTGGCACGGGTCGAGGTAGCGGCGCTTTTGAGAACGCTGTTTTGGACGCAGGACCTTCCGTTCCCGATTTTAGGGCACTAGCAAATTAAACAGCCGGTATGGTGCTTACTGGAGGAAGGGATGAAATTTTCGCGTTGGAGAAGAAAATGTCAGGAGACGATTGGGAGGGTACCAACAATTTTTGGGTATTATTAGTACTACGAGCCAAAGCAATTCGTTTGTTCATGCGACTTTTAATATCTTTGTAAACAGGGCATCCCTGGTAATTAGCTGTGTGATTTTCGCCACAATTGCCATATTTTTTTGAATTTGAATCAAGTTTATTAGCCGGGCAAGTGCGAGATTCGTGCAGGTCCCCGCAGGCGACGCAAACGAATGGAAGGGCACAATATGTCTTGGTGTGGCCATATTCTTGGCAGTTGGAGCATTGTACTGGACCATTACGCTTATATGGTTCTTCTACAATAATTTTACGGTGTAATAAGAATTGGAGATTGTAAATTTGGTGCACTTAATTTCTCTTTAGTGTTTGGCTAGTTGGGTCTAGCTCGACCTTGAAGAGCGGTTGGGGCTTCTTATCTTTATTAAGAATATTAATAACTGATTTAACGATAAATCCATTTTCGTGAAGTGTATTCGCAACTTCATTGGGTGTGACATCAGGCTCAATGCCTTTTAGTACCACTTACAGCCATTTACTGCTTTTGAGTTGGTACGTGTAATATTTTTTGCCGTTTTCGTTTAAGAACTTCGAAACCGCATGAAACTGGTCTTCGGTTTCAACCTGAAGCTTAGTTTCTGAATTTTTCCTCTTCTTAGAAGTATAACGTGAAAATTATTATTTCCGATAAGCTGAACTATTTTATTAACCAGTGCGTTCGTAGTAATCTCTCGGATGTATATTGGTGGAGGCTTTGGTTTTTGAGATACACTACATATCTGTCGTTTTATTAGCTTCCCTGCTTCCGTTTTCTGCTAACAGTGCAAACATGTTTTTATTTTTGGTAGTAGTAGTTTTTGTTTCGCTGCCACAATTTATTTTGGCACTATTACCTGTTGTGCGTTGCGGACTCCGTTTACGTTTTACAAAAACGTAGCGATCCATACCAGTCAGCATGACCGAATTCGGGCGGCCACTTGGATTGCTCTTTGACACACATAAATCGGTAATTGTAGCTGTTAATTGTTTTACTTGCAATGCAAAAGCCGATGAGGTCGTTGACAGAATCGTTTGAGTTGAATAGACTGTTCCGTTTGTTGTTGTTGTCGATGCGATTGCAGTTGTGAGAGAGGCAACCGTGCTGGTAGTTACTACAGCTTGGCTTAAGAGAGTAGGCTTTGCCTACAATGCACACTGGGCCAGATTCCTATTTTTTGGCATAAAGTCAAAAAATTTTGTAAATTCTATTTTAAATTTAACTATACATTATGAAAGAGCATACATTAGGGACACCAAAACGATATTTAAAAACATTTCAGTTGCAACACTGCGTTTTGTATTCGATAAAAAATGAAATCAAACATGAGAGCTTTGAATAAAACACAATTTAGCAATATTTATCCATCGTATAATAAAGTCAGCGAAGCTAAATTAGCGTGTAGACCAGCGGGAGTTCATGTGACAGAAACCAGAGCCCAAGTATCTCTCCAAAATTTGCTGAATCATACGGCCAGTCGAATTATTCTTATGCAAGAGGAGGTATTTAAGAGGCATGAAAACATAACAGATGTCAAACTGATCGCAAGCTATGGAAGCTATGGATGGTAGTACCGACTACCGGGCAGAGTATGTACAAGCAGAGATTCCTAGAAGACAAATCCCATCTCAAAGACGACTCAATTTTCGTTACCAGCCTCATTCCATTAAAATTAACAGATGATTTAGAGACACCGTTATGGATGAATAAAAGCACCCAATCAGTAAGATTTTGCAGACCCTAAAGATTCAATTCGCTAAAGAAACAAAAGAACTTATTTTAGCGGAAAAGTCGAATTTAGAGTCACAAATACACAACCTTACAGATTTTACTTACAATTTTTCAATCGATAGAAAAATAGTTGTCACTTTTTCCCTTCATCTCACATTAATTGACGGAAAGGTGTTGAATAATAATATTTAATATAACCGGAACGAAATCTTGCCAGGTGTGTCCTATCTGTGGAGTCAGTCCAAAGGATTTTATGAAAACCACCGAAATATCAAACTTTAAAGCTAAATTTGAAAATCTAAATTATGGCATCAGTCCTCTGCACGCAGGGATCAGATTTTTCGAGTTTGTTCTTTAAATCTCATACAAACTTCAATTGGAAAAGTGGCAAACAAGGGATAAAAAAGAAAGAGACATGATAACATGCCGTAAACAAGAAGTACAACAATTATTTTGGACTCAACTGGGATTACATGTTGATAAGCCAAAGCAAAACGGAAGTGGAAATACGAATGACGGAAACACCGCAAGAAGAGCATTTAAGTGCACAAGGCATTTTTCATCAATATTAGGATTAAATTATGAAATTTTGCACAGGTTTTATATTATTTTAGTAGCTATATCTTGCGAATTTCATATAAATATTCCTAAATTCAAACAATTCTGCCAACGAACTTTATCAATGTATATGGATCACTATAAATGGTATCCGATGTCAGCAACTGTCCACAAAGTTTTGATTCACGGTCTGCAGATAATAGCATCCTCGGTTTTACCTATCGGTTGCTTTGGAGAGAACGCATCTGAAGCACGCAATAAATTCTACAAGCGCGATAGACGATCATATTCGAGACAAAGTTCTCGTGTTAACAATTTAACGGACGTATTTCACCGATCCATGGATTCATCGGATCCTTTACTTTCTAGCCTAAATATAAACAAAAGATCGTCTCAAAATAAAAAAAGCGCTTTGCCGAAAGAAGTCATCAATCTTTTAGATGCACCAAATGTAGAACATATTAATAAAGAACATTTTTTGGAAAGCGATGATAGCGACTCGGATCACGATGATCCATTTTCTATGCATTTGGACGTAGAAAATTATGATTAATATAATAGTATCTTATATATAAAATTCTGCTGTCACGGTGTTTGTATCCAAACTCCTCCGAAACTACTTGACCGATTTGTATGAAATTTTGAGGGGATATTCTGTAGGCCTAAGAATCGGCTAACATCTATTTTTCGTACCCCTAACCGATAAGGGTTGTGCACCCCTAACATTTTTTTATTTTGTCAAGTTTTTTTTGTTAAAATTTTTTTGTTTTTAATTTTTTTTTCAATGTGGCATTAGAAAATGTTATAACTTTAGGTTCTTTTGTTATTTAGGACGGTAAATAAAAAATATTTCTTCTAAATTAACTTTTGGTTTATTTACTCTCTTTGACAGCTTTCTTAGGTTATGTGTTACTTGAATCGATAAATCGATAAGAAAAGATGTTTTGACAAAAAGCGCCCTCTTTAAGGCGGGAAGTTTCTTTTGAATTTGAAACATCTCAACACTTTCCCTTGTGAAAATTCAAAACTTTATATTGACATACATAATTGAAAACTTAATGAGTCTATACAATGCAAATAAATCATCCCTCCTTTTTCTTTCTTAAGACAGTCCAATCTTGTCGCAGACAATCCTTAGTTGAGTGCTGGGGATCGGCTTGGTCATCACATCGGCGAGCTGTTGTTCTGTCGGAATTTGCTCAATCTTGAATTCCCCCTCGGCGATTTTCTCACGGATGAAGAAATGCTTGTTGGCGATATGCTTAGTCCGGCGATGAAATTCCGGGTTCTGAGCCAACTTCATGGCTGCAGTGTTATCGACCTGAAGAATCGGGACTCGGTTCAAACTTTTTAACCAAATTATTTCTTTAGCAGCCTCATTAGCTGCTACTATTTCAGCCTCTGTCGTGGACGTGGCCACCGTTGCTTGTCTTTGACTTTTCCAGGAGATTATTCCTGAGGCAAACTTGATAATAATCCCGGAGGTAGATCTTCCTGTCTTTGTACAGCCACCAAAGTCTGCATCGCTGTAACATTCGAGGATCCCCTCCTTCTGTCTCCGATAAGTTATTCCGAGGTCGACGGTTCCGGAAATATATCGAAAAACCCTCTTTACTTGGGCGACATTTTCGTTTGTAGGGTTTTCTAGTGACCTTGAGAGAAATCCAATACTGAATGCCAAGTCTGGCCTTGTTCCGAGCATAAGGTACATAACTGCTCCGATGGCTTGGCGATAAGGGAACGCAGTTGGCTTTGATTCTTTCCCTGCTGACGAAATCTCCGAATTCTTGAGAAGTGGGGAAGAAACTGCTTTGCATTCCGAAAACTGAAAACGCTCCAGAATCTTTTTGGCATATCCTTGTTGACCAATTTTTATTCCGTTCTCTTGCTTCTTGATTTCGAGTCCTAAGAAGCACTCGGCCTTGTTCGTGATTATTTTAAATTCTGCTTTTAGTTCATTTAGAAAAACTTCCAAATCTTGAACATCCGTCGCTGCGACGAGTCCGTCGTCTACATAAATAACAAGTAGAATCCTTTTGTTATTTCTTTCCCTGATGTAAAGACATGGATCCGCCTCGCTGACTTTGAAACCGAGTTTCTGCAGGAAACCTCCAAAGCGCTTTTGCCAACATCTTGGTCCTTGTTTGAGTCCATAAAGGCTCTTTATCAATCTGCAAACCAACCCTTGTCCTTGCTCGTATCCTTCAGGTTGTTGCATGTAGATCTCTTTGTCGTCCAATTCTCCGTACAGGAAAGCAGTCGAGACGTCGAACTGGGCCAAAAACATGTCATTCTTCGCTGCAACACTCAACACTGAGCGAATTGTCTCCATTCTTGCGACGGAACTAAAAGTTTGATCGTAATCAATCCCTCGTCTTTGAGCAAATCCTTTTATGACCAAACGAGCTTTGTATTTATCAATATTTCCGTCGGGGTGGGTTTTAACTCGATAGACCCATTTGCACGGGAGTGCTTTCGAACCTTTTGGAAGTCTTGTCAATTTCCAGGTTTCATTTTCGTGTAAAGACTTAATTTCCTTGTCCATTGCTTTCTTCCACTCGAAGTTGCTGTTGACGGCTTCATGGAAGGTGTCTGGACTCTCCAACACGAAATTCTCAGCTGCTGATACGTAATCATCCAGATGTCCTGGCCTTTTTAACAACGAACGATCTCTCAACCTCATCGACTGTATTCCTCTTTTGTCAATTTCTTCGTCGAAGCTCGTTTCTCCTCCTGTCTCGTAATTGTCTTCGCTTTCTGTCTCAGTTGTGTTTTCTTCGAAGTCTTCCTTCTTAATCGTATCTTCGTCCTCGCTTTTGTGTGAACTTACGTCGTATTCTTCCTTATTGTCTTCTACGACATCTTTCTTCTTGGAATCTTTGAAAGGAAGGTTGACACTTGAATCACATTCGCTGAATTTTTCTTGAAATTTTACGTCTCTCGACACAATTACTTTGTGCTCCTCTGGTAAGTAAACACGATATCTTTCATCACCGTCGTAACCCACCAAGTACCCCTTCTTTGCTTTTTCGTCCATCTTTCTTCTTTTCTGCGATGGAATGTGTACATAGCACGTTGATCCGACGATTCGGAGATGTTTAATCCTTGGCTTCTTGGACAACCACAGTTCGTAAGGCGTTCTTCCTTTCAGCGATGATTTTCCCGTCCTGTTGAGAATGTAGACTGCTGTGCTGACTAGTTCGGCCCAAATTGCCTCTGGAAATTTAGTTTCAGGATTAGAATACTTAAAGGTCCTTGCCATTTCGACTATAGTACGATTCTCTCTTTCAACACCCCCGTTTTGCTCTGGAGTATAGGGAGCAGTTAGTCGAAAAGTTATTCCAACTTCCTGAAGAATTTCACGCACTCCTGAACAGTTGAATTCTCCTCCGTTGTCGCTCAGAAATTCTTGAATTACGTGCCCTTGTTGCTTAGCGTGAGAGATCATGTGTCGCAGCACATCTTTGACCTCTGATTTCTGCTTGACGATGTACCCGTAACGAAATCTCGTGAAATGGTCCTTGAAGACCACGAGGTACCTTTTCATCTGGAAAGAATTCTCAAATGGGCCGCAAACATCCCCTGATATCAATTCACCTGGCTTCGTTGTTGTTTTCCTCGTTCCAAATGGCAATCGATGTGCTTTTCCATAGATGCAAGGCTCACAAAGATTGCTTTCAAGCTTGACTTCAATGCCCATTTCTCTTTTGAGCATCTCCCTAATGTGGTTTTTGTCCTGATGTCCCCACCTCTCGTGGTAGAGTTGAAGAGTTGAAAATCCTGAAGTTGCGAAATTGACCTCGACATTTCGTTCTGGTAGAATGGGCTCGATTGCTGCTTTGTAGAGTGTTCCTCCTACTTCTCTGGTCCCAGTGAGAACAATTTTGTGGTTCACCTTGAGACTGCATTCTGTTGCTGACGACTCAAATCGACTACTAAGATTTTTGTCTTGGGCAGACAGTACTGAAAACAGATTTTTTGTTATTTTGGGAACAAACCAAACATTTTTCAAGGACATAAAAAATGTTTTTCCATGGACAATCGTTCTGACTTTGATTGTACCCTGGCCCAAAGCTGACAAGGTTTCATTTCCCGCAGCTTTAATCCAACTAGGTTTTTCAAATTTCTCGTAATGCTCAAAATACTTTGCCGATTTCACCACATGTTTTGTTGCTCCGTTGTCTATCCACCAGTCGTCTTCTGAGTTTGCCTCTGCTGCAAACACGTCGTTGTGAACTGAGACAAGAGTTAGCGTTGGTTCTGCACAGTTTCCTACTTCAGCATCCTGATTCTTCGGCTTCGGACGTCCATCCTTCTTCCATTTTATACAATTCCTGACCCAGTGCCCCTTTTTCTTGCAGTAGTTGCAGGTATCGTATTTCCGACCATTTGCTCCTGAATCCTGACGATTTTCCTTTTGTGCTCTGGATACCAATGCCTCTTGACCCGTCTTTTCTTCGTCCATTTTTGACCTAAAGTTCCTCTCAGACATAACAAGTTGATTCGTTAGTTCATCAAATGTCTTTTCTTCTTCTTTTGTCAAGAGCATCCAACTCTGACGGAACGTTTCAAAAGATTTTGGCAAAATTTGCAATGTTTTACAAACAAGAATTAAATCTGGGAGCTCATTTTCATTTTTAGTCTTTAAGGCAAGATTTAATTCATTCCAGAGACCGCGTAATTTTGCTATGTGAGTTGATACATCGTTACCTGGATCCCAAGAAAAGGCGAAAAACTCGTTACAGATCCTGAAAACTTGATCCTTTGCTGTTGCTTCAAACAGATTTTTCAGGGCATCCCATGTATCGTGAGCTGTATTCTTGTCCATAATTTTCTGGTAGACTGAATCCGTGACCGCAGTCGTGATCATGGATTTTGCGTAGCTGTTGGCCTTCCGCTCTGCTCCTTGTGCTTCTTCTCGTCTGCTGCTGAAGAGTCTTCTGACAATGGTTCCGGTTTGACAATCTTTCCGTCCAACGCGTCGAGAGCACCATCGTGGTAGTCAATCAAGTCTCGGATTTTTCTTTTCCAAATCGGCCAATCGGTCGCACCTGAGAGCTTCGTGATGTGCTTCGCCAAATCCATTGTAATCGAGCGTAATTCACTTTTTCTACAGACTTTAAATTGAACAAAACGTTCCTGGGCCCATAACCTGTTATAACTTTAGGTTCTTTTGTTATTTAGGCCGGTAAATAAACAATATTTCTTCTAAATTAACTTTTGGTTTATTTACTCTCTTTGACAGCTTTCTTTGGTTATGTGTTACTTGAATCGATACATCGATAAGAAAAGATGTTTTGACAAAAAGCGCCCTCTTTAAGGCGGGAAGTTTCTTTTGAATTTGAAACATCCTCAACAGAAAATACGTTTAACCCTAAATTTTCACCCTGACATCAACAAGCCCTATTTTTTCCCGCGAGTGGGTAAATTTCCTCCAGTTTGTTTGTCCTAGCGAAAAATGGGCTAACCAAGAATATTGTGCACGCCATAGCATTGAGAGAATAAATTTAAATGAATTTAACAAATTATTGTTCAGTGTTATGTTATTTGCACATTTCATTTTCGTGAACAGCGCTCCACGCCACTCACTCATATAACACATCCTTACATACTTGCAATAATAGTTGTTTTCATCCTAGACAGAGATAAAAATGGTTTTTGTTTATACAGCATGAATTCAATCACGGATAGGTGGGACGAAGTCCGGTCAGCTAGTAATGATATATTAAATAGTTACAAAAGAAAAATTCAGTTTAAATTTATTATATTAAAAAGAAACACTCATGCCAAATCTACTCCTTAACTTTATATCCTTATATGGGCGGTATTGGTGGGCCTGGTCCGATTCACTTGAAATCAAAAGTACGTAGTTTAAATGTCAAATGCACCAATTTTTCAAAAATTCAGCTCTCTAGCTTTATTATTAGACTTTATGCCAAAAAAAAGTGAATCTGGCCCAGTGTGCATTGATAAGAGAAATAAGAGAGACAAAGGTAAAGAGAATGCTCATCGTTTGACGGACGGAGCATAGCTTTCTGCAGCTGATCTGCTATCCAGACGCCAAGATAAGAAACTAAAAGTGATGATTCATTGTTTACCTTCTAGTACGGGAAAAGAAAAGAAGAACATAGGAAGATACAGAAGATAAACGTTGATTGCATATAGATTTAAGCCTTTAGATTGAGGTAGTTAATATTCATTTAATATTGGCCGAAAACTTGAGCGGCACAAAGCATTTTTTTATTATTATAGCCACCATTATTATATTATGTAGCAGTTACTTATATTCAATTAATATTGGCCGTTTGGCGCCACAAATAATATTCTGTAACATTCTACGAAGATATATATATTCTATATATTTCTTAACCCGCGGATGGTCGATACTTGCTGGCACTGCACGCGATAAAGCCGGTTACGCTTCTTCTGGGAGATATGGGGGGGTTACACAATTAAACGTGCTGAATGTATATGCTGGCTGTGTTAACAAAAATATTACTTGAATTCGCGTGTTTGGTTGCTTATATTCAAATCCAAATGCATAGGCGAAGTGACAAAGAGGATAGAATAGAAATAGATAAGAGGAGAAGAAAAGGAAAATAGAAGATGGCTAAACTGAATCGGCTCGATCATGTTCAGCTGGCCGGTGTTGTTGCTCAGCTGAACAGCTACCATGACCATTTCGTCCGCTTTGTTGTTGTGATGTCCACAAATGGTACAAAGATCGAGTCGACTATCTAATTCCCTACCCTGCTTTCACTAGGCATGACCCTATTAAATAACTCTAGCAAGATATCATATTATTGTTTAACATTTATTAATTATTATCTAATACTATGTCTAACAAATACATCTAGTGTTTAAAAGGAGAAAAATGCGAGAATGAGGCTGTTGAGGAATAATAATATGTAAAATATATATATGTGTAAAATATGATTTTAGAGTATTTATAAATAGTAATAATTTTATATCTAGGCTATATTCTCGTTATTTTATTTCTTGTTTTCTGTGGTTTTTCTGTGAAATATCGAAATTCTCGAAATATGAGGGTATATTTTGCATAATTGGCGCTCAAACTTATTTTAAGGTCATTCCTTTTTTTTTTAACACTGGGACTCTTCGATTCTAGTGCATTTTTCTTATACCCGTCTACTGGTTTCACACATGACCAAAGGTTTTAGGGATTTCTACGTATTTTAGCCCGGGCCAGCTGGGCTTCTGCCCGCTTCGCGTCTCTCGTAACAACTGGAATATTGCTTGAAGCGGAGAGCGGTGCAATGGCGAATTAGAACGAAGATCATCTGTCTGTCTGCAAACGTTACAAACTTGCGCTGGCTATAAAACAAAAAGAAAGGGTAACAATAAGAAAACCTTCGCTTTTCTTGAGGTCGATTTCCAATCGAAGATATAAATATAATTACCTAATATATTGATGGTACTAATTTTGATTAAAATTTTCCTTTTCTTCCTTTTGGGGTCGGTACTCGCTCGTACCTCTTGCAGAATGTTCTGTCTGGTATCAGGATCGACTGGCGAATAGGCAGAGCTCAGGCTTGACCCTGATCAGGAAACCTTTTTGGCGCCTTTTCCCCAAGCTCAAAATGGTGCATCAATTTGACCTATGCATGTTTCACCCCTGTTATGTTGGCAATGGAACAAGCTTTATCGATACCAAAAAAAAATATAAAAATCATATTCCATTTTGTGGTTTCGCCAGAATAATCAGGAGCAAGCGTTATATTTTCTTTATATATCTATCTTGCGGATATCTTTAAAGCTTTATCTACTACTAGGTATTTCAAGTTGTCGCAATCTACTACTTAAACTAAAACCAAAGTGTTGTCGACCACGGGTGCATACTTTTAGGCGGAAGTGTGAATTATTTGTAGCGACAAGCGCCCCTACAAAACTCGCCACCTAGATCACACTTTAAGCAGAAAACCTTTAATAGTGTGATCCACGCTTGGAGCGGAAATAAAAAAATTAAATAAGCACGCTTCATTGCTTAAGGTCTTTTGCATGGAATTTTCCTACTAAATGACCATTCAAGTCTTCTAATTCGTAATAGCTATCTCTTAACTTACGCCTTATTCGAGATTTTATAAAGCTTCGAGCGAGTTTCGCATTGTATCCCATCGAGAAATTGCTTTGGGAAAAGTTGCGTCGATAGACCTCTTGACCCACAGCGAATGATACCTCACGCTCTCTCAAATTATATGTATTTTCGTTGCGCTGATGCTGTTTGCGCATTGTGGTTATTGCCTTTTCGCGTTCTATGTTAAAGCTATCTTCCCTGTTAAAGCACACTGAGCGATCTTCTAACATTTCAAGGTTTTTTAATAGTTTGAACGTTGATCCGTTGGTGATCATGTTTTGCCCAAAATTTAATTTATAGGGGGTGCTGTTGATTGCTGAGTGCCAGCTAGAACGAAGCGAACAACAAATTTTGTTTAGCTGCTCATCCCAGTTATTCTGGCTTGGACTTATATATGCTTTTATTGCGGCGATTACAGACCTATTCACTCGTTCGGATGCGTTTCCCTGTGGAGCGTATACCGCCGTATATGAGTGGACGATATTATACTTTTTTAAAAGGTTGTTGAAAGCCTGTGATTTAAACTGGACTCCATTGTCTGAAACCACCACTTCTGGGACGCCAAAACATTGAAGCAAATCTTCTTCAAATCTTCTTCAACATACAGTAAATTTCTTTACTGGCTTCAAAAATGGAAACTTTGAAAAATTATCTAAAACAACAAAAACTCCTATGTTACTCCATGTGTTACTTCTAGAACGTGGGTAAGGACCCAAGAAATCCACATATAGTTTTTGAAAGAATCTTTGGGATTCACCGGTGTTACTGAGGGTAGGTTTTAAAGTGGTTACCACAGTGCGATGCTAAAGGATGATCGTGAGCTAATCGCAATGCGATTGGTATTACATCCTTTGGTAGCCAAATTTTCCACACCATATCATCAGCTATTCGGTCGCCAGTTTCATGTTCACGACTTTTACGTCTGGCAGTTTATTTCCATTTTGTTTCACCTGTTTCACTAATGCCTCGTATTGAATGCTTCTGATCGAATCTGCTTCTAAATCGATAAATTGATCAAGGTTTGATTTCAAAGGTAAACACTTGCAATCTAAGAGCCCAACTTGCAAGTCTGCTGCTTAAGTCTGTTTGAGACATAAGCCACTTTAATGAGGCGTGATCTGTGACAATTGTAAATTTTTGCCCTTCTATGTACGCTATGAATTTCTTTATGGCTAGTATAGCTGCAAAACACTCCTTTTCTGTAACCGAATAATTTCTTTGGCTCTGGTTAAGTTTCCTAGACATAAAGGCTATAGGAACTTCGTTTCCCTCGGCATTTAACTGAACCAGTATACTACCAACACCTGTGTAACTGGCATCGCAGTGAAGGAAGAATTCGGCATCAAAATTAGGGCTGTGCAGAACAGGAGCCTCGCATATATGCTTTTTTAAAAGCTCGAAAGCTTTCTGAGCTTCATCGGACCACTCAAATTTACTCTTTTGCTTCAAAGTATCTGTAAGAGGCGAAGCAATCGAAGCGTAATTCTTAATGAACTTATGGTACCAACCGGTCATTCCTAAGAATCTACGCAGCTGTTTAACCGATCTTGGTACCGGAAAATCAACGATAGCGGACAATTTTTTCCGGATCCGTAGCAATGGTGCCATGCCCTACAATATGACCCAGATATTGAACTTGCTTCAGACAAATTTACCTACTGTCGTGGTAAGTCTGCGAATTATTTGCTGTGACTTTCCATCAGCCGTTCTAACAGAGCATGACAATGGCTTGAACTCTTCATTATCCTTTATAAATTTACTGGCCAATGTTCGTCCAATGCAACTTATTGAAGCTCCAGTATCTAGAAGACCTGTATATCGGTTACCTAAAATTGTCTGCATATGGTCGAATATCTAATGGATTGTCTACTATTGCAGCCAATAATTTGGATCTCTCTTGCCTCCACATTTGAAATAGTTGCTTTATGCGAATGCGTGAACGAACAATCTTACTATTGGGTAATGACAGTGTAGGTTTTTGTATAGCAGGAATATTTTGAAAATCTGGTACGTTTAAATTAGAAGTTAAATGCTTTGTCGGAATATCCGCTAATGCTGAATTATCGATAATATCAAAAATTAGTTTTGTCGAGCACTGTTGAGCGGTGCTTGAGGTTTCCGGCTTGGTCTATAGGTGTCTGGCTTTCCGCACCCATAGCAAAATACTCGCCTCTCCGCTGAACAGTCATGGTATCTATTCCCTTTTCCTTGACAATTCCAGCACTCTACTTCTATAGCAGAAACGACATCTACTACCTCAACCTCGCTTTCTAACTCGCTATCTACCTGTTCAACTAGCTCGTTTATTGATTTCTTCTGAACAGCATCTCTGATAAAGATTTCTTCTGAACAGAATCTCTGGTAAAAGATTCGATCTGAGCACGCCCATCAAATATGAGTCTGTTAAGGGACATGATAGGTGATCAGCCATAGCTGCAATTTCTTCGGAAAACTCATCGAAGCTTTCGTGCAACTTTTGCTTGCGACGATCTATCGCGGCTTGAATATCTCGATCGGTGCGCGCATCTTTAAACCAGGTTCTTAATGCTGCGCATAAGATACCTCCAGAACCATTCTACTGCACTTCCCTCAAACAAATTGCTCGAATGGCGTGCTAGTAGTACAAAGTTACCCTCCAAGGTCTGTCGGGTCAAGGCTTCGGCTCTATAGATAAAGCCTTTACCGGTAAATCGCAATTTCCAGTTGGTTATAATCTGGCTAACACGATCCGGCCTTAAATCTATGGTAGATTCGCCACTTTGCTGACTTACAGGAGTCATTACAGCGGGTATTGGATCGGCTTGGATCGGGGTCTGAGTAAGCATCCGTTGAAATCCTAATTGGATGCTATTCATAAGTTGAGTTTGCCTTAGGGAGAACTCTGCTAAAGCTTCTGTTTGCCTACGCGTGGCGTCTGCCAGCGCCTGACTTATAATTAAGGCCAAGCTATTCATTCCCGAACCGGTATTCTGTGAACCACCTGGATGTTCTACCTGCGCTGGCTGGCCAGCAGAATTTCGATCAGCTTCCATTCTATCAACTTGAGCCCTACCTCTAGTTATTATACCACTTTGTCTGGTAGGTGTGGGTCTAGACTCTGAAGGCAAATTGTCTTTTGGTTCGCCGATCGGAGTTTTGTTTGGACTGCGATTGACTGGCATAACTTTAGTTCTAAGGAATAAGCGAAAACCACAAATTTCTTTTGTGATTAAATTAGCGAATTTACAAAAATAAAACGTAAATTACAAATGTAAAAACTTATATAATTATATAACTTGGTTCATTCGTAAGTAAAAAAAATATAATTTTATATTTACCGAATTTAATTTTACAAGTTAAATGTATTGAAGAACACCGACCAAATAGTTTTAGGTCTCAAACTGAACTTAACTTATTGATCTGGATTGATTTACGATCAAGCCTCGGTCTCGAGCTTTTTTGAATATGGACTTTGGATTTAGAGTCCTAAAAGAATTTGAAGAGACCTTTGGAGTTCTTGACTTTGAGTTACTCTTGGATTCAAGTGCGTTTGCTCTTGGATACAAGTGCTCTTTGATTTGTTCTTCCGATCTTGTAATCTAATACTTTTGTTTTCGAGTTTGGCGAGTCCGAGCTTTGAGCGTGGGAACGTGACAATGGGGTGAGGACTTAGGCAATAAATGCTCAGTCCAGCAATGGGGTGAAATGTTTAGTCTACCAGTGGGTGAGAATGTTTACATCCTGTGTTGGACTTTGGGGTTTTTCCATTTGTCTTGAGGATTCGTATGACAGTCTATTTCTTATCTGGTATTGACTGGATAGCAAAGGGTAAAATAGGGTGTATTGGTTTTATTTATTACATTTGAATAGTTTAGGGTAGTGTAGGGTATATGTGGTATACATGCTATGTGTATACTTATAGTGGCGTGTGTTTTATGTAGGCATGTGCTAAGTACTTAGCTTAGCACAGCTACATTTGGGTAAATCATAAAATTGTTTTCTGGTTGAATTTGTTCGTTTACATTGATATTATGGTTCGTGTGTTCTTCGTTTTGCTTAGAATATTTTACAATTAATTTCATAGGTATATTCTTAAATTTATACGCTAAATACAGGGTCAAGCTAATTATTGTAATGACAAATGTAGTGATACATATAATTTGGAATATACTGTAGTATTTTACATGTGAGTTTATTATCTCTTTAGTGTGCAAATATGCCATAGGCTCCAATTTTGTGACATTATTGGTGATATAAACTGTTTGTGTGAAATCTGCTAAGTTGTTTCAAATTATAAATTCATTAATCTGAGTTGTACAATTTTTAATTTTAATTAATGTTGTTTCCTGATACTATAATCTTGTTGTTGGTGCAATCTTGATTTATTATTGTCTCTGGTAGATTCCAGGTAATTAGAATATTTGGTTCTATGTAATTTATTTGAAAGTTTTTGTGAGTTTTCGTATATTTACACTGGGTTGGTTCCTGTTTAATTATTCCATCTATACATTTGTTAAATATAATCTTTTCTGTATCTTTATGATATACCTGATTATTATGAATGTAGAATTTATCAGATGTATGCTCAGTTAGAATGTAACCATGCTCGTCTGGATAAGGTAACACTCTGAAAATCGGAATTTTTGCAATCTTGCTAGGGACATGAGAAATAATTAAGATTTCTTTTGTGTCTGTCAGCCATGTTGACGTTTTTATTTTCAAAATTTTCTCCGAAATTATTTGTTTTAAATAGTCGTGTTTTAACAACTTTGGGTTAAAGATTCCCAGCCTGGTTAATTGCATACCTAGTTCGATGACTTCTATATATTCGGTGAACTGTTGCAAGTTGAAAATCAATATCGCTATTTGTTGATCTTTGTCATTCTTTGCTCTGAACTTATTAATAACGTCAATTCCGCTGTTGATTACGTCTATTATCGTATCTAAATCATGTTTCTGTACTGTATTCTCTGACAGGTTACTAATTCTTTCTTCTAGCTCATCTTTATCATTTTGGTCTAAAGTGCCGAATAAATACTTATATGCTGTAATATGCTTATATTCGTAAACCATTAATTTTTCCTTTTAATTTTTCCACTAAATACTGCACTTGTGGTACTCTAGAGAAATTCCTTGCATCTTCTACTAGGTTTTCGAATGTTAACATTGTCTTTGTTATATTTATACTCAAGGAATGGTAGTCGTAGTTTATAGGGATTTCCACTGTTCCTGTCTGGAATATAAGGTATACATTTTTCGCACGAAGTGGGTTTACTTCGATATTGCTTCCTTGGACCATGTTGATAAGAGAGATCATACAAATAAGCATTATTGGAATGTTGTATCCTTTACTCCTCCTCGACTGCCCTGGAAGTATCATATTTGCTCTTATTAATCTTCTTTTGCTTTTTATACCCTTGAAAAAGGGTATTATAATTTTGTCCAGAAATGTGTAACGCATTAAAGGAAGCATCTCCGACCCCACAAAGTATATATATTCTTGATCAGCATCAACAGCCGAGTCGATATAGCCATGTCCGTCTGTCCGTCTGTCCCTCTGTCCTTCTGTCCGTCTGTTTCTATGCAAAAAATAGACAGTAGTTTTAAAGCTAGCGTTTTGAAATTTTTACCAGGTCAATATTTTTGTTGCACGCAGATCAATGGTTCGGATCGGACCACTATATCATATAGCTGCCATACAAACGACCGATATGAAAACAAGTTCTTTTTTGTTTTCCAAGCTATTGCAACTGAATTCAACATTTATTCATGTGACATAGCCATACATGATTTTTTACGCGGATCGGATCACTATATCATATAGCTGCCATACAAACGACCGATATGAAAACAACTCTTTATATGGAAAATTTTTTGTTTTCAAGGGCAAGCCGAAGATAACTTTTCCCACTTGTTAAACTTAGATTTATAGTGTACGATTTTCCTGCCTCGATTTGTTTCTTCAAAGTGTTTATTATCCACTTGTTCAATCCTTCCTGTTTTCTTAAATGGATTGGTAATTTTGCTTTTTACAAGTGGTGCTTGCCTATATTTTACATCAACCTCAAAATCATGTGTCCTTTTATTGAGCTGTTAAATTTTGTCGATTTTGTTTTGTTGTACATTAAAGTCTGTGCTTCCTGCATATAGAAAACTATCTGCCGGAGATCGTTTAGTAGTGTTATGTATTGTTTTGTGATTATAGATGTATAAGATTGTTTCAAATCTTGTGCATCTATCTTCGATGTTTTGTTCACTACCGATGATTCTCAATTTTTCGTTTACGGTCTTATGAAACCTCTCAATATCCGATACGCCATTTTTACTTGTTGTGACAGAGATATTTACGCCCTCGGATTTTAGTCAATTTTGTAAAGCTACGCACATAAATGCTGAATCTTTATCTGCTTTTATCTCTTGGGGTATTCCCATGGCATTGAATATCTTCATGATGGCTCTTTTTGCTTCTAGCCAATCTCTACTTTTTACTTCAACTAGTGATGCAAATTTTGAATAGACATCAATACAAGATAAGAAGATTTGATTTCCGGTGAGATAAAAATTTATTACATACTTCTCTCGGGCATGCATTATTTCTGGTGTGGTTTCGTATCTTAATTTCGTATCTCTGTGTTCTGTTTTCGCTATATTACAGATTTCACATTCGTTGATAATGTTTTGGATTAACTTTTGACTATCCGGGTAGTAGTATTTTCCTTTAAACCAATTAATAGTTTTTTCTATACCTGGATGTAGACTTCTTTATGCCTCTTTAGTATTAAGTCTTTAAATTCTGCATAAGTGAGTATATCAATTAGTTTCTCTGTACATCTCAACAGTTTCGTGAAATTGTTAGGACTTATGATTTCGGTAAAGGCCCTTTGGAAAATCAGAAAGTCACTATCATTAGGGAAGAATATTGCGCTTTTGTTTGTGCACACATACTCTTTAATTATGTTTTTAGCGAGTTCAAGTGTCATTTCTTTGTAGGTTATTTTGATTTTTAGCTTCTGGAAGAAATGGTTAACACTTGTTGTATCACTATCGCCTCTTTCTATCTCGAATTATTCTATCGAATTCATTTAACTTTATTTTCCATCTTTGCAATTTCATGTTTGGCTCTTTGATATTATTAAGCCATACCAAAGGTTTGTGATCACTTAATATTTCAAATGGTCTTCCGAATACGTATGACCTGAAATATTTTGTCGCCTAAACTATAGCTAATAATTCCTTTTCAATAGTAGCATAATTAATTTCGTGTTCATTCAGCGTTCTGCTGGCATAACATACGGGCTTATGGTTTTGTGATAACACTGCACCAATGGCTACATTACTCGCATCAGTTGTTAGGGAAAAGGGTTTTGAAAAATCAGGGTAGATTAAAATCGGATCTGATGTTATCAAAACCTTTAGTCTTTCAAATGACTCGATGTAATCTTTGCATTTAGTATCGATTACCGCACCTTTCTTTAGCTTGAGGGTCATGGGTTTAACTATTTTCGCGAAATTGGGTATGAATTTGTGATAGAATCCACATAAGCCCAAAAATGATTTAATTTGCTTAGGTGTTTTTGGTAATGGAAAATTTGTAATTGCGTTCGTTTTATTCGGATTAGGTTTGATTTTATTAGTAGTTACAATATGTCCCAAGAATTCGGTTTCCTTTTTCATGAACTCGCATTTGTCTAACTGCAATTTTAAATTAGCATCCGTGAGCTTTCCAAAGATTTTACTTAAAGACAATATGTGTTCCTTCAATGAAGTAGAGTAAATTATAATGTCATCTAAGTATACTAAGCAATCTTTATAAATTAAATCTTCTAAAAGATTGTTCATGCATCTCTGAAATGTTGCAGGAGCATTTTTAGACCAAAGGGCATACGTGTGTATTCATAGTGCCTGCATTTTCATAGTGTTTAGTCGAAAATGCAGTTTTCGCAATGGAGTTTTCATCCATTTGAATTTGGAATCCCTTGGCTAAATCAATTGTTGTAAAGTATTGGCATCTACCAAGTTTGTCCAATATCTCATCCATTCGGGGAATGGGGAATTTGTCATTGACATTTACTTCATTGAGATTCCTGTAATCTACTACCAACCTAAACTTTTGTTTCCCAGAGGCGTCTGCCTTCTTGGGGAGCACCCAAATGGGAGAACAATACGGGGATTTTGATTTGCGAATGATCCCTTGTTCTATCATTTCTTTGATTTGTTTGTCGACTTCTTGGTCAACGCTTTGGGCGTATTTGTGCGGTTTACGGACTGGATCTTCATGGTGAGTCTGGATGACATGTTTAATGGTACTTGTGAAGGTCAAATTTTCGCCTTCTTTGTACTGAATGTCTCTGCATTTAGATGCTCAAGTCTATATTCATTACATTCGCGTAATTCATTATTGATCCCGAAGTTGACTATATCGTCATTAATAGACGTGGGATCGAGATGTGTTACATCATTGTGCACTGTGTTAATAGTAACTTTTGGAGTGAGGCATGTGGTTGATGCAGTCTCCTCCTTCTGTTACTTTTGTTTAAGCTTTGGTTTAAGGCACTTAGGTGCGGTCTTTTTTTAGATGCGGTCTCGCCCTTCTTTTCTTCGTATATAAACTTATAAGTTCTTGAACCTAAAGTTACCGTCTCATTCTAATAATTAATCTTTGCTTTGGTATCTTCTAGATACCTTCGACCTAACAGGAAATCATAATTATCGGAAAAATTATGGATGTAGAATTTCTGTTCGGACAGACATATTGGATTGGGCTTCATCATAATACTTATATACCGTCAGATCTTCTTGTTTTTCTTCTAACCTAGCATAATTTTCCTTTATGATATTGATGGAAGAGCCTGTGTCGATAATTCCTTTGTAAAGATTATTATGGTAGTTTATTCAGACATGGGGACTGACTCTTCGTCCCCCGTATCCTGAGTGTCCGAGGCAGTCTGATGAAAATGTACATCCATTCTGCTCTGTTCACTCTGGCTTTCTCGCTGTCGCTTTACGGGTCTACTGTTATTCACATTATTTGAGGTTGACGGCTGATAATTGAGAGGGTTATTCTGCCTACCTTGATTTAAACTATTTCTGAATGTGTAATAATTTCCCCTCTGATTAGGAGGAATAGGACGAGGAGAGTTTTGGGCTTGATTAATATTTGGATTTGGATTCTGGATTGGAGTTATGGTGTCTATTGTAATATCTTTGGTTATTTGTTTGATTTCCATTATCCCTATTCTTTTTCTTCTGCCATTCTGATTTACTGAAATATTGATCTTCAGGGTTAGCGTCATAAAGTCCGAGCTCCATTGTGGCTTGTTTTAGCTTTGGGATAGTATCAATATCCTTACGTGCCAACGACATGTACATTCTATCTGGCAATTTTCTATCGATTGTTGCTTTAATCGTTCTTTCTAACATTTCTGTATAGTTCGATTTACTGACAGGGTCAACTTCTAATTCAAGTTTGTCACAAATATTCCTATATTGCATATAGGAATATATATCAAGAATATTGATAAACTTACTTATGCTACCAGGGTATGATGTTTCCTCCAGCTGCTTCACCAGAGTTACGTAAGGCCTGTGATCCTTGAATGATATGGATAATGCTGCTCTCATGTCCATCCATGTGGTTGCGTTAGCCTGGATAACGGCTTCCAATGCTGAGTCCACAAGTACGCGCCTTACCGCTCCATAGATAACATGAGCCTGTCGATTATCCTGGGTAGGGTACAAGCTAAGCAGTTGCTCAACTTAAATGATGAATCCAGATAGTTTTCCTGGTGTGCCATCGTAATAATGCAATTCCTTTATTTGAGCCAATAATTGGTTCAAATGAATCTCAGAGAGTTGCGGAGGGTTTGCCATTGTGTTTGTTTTTTAGATTTTGTTAAGTTTCCGGAATTAAAAAATTTTATTTAATTTTTGTTTCCGACCGCACGGGATTTTATTATTTCGAATACTACTTGCACGTAGATTCTTTTGCGGATCACGATTTAGAATCACTGTTTTTTTAATTCGTTGGTTTAGGATAGCTAGTCATATAGCTTATCCTTTATTTAACCAATACCGTATTAAAAGGACTCTTTAAATGTGTGATCCTACCGACTGCGCCAATTATATAACTTGGTTTATTCGTAAGTAAAAAAAATATAATTTTATTTTTTACCGAATTTAATTTTACAATTTAATTGTATTGAAGAACACCGAACAAATAGTTTTAGGTCTCAAACTGAACTTAACTTATTTATCTGGATTGATTTACGATCAACCCTCGGTCTCGAGCTTTTTTGAATATGGACTTTGGACTTAGAGTCCTAAGAGAATTTGGAGAAAGCTTTGGAGTTCTTGATTTTAATTTACTCTTGGATTCAAGTGCGTTTGCTCTTGGATACAAGTGATCTTTGATTTGGTCTTCCGATCTTGTAATCTAACACTTTTGTTTTCGAGTTTAACGAGTCCGAGCTTTGAACGTGGGAACGTGACAATTGGGTGAAGACTTAGGCAAAAAGGTTTAGTCCACCAGTGGGTGAAATGTTTACATCCTGTTTTGGATTTTTGGGGTTTTTCCATTTGGTCTTGTTCTGAGGATTCGAATGACAGTCTAATTCTTTTTGGGGTTTTTCCATCTGGACTTGTCTTGAGGATTCGAATGACAGTCTGGTTCTTATCTGGCATTAACTGGAAAGGGTAACATAGGGTGTATTGGTTTAATAGTGTAGGGTAGTATGGGGTATATGTGGTATACATTTTATGTGTGTACTTATATAGTAGGCGTGTGGTTTATGTAGGCATGTACTAAGTGCTTAGGTACTGTGGATATTTCACTCCCCCAACCATTGAATGTGGCCTGTCCTCAGGCAGCTAAATTTGGGTACATTATAATATTGTTTTCTGGTTGAATTTGTTCTTTTACATTGATATTAGGGTTCGTATGTTCTTCGTTTTGCTTAGAGTATTTTACAATTAATTTCTTAGGTATATTCTTAAATTTATAAGCTAAATACAGGGACACCCATGCCTTCATAACCAAAAAAAAACAGATTAAAACAAGTGAGAAAAGTTATCTTCGGCTTGCCGAAGATGGTATACCCTTGAAAACAAAAAAGTTTTCCATACAAAGACTTGTTTTCATATCGATCGTTTGTATGGCAGCTATATGATATAGAACTCCGATCCGGACCAAACTTTAACAAATCGTGTATGACTATATCAAATGAATAAATGTTAAATTCGGTTGCAATAGCTTGGAAAACAAAAAAGTTTTCCATACAAAGACTTGTTTTCATATCGGTCGTTTGTATGGCAGCTATATGATATAGTGATCCGATCCGAATCAAACTTTCAAAAATTATGTATTGGTATGTCAAATAAATAAATGATGAATTCGGTTGCAATAGATGGGAAAACAAAAAAGTTTTCCATACAAAGAATTGTTTTCATATCGGTCCTTTGTATGGCAGCTATTTGATATAGTGGTCCGATCCGAATCAAACTTTCACAAATCATGTGTGGCTATGTCAAATGAATAAATGTTGAATTCAGTTGGAATAGCTTGGAAAACAAAAAAGTTTCCCATACAAAGACTTTCATATCGGTCGTTTGTATGGCAGCTATATGATATTGTGGTCCGATCCGACCGATTCTTAAACTTGATCTGCGTGCAACAAAAATAATGATCTGGTAAAAATTTCAAAACGCTAGCTTTAAAACTACTGTCTATTTTTTGCATAGAAACAGACGGACAGACGGACAGACGGACATGGCTATATCGACTCGGCTGTTGATGCTGATCAAGAATATATATACTTTGTGGGGTCGGAGATGCTTCCTTTAATGCGTTACACATTTCTGGACAAAATTATAATACCCTTTTTCAAGGGTATAAAAACATTTCAGTTGCAACACTGCGTTTTGTATTCGATAACAAATGCATATGTTTGATCAGTTGTTTGTTCAAGCAAAATTGGCGGGAAGCTTTTACTCAACTTTGTGCTTCGGTTAAAAAAACACCACGTGTCCAAATATTTTCAAATAAAATGGAACATAAAGATCAAGGTTTGCTTAATACAGATATAAATTACTGATTTCGATTTATGTGTTCCATGTTGTAATTGTTGTTGTCTTTGTTTATGCCTTAGTTTAGGCAAAATCTAACCAAAGTGTTCGTCTATTGTGGAGTGAGAAATAATTTGTGCCAACTTCTGCCAAAAACTAATAACTTATGTGTTTACTAAAAACTGTAATTAAATTGATCCTAGTAGTGCCTTTTGCGTAAATTAGCCTATGCTCTTTATATTTTGTTGTTAAAGGCAAGTTTGATATTAGCCGATCGGTTCTGCTGGATGAGTGGATCAAAGGAGGTCGAAATGACAAAGCCTTAGTTGACTGGGTTTTTGGCGAATTTAAATTTAATGATATTAATATTGACGAGAAAGCTAAAATCGCTAAGCAAATCAGAAGCTTTCACCTGTATATAACGAAAAATCTGGCTAAATGTAACCGTACAATTGAAGCATTTAAAAAAAACATTTTAGTTGGCTTTCATCAACCAGATTTCTTTTGTGTCTGTCTTAAGCCATGTTGACGTTTTTATTTTCAAAATTTTCTCCGAATTTATTTGTTTTAAATAGTCGTGTTTTAACAACTTTGGGTTAAAGATTCCCAGCATGGTTAATTGCATACCTAGTTCGATGACTTCTATATATTCGGTGAACTGTTGCAAGTTGAAAATCAATATCGCTATTTGTTGATCTTTGTCATTCTTTGCTCTGAGCTTATTAATAACGTCAATTCCGCTGTTGATTACGTCTATTATCGTATCTAAATCATGTTTCTGTACTGTATTCTCTGACAGGTTACTAATTCTTTCTTCTAGCTCATCTTTATCATTTTGGTCTAAAGTGCCGAATAAATACTTATATGCTGTTCCTACCACATTTAAAAGACCTCTTTTATGTCTCTTTATAATTCGTAACCCATTAATTTCTCGTTTTAATTTTTCCACTAAATATTGCACTTGTGGTACTCTAGAGAAATTCCTTGCATCTTCTACTAGGTTTTCGAATTTTTACATTGTCTTTGTTATATTTATACTCAAGGAATGGTAGTCGTAGTTTATAGGGATTTCCACTGTTCCTGTCTGGAATATAAGGTATACATTTTTCGCACTAAGTGGGTTTACTTCGATATTGCTTCCTTGGACCATGTTGATAAGGGAGATCATACAAATAAGCATTATTGGAATGTTATATCCTTTACTCCACCTCGACTGCCCTGGAAGTATCATATTTGCTCTTATTAATCTTCTTGTTCTTTTTATACCCTTGAAGGGTATTAAAGGGTATTATAATTTTGTCCAGAAATGTGTAACGCATTAAAGGAAGCATCTCCGACCCCACAAAGTATATATATTCTTGATCAGCATCAACAGCCGAGTCGATATAGCCATGTCCGTCTGTCCGTCTGTCCGTCTGCCCCTCTGTCCGTCTGTTTCTATGCAAAAAATAGACAGTAGTTTTAAAGCTAGCGTTTTGAAATTTTTACCAGGTCAATATTTTTGTTGCACGCAGATCAAGTTTAAAAATGGTTCGGATCGGACCACTATATCATATAGCTGCCATACAAACGACCGATATGAAAACAAGTCTTTGTATGCAAAACTTTTTTGTTTTCCAAGCTATTGCAACTGAATTCAACATTTATTCATGTGACGCCATACATGATTTTTTACGCGGATCGGATCACTATATCATATAGCTGCCATACAAACGACCGATATGAAAACAACTCTTTATATGGAAAATTTTTTGTTTTCAAGGGCAAGCCGAAGATAACTTTTCCCACTTGTTAAACTTAGATTTATAGTGTACGATTTTCCTGCCTCGATTTGTTTCTTCAAAGTGTTTATTATCCACTTGTTCAATCCTTCCTGTTTTCTTAAATGGATTGGTAATTTTGCTTTTTACAAGTGGTGCTGGCCTATATTTTACATCAACCTCAAAATCATGTCTCCTTTTATTGAGCTGTTAAATTTTGTCGATTTTGTTTTGTTGTACATTAAAGTCTGTGCTTCCTGCATATAGCAAAATATCTGCCGGAGATCTTTTAGTAGTGTTATGTATTGTTTTGTGATTATAGATGTATAAGATTGTTTCAAATCTTGTGCATCTATCTTCGATGTTTTGTTCACTACCGATGATTCTCAATTTTTCGTTTACGGTCTTATGAAACCTCTCAATATCCGATACGCCATTTTTACTTGTTGTGACAGAGATATTTACGCCCTCGGATTTTAGTCAATTTTGTAAAGCTACGCACATAAATGCTGAATCTTTATCTGCTTTTATCTCTTGGGGTTTTCCCATGTCATTGAATATCTTCATGATGGCTCTTTTTGCTTCTAGCCAATCTCTACTTTTTACTTCAGCTAGTGATGCAAATTTTGAATAGACATCAATACAAGATAAGAAGATTTGATTTCCGGTGAGATAAAAATTTATTACATACTTCTCGGGCATGCATTATTTCTGGTGTGGTTTCGTATCTTAATTTCGTATCTCTGTGTTCTGTTTTCGCTATATTACAGATCTCACTTTCGTTGATAATGTTTTGGATTAACTTTTGACTATCCGGGTAGTAGTATTTTCCTTTAAACCAATTAATAGTTTTTTCTATACCTGGATGTAGACTTCTTTATGCCTCTTTAGTATTAAGTCTTTAAATTCTGCATAAGTGAGTATATCAATTAGTTTCTCTGTACATCTCAACAGTTTCGTGAAATTGTTAGGACTTATGATTTCGGTAAAGGCCCTTTGGAAAATCAGAAAGTCACTATCATTAGGGAAGAATATTGCGCTTTTGTTTGTGCACACATACTCTTTAATTATGTTTTTAGCGAGTTCAAGTGTCATTTCTTTGTAGGTTATTTTGATTTTTAGCTTCTGGAAGAAATGGTTAACACTTGTTGTATCACTATCGCCTCTTTCTATCTCGAATTATTCTATCGAATTCATTTAACTTAATTTTCCATCTTTGCAATTTCATGTTTGGCTCTTTGATATTATTAAGCCATACCAAAGGTTTGTGATCACTTAATATTTCAAATGGTCTTCCGAATAGGTATGACCTGAAATATTTTGTCGCCTAAACTATAGCTAATAATTCCTTTTCAATAGTAGCATAATTAATTTCGTGTTCATTCAGCGTTCTGCTGGCATAACATACGGGCTTATGGTTTTGTGATAACACTGCACCAATGGCTACATTACTCGCATCAGTTGTTAGGGAAAAGGGTTTTGAAAAATCAGGGTAGATTAAAATCGGATCTGATGTTATCAAAACCTTTAGTCTTTCAAATGACTTGATGTAATCTTTGCATTTAGTATCGATTACCGCACCTTTCTTTAGCTTGAGGGTCATGGGTTTAACTATTTTCGCGAAATTGGGTATGAATTTGTGATAGAATCCACATAAGCCCAAAAATGATTTAATTTGCTTAGGTGTTTTTGGTAATGGAAAATTTGTAATTGCGTTCGTTTTATTCGGATTAGGTTTGATTTTATTAGTAGTTACAATATGTCCCAAGAATTCGGTTTCCTTTTTCATGCACTCGCATTTGTCTAACTGCAATTTTAAATTAGCATCCGTGAGCTTTCCAAAGACTTTACTTAAAGACAATATGTGTTCCTTCAATGAAGTAGAGTAAATTATAATGTCATCTAAGTATACTAAGCAATCTTTATAAATTAAATCTTCTAAAAGATTGTTCATGCATCTCTGAAATGTTGCAGGAGCATTTTTAGACCAAAGGGCATACGTGTGTATTCATAGTGCCCATGTTTAGTCGAAAATGCAGTTTTCGCAATGGAGTTTTCATCCATTTGAATTTGGAATCCCTTGGCTAAATCAATTGTTGTAAAGTATTGGCATCTACCAAGTTTGTCCAATATCTCATCCATTCGGGGAATGGGGAATTTGTCATTGACATTTACTTCATTGAGATTCCTGTAATCTACTACCAACCTAAACTTTTGTTTCCAGAGGCGTCTGCCTTCTTGGGGAGCACCCAAATGGGAGAACAATACGGGGTTTTGATTTGCGAATGATCCCTTGTTCTATCATTTCTTTGATTTGTTTGTCGACTTCTTGGTCAACGCTTTGGGCGTATTTGTGCGGTTTACGGACTGGATCTTCATGGTGAGTCTGGATGACATGTTTAATGGTACTTGTGAAGGTCAAATTTTCGCCTTCTTTGTACTGAATGTCTCTATAGTCATATAGGACCTTCTTTAAACATTCAACTTCCTCTGCATTTAGATGCTCAAGTCTATATTCATTACATTCGCGTAATTCATTATTGATCCCGAAGTTGACTATATCGTCATTAATAGACGTGGGATCGAGATGTTGTTACATCATTGTGCACTGTGTTAATAGTAACTTTTGGAGTGAGGCATGTGGTTGATGCAGTCTCCTCCTTCTGTTACTTTTGTTTAGGCTTTGGTTTAAGGCACTTAGGTGCGGTCTTTTTTTAGATGCGGTCTCGCCCTTCTTTTTTTCGTATATAAACTTATAAGTTCTTGAACCTAAAGTTACCGTCTCATTCTCATAATTAATCTTTGCTTTGGTATCTTCTAGATACCTTCGACCTAACAGGAAATCATAATTATCGGAAAAATTATGGATGTAGAATTTCTGTTCGGACAGACATATTGGATTGGGCTTTATCATAATACTTGTATATACCGTCAGATCTTCTTGTTTTTCTTCTAACCTAGCATAATTTTCCTTTATGATATTGATGGAAGAGCCTGTGTCGATAATTCCTTTGTAAAGATTATTATGGTAGTTTATTCTGACATGGGGACTGACTCTTCGTCCCCGTATCCTGAGTGTCCGAGGCAGTCTGATGAAAATGTACATCCATTCTGCTCTGTTCACTCTGGCTTTCTCGCTGTCGCTTTACGGGTCTACTGTTATTCACATTATTTGAGGTTGACGGCTGATAATTGAGAGGGTTATTCTGCCTACCTTGATTTAAACTATTTCTGAATGTGTAATAATTTCCCCTCTGATTAGGAGGAATAGGACGAGGAGAGTTTTGGGCTTGATTAATATTTGGATTTGGATTCTGGATTGGAGTTATGGTGTCTATTGTAATATCTTTGGTTATTTGTTTGATTTCCATTATCCCTATTCTTTTTCTTCTGCCATTCTGATTTACTGAAATATTGATCTTCAGGGTTAGCGTCATAAAGTCCGAGCTCCATTGTGGCTTGTTTTAGCTTTGGGATAGTATCAATATCCTTACGTGCCAACGACATGTACATTCTATCTGGCAATTTTCTAAGCAGTTGCTCAACTTAAATGATGAATCCAGATAGTTTTCCTGGTGTGCCATCGTAATAATGCAATTCCTTTATTTGAGCCAATAATTGGTTCAAATGAATCTCAGAGAGTTGCGGAGGGTTTGCCATTGTGTTTGTTTTTTAGATTTTGTTAAGTTTCCGGAATTAAAAAATTTTATTTAATTTTTGTTTCCGACCGCACGGGATTTTATTATTTCGAATACTACTTGCACGTAGATTCTTTTGCGGATCACGATTTAGAATCACTGTTTTTTTAATTCGTTGGTTTAGGATAGCTAGTCATATAGCTTATCCTTTATTTAACCAATACCGTATTAAAAGGACTCTTTAAATGTGTGATCCTACCGACTGCGCCAATTATATAACTTGGTTTATTCGTAAGTAAAAAAAATATAATTTTATTTTTACCGAATTTAATTTTACAATTTAATTGTATTGAAGAACACCGAACAAATAGTTTTAGGTCTCAAACTGAACTTAACTTATTTATCTGGATTGATTTACGATCAACCCTCGGTCTCGAGCTTTTTTGAATATGGACTTTGGACTTAGAGTCCTAAGAGAATTTGGAGAAAGCTTTGGAGTTCTTGATTTTAATTTACTCTTGGATTCAAGTGCGTTTGCTCTTGGATACAAGTGATCTTTGATTTGGTCTTCCGATCTTGTAATCTAACACTTTTGTTTTCGAGTTTAACGAGTCCGAGCTTTGAACGTGGGAACGTGACAATTGGGTGAAGACTTAGGCAAAAAAAGGTTTAGTCCACCAGTGGGTGAAATGTTTACATCCTGTTTTGGATTTTTGGGGTTTTTCCATTTGGTCTTGTTCTGAGGATTCGAATGACAGTCTAATTCTTTTTGGGGTTTTTCCATCTGGACTTGTCTTGAGGATTCGAATGACAGTCTGGTTTTTTATCTGGCATTAACTGGAAAGGGTAACATAGGGTGTATTGGTTTAATAGTGTAGGGTAGTATGGGGTATATGTGGTATACATTTTATGTGTGTACTTATATAGTAGGCGTGTGGTTTATGTAGGCATGTACTAAGTGCTTAGGTACTGTGGATATTTCACTCCCCCCCAACCATTGAATGTGGCCTGTCCTCAGGCAGCTAAATTTGGGTACATTATAATATTGTTTTCTGGTTGAATTTGTTCTTTTACATTGATATTAGGGTTCGTATGTTCTTCGTTTTGCTTAGAGTATTTTACAATTAATTTCTTAGGTATATTCTTAAATTTATAAGCTAAATACAGGGACACCCATGCCTTCATAACCAAAAAAAAACAGATTAAAAATAGCACAAGAAGGAAAGAACACGAAACGTTCCTATCGTTTTGTAGTCGGAGCTAAGTTATTTGAAACTGCTATCCAGACGCATATATAGATAGGAACAACAAGAGAGAAAATGATATAAAGAAGCTTCTCATCGTCTCAAGGTCAGAGCCACTGTGTCAAACACTCATCTGCTGTCCAGACAAATGCACGATAAGAAAACAACAAACAAAACAAAACAAACAAAAAACTAAAGAGGGTGTTTATCTATGATAGTCGGAGCACAGCTAATTGAAGCTATGGTGTTATCCAGACGCCTACATTGCACACTGGTCCAGATTTCCTATTTGTTGGCATAAAATCAAAAAATTTTGTAAATTCTATTTTAAATTTAACTATATATTATGAAAGAGCATACATTAGGGACACCAAAACGATATTTAAAAACATTTCAGTTGCAACACTGCGTTTTGTATTCGATAACAAATGCATATGTTTGATCAGTTGTTTGTTCAAGCAAAATTGGCGGGAAGCTTTTACTCAACTTTGTGCTTCGGTTAAAAAAACACCACGTGTCCAAATATTTTCAAATAAAATGGAACATAAAGATCAAGGTTTGCTTAATACAGATATAAATTACTGATTTCGATTTATGTGTTCCATGTTGTAATTGTTGTTGTCTTTGTTTATGCCTTAGTTTAGGCAAAATCTAACCAAAGTATTCGTCTATTGTGGAGTGAGAAATAATTTGTGCCAACTTCTGCCAAAAACTAGTTTTTACTAAAAACTGTAATTAAATTGATCCTAGTAGTGCCTTTTGCCTAAATTAGCCTATGCTCTTTATATTTTGTTGTTAAAGGCAAGTTTGATATTAGCCGATCGGTTCTGCTGGATGAGTGGATCAAAGGAGGTCGAAATGACAAAGCCTTAGTTGACTGGGTTTTTGGCGAATTTAAATTTAATGATATTAATATTGACGAGTTTTGATTCACGGTCCGCAGATAATAGCATCCTCTCCTCTTTACCTATCGGTTGCTTTGGAGAGAACTTTCTAGCCTACATATAAACAAAAGATCGTCTCAAAATAAAAAAAAGCGCTTTGCCGAAAGAAGTCATCAATCTTTTAGATGCACCAAATGTAGAACATATTAATAATGAACATTTTTGGAAAGCGATGATAGCGAATCGGATTCGGATCACGATGATCCATTTTCTATGCATTTGGACGTAGAAAATAATGATTAATATAATAGTATAATGATATATTAAATAGTTACATAAGAAAAATTCAGTTTAAATTTATTATATTAAAAAGAAACACTCATGCCAAATCTACTCCTTAACTTTATATCCTTATATGGGCGGTATGGGTGGTCGTGGTCCGATTCACTTGAAATTAAAAGTACGTAGTTTAAATGTCAAATGCACCAATTCTTTAAAAATACAGCTCTCTAGCTTTATTATTAGACTTTATGCCAAAAAAAAGTGAATCTGGCCCAGTGTGCAATGGTTAACGGTGTATGTGTGTAAGTTTTTGTTGGTTGCGGCATTGGGGAAGCGCATTCTTCGCTCCAAGATTTTGGAACTGTGCTTGGCAACGACGGAGAGCAGGAGTGCGCTCTCTGGTCTTGGAAGGGCTTGAGAGAGCCGACGCTCGTCTTGTTTACGTTGACCTTGATCTCGAATTTCGTTTTGCATTTTTACATTTTGTGTGTTCATATTTTACTAAATACAATTCGTATAAATAAAATAGGTATTGATTTTCGATGATAACTTAGTTAAATTTTTAACCAACTAATCATCACAAAAGCGTCTTTTCGCACTACTTTTTTTAAATTTCACTTAATTTCACTGGTTTTGTGATTTATATATTAGTTGATTATACATTAGTTGGAGAGCAGCACGAAACACGTCTGCACTCGCCGAATGCTACTTTCTTTTTTTTTCGTTTGAATGATGAATAAATATTTTATTAAATAAATGGCAATAATCTAAATATTATACCATAAAAAATGGTTCAACCTCTTTTGATACATTTTTAACTGTACACAAGATAACTCCAGCTGAAGGAAAAGGTCGTACTGTCAAACAATCGACAGCATCTTTCAAATTTTCAAATTCGATAAATAGTGGTTACAAACAAGAAAATGTATTAAAGCTTCAAGCAAATTTCCACAACGCGCTTTTGGACAAGATAAACATAACGCCATCACCCGATGAGCACCAAAACTACGAGTGGTTTTCGGTGCATCATGTAAATTATGTGAATTGTTTAAAACGAGCTAATTTCGATATTTCTAGTATATATTAGGATATCGCATTAAGTGTTCCAGATGTATACCCGAAATCTGTCTATAACATTATAACACATTATAACACAGCTGATCACAAGCAGCAGCGCATTGACTGTTCACAGGCGTTTTCTCAAGAATGCTACGACAATGAAGAAGAGATACTGGGAATGAAACCTGGTGTTTTCACTTCACCGCAGAAAAAAAGAACAGTCGCGACAATGGTGCCAAAGCGCTTCTTCTGCGAAAAAGAAATTTAAAGTGACCTAATCAGCGGGAAAGGTCATGGCCACAGTTTTCTGGGATAACAAATGGATCTTGCTGATAGACCTCATGCCTCCGAAGACCACTATAAGCTCGGATAGGTACGGAGAGACTTTGAAATACCTTCGAACGGCCATCTAAAATTCCCGACGGGGGATGCTGAACCCTGGGGTAAGATTGCATCACAACAATGCACGACCGCACACCTACCGTCGAACTCAAGATCTTATCATCACATTCGGCTGGATTGTCGTTTAATTACCCAACCACCCTCACCCACCCTGCAGTCCTGACTTGGCGCCGTCTGATTTTCATGTTTTGCCAAAATTAAAGGAATGAAATTCAGCAGTGATGTGAAAGTGAAATCAACTGTCATTAAATACCTTAACGGCGGAGGAGTTCTTAGCGGCGGCCTACCAAAACGATTAAGAGGCTCCCAAAATATATTGACAGAGATTAAATAGAAAAATAGACAAAGAAACGATCTAAACTATCTTTTACACTCAAAAAATAATTGGGAAAGTTGCTTTTTATATATGCCTCGTAGAAAGGATCAAATCCATGCGAAAACATTGGTAATGCCAAATCACTGCAAAAAATACGCATGGAAGATTCTGTGAGCATGGTAAAAATTGGATGGGCCCCTAATACCAACTGCTCTTGATCTTAGCGAAAGGCCGCGAAGGAGGTAAGCTCCTATACAAGAGCTCATAATTTTTGCTCAAAAATATCGCAAATCTTCGAATCGATTGGTTTTTTTACCTATTAGTGTATAATATATAAATACGTCGCCGTGCTGATGCAAACATTTTGCGAAATTTTGTACTAAGTCAGTTTAAAAACAGATCAAATACACCGATAGCTCTCACCCGATACACAGAAAGATTAATTTCGTCTTTTAATTTAAAGCCAATCTTTCTCCGGCAACCAAGCAGTGACAGCGAAAATTCGAATTACGATAAAACAAAACAATTTAGTCAGTACACGAGTCCAACTTAAAAAATGCGACGATTTTCGCTGTCATAAGTGGCGAAGGAAATCGCATAAAAATAAAGAAAAAAATACGAGACGTATAATGGGGTTAATGGGACATTAGACGAATACTGTAACGAGCGGGCAACAAACCCAGGAACTCAATTTTTATACCATGTACCCATTAAAAATGGGTGAAAAGGGTATCATAATATGGTGCAAATGTATGTAACAGGCAGAAGGAAGCATCTCCGACCCCATAAAGTATTTTTATTTAAATAACAATTTAACAAAGATCTGCTAAATATGAATAAAAATATAAATATAACTACACTTTAACTATTCTAGGAGGTATTCTATGATTTTATATAGAAAAATATAGTTGGCTTAGCAGGTGTTTAGAATCAACCATGCCATGGATTAGCATGTGTAGAAACATGACACCAGCACAGGTTCGGCGCTCCTTCAATGGAGGTAACTTTAACAATTTAAGCCTGCAACGGAACGGCGTGAGACGATTATCAGGATCCCAATTTAAGTTTTTTAGTGCAAATAACAGAAACTGCTTTTGCACCGACTCAATACTATTTTGGTGAGAGGAGTATTGAGGACTCCAAACGCACGAGCAATGTTCAAGGATAGGACGAACTAGGGTGATATACAGGGATTTGGTGGTGAAAGGTTCGTTAAATTATTTATACCATCGCTTAATAAAGGCTAACATTCCTCTGGCTTTATTCACTGTCACAGAAATGTGATCATTAAACTTAAGTTTATGATAAACAAGTGAGAAAAGTTATCTTCGGCTTGCCGAAGATGGTATACCCTTGAAAACAAAAAAGTTTTCCATACAAAGACTTGTTTTCATATCGATCGTTTGTATGGCAGCTATATGATATAGAACTCCGATCCGGACCAAACTTTCAAAAATTATGTATTGCTATGTCAAATGAATATATGATGAATTCGGTTGCAATAGATTGGAAAACAAAAAAGTTTTCCATACAAAGAATTGTTTTCATATCGGTCGTTTGTATGGCAGCTATATGATATAGTGATCCGATCCGAATCAAACTTTCAAAAATTATGTATTGCTATGTCAAATGAATAAATGATGAATTCGGTTGCAATAGATTGGAAAACAAAAAAGTTTTCCATACAAAGAATTGTTTTCATATCGGTCCTTTGTATGGCAGCTATATGATATAGTGATCCGATCCGGGCCAAACTTTCACAAATCATGTGTGGCTATGTCAAATAAATAAATGTTGAATTCAGTTGCAATAGCTTGGAAAACAAAAAAGTTTCCCATACAAAGACTTGTTTTCATATCGGTCGTTTGTATGGCAGCTATATGATATAGTGGTCCGATCCGACCGATTCTTAAACTTGATCTGCGTGCAACAAAAATAATGATCTGGTAAAAATTTCAAAACGCTAGCTTTAAAACTACTGTCTATTTTTTGCATAGAAACAGACGGACAGACGGACAGAGGGACAGACGGACATGGCTATATCGACTCGGCTGTTGATGCTGATCAAGAATATATATACTTTGTGGGGTCGGAGATGCTTCCTTTAATGCGTTACACATTTCTGGACAAAATTATAATACCCTTTTTCAAGGGTATAAAAAGAACTCCAAGATCATTGATTGTGGAAACACGATCAAGGACGTGATTTCCGAGAGAGCAAGATATGATAAGCGGCACACTGCGATGGAATGTCATAAGTTTGCATTTAGAGCAGTTTAGGAACAGAAGATTAATTGAGCACCACAAATAGAGTTCGTCAAGGTCTAGTTGCAGATGCCTATGCAGGAAATGTTCCGAGAAGGTATAGCATAACTTGACATCATCAGCATACATAAGCGTAGAAGCATAACTATTCGCATTCGAAAGATCGTTCACAAAGAGTATAAAAAACAGTGGTCCTAGATGACTACCCTGAGGGACACCCGATGAGACATGGATGACCTTGGACTTGGTAGATTTAAGAAAGACACGCTGATTTCGATCTGAAAGTTACGGCCACATCGTAATTCAGTAAACCACTTTTTTACCATGGAAATAGATGGTGCAGAGTCTCAATAATATTTATCAAGCTTGGCCTTGGTTTGCGTAATGGATTTTTTCCTCAAAAAATAATGCTTAATGAGCACACGAAATTCACTTTTTTCCATTTTCATCTCAGTCAACGCGGTAATCTGATATTAACGGCTGTCAAAAACAAACTAAATGTCGCAGCTTGTTCAATTTTTGACAAGAGTCAACTGACAGATAACTGCTGACGGGAGCAGTGTTACCATTTCAATTAAGAGGCGGGAAATTCAAAAAGTCACGGACTTATTGACCCGCCCTCGTAGAAAGCAATCCACATGAGGATATTTGGTGGAAAACCAATAAGCGAGAGTTTCCGTAGCAAGAGCTGATGATTAATTGAATCAAATGTTTTGCTAAAGTCAGTATAAATTACATCAGTTTGCAAGCGATGTTGAAAACCTCGGTTGATTATTAACGAAAATTCAAGTAGATTAGTTGTTGTCGAACGAAGCTTGACAAAGCCATGCTGTGTTGATGAGATTATGCTCTTGCATGAATGTTGCAGCTGCGATGTGATGAGTTTCTCAAGAAGTTTGGGAATCGCAGAAAGCTTATCAAGGTAACGATTCCTCTATACCTTGAGTGTGGAATGAGGAGCGAGACGGTTGTTAGAATCTTAATTTGCACAGAATCTAATAATATATAATAATATATATAATTAAAATAATTACATTCAGAGACGCCACTTTAAAAAAAAAAACCTTTTACATTTATTATTTTAAGCAGCGTCAAGATTACTTTCTGGATTTTACTGAAAGGAAATTTCTTACTTCTATATTATCAGAACACTGAATTATTCCAAGAGAAAACAAATATTTTAATATAGTAAAACACGCTAACAAATTAACTTATTTTACTCGTTTGTCGCATTCACCGATCAAACAGATAAAGAAAATGTGAAAAATTACCATCCAGGCATTCATACAACACCAAAGCCTAGAACCAATTGCCAGTTAAAGGGGGGATTATTAACTACCAATATATATTTGATCATCATACTTAACTTAATTATGGTTCCCCAATGATATTATGTATAAGCCGTCAAATAATAATCACAGCGTTTACACGGGCAATATAAGATACATTAAAATCATTTTTATGCGATTGCTCTCTTGCTCAAACTGGACAGTAGTGTTGTGTCTTTCGTGAACGAACGAACTAAATTGAACTATTCACCAAACTGAACGAACTAGGTCTGTCTTTATAGGTCAATATAGTTCGTTAGTTCAATATAGTTCACTTAGTTCAATATAGTTCACTTAGTTCAATATAGTTCAATTGGTTCAATATAGTTCACTTAGTTCAATAATTTCACTAGTTCAATATAGTTTACTTAGTTGAGTATAGTTCACTTAGTTCAATAAGTTCACTAGTTCAATATAGTTCACTTAGTTCAGTATAGTTCACTTAGTTCAATATAGTTCACTAGTTCAAGTCGTTCATTTTGATCTCTTACCCTGATCGTTCGTTCGTTGTACACTGAGTTTGATAGGTCGGTCTTAGTTCATTTAGTTCGAAAGTTCGCTTATCGAATAAGCTGATTAATTTTCGCATACATTTAAAACTACGGTTGACAAGTTTGTGCGTATCTATGGCTTCAAAACGAAAGCATAGCAAAGTTTGGAATTTCTTTGATTCAGTGGATGAGAAGCAAAATGCAAATACTGCAAAACTGTGCTTAGTGTTGCTGGTGGATCGCAAGGAAACTTATCGCGTCACCTTAAAAATAAGCACACAGTAGCTTTGGAGGAAACACAGCGCCAAACCAATGAAAGCCGACAGGAAGCAAATGTAAACATAATATTTTGATTTATTGATTTAAGTAGGCTTACTAAATTCTTGATTTCTTTTAACATAGACTCCTCAGATAATTGGACCCCAACAGCAAGTAATAACTTCGTTCATTCAAAGACCATCGCCTGCCGGGAAAACTGAGAAAATTGATAGGCAACTAGTTCGTATGATTGAAAATTTCAAGCAGCTCATAGATGATGGGTCTAATTGCCCCGGATACAAGATGCCCACTCGAAAAACGCTGTTCAACGTGCTTCTTCCAAAGCTTAGGGACGAAATTGTTGGTAGCGTCAAAGAAAAAATGGAGCTGGCATCTGCAGTTTATTTGACAACGGATTGTTGGACCTCTCTTGCAAATGAAAGTTATATTGCTGTTACAGCTCATTTTATTTAGAGTGAGGCAACTGTTATGTGCTCACATATGATTGCATGCGAGACATTCGTTGAGCAGCACAGTGGTCAAAATATGTGCGCATTTTTACAAAAAATAGCAGAAAGATGGAGTATAAAGAACAAAATATCTGCTGTGGTTTCCGATAATGCTGCAAATATAGTCAATGCCATTAAAACAGGAAATTGGACACATATACCATGTTTTGCACATAGCTTCAACCTAATTGTGCAAAAAGGACTCCAGAAATCAGCGTTATACAAAACAAAGTCAAATTCATTGTGGAGTTTTTCAATCGTAGCACTTTCGGCCTTAAGAAGCTGTAGTCAACTCAAACCCAATTGAACTTGCCCGATCTCAAATTGATTCAAGATGTGTCAACTCTTGTCAAGGCTTGTTGTTTTGAAAGATGCTCTTATATTAACACTTTCTAATTTGCGTCCTGAATTAAACTTATCTCAGAATGAGTGGGCGATAGTAGAAGAGTTACTGCCTATATTAAAACCATTCATGGAGGTAACAGAAGAAATATCAGCAGAAAAGAATGCAACGTTTTCAAAGGTTATAGTTCTTGCTATTTTGTTACAGAACTGTTTAAATAACAAGACGCCTAAGAATAAATGTGTTGCTGCACTTGTTGTTGCAGTTCTAAAAGCTGAGATGAATCGACGATTTTGTAACCTGGAAAGTAACGAACTCTACGCAGGGAGTAACATATTAGATCCTCGATTTAAAGGTCGTTGGTTCATGTCCAAAGAAGAATTCGAAAAGGCTATATGTAATCTTAAAAGGAAAGTAACTCGAATTCGTCTAAACGGCGAAAATTATGAATTCGAGTCACCTGTGTTTGAAACTAGTTCAGCCAATCAGAGTTCGGTTTGGTTTGATTTTGACATCGAGTTCAAGAACACGACAAAGGCTGCAAACACTAACGGTTCTGCCAAGAAAGAGATCGAAAAATACCTCGAAGAGGAATTTCTACCGAGGACTGCTGACCCTTTGGTTTGGTGGGAACAAAGAAAGAAATTGTACCCGCATCTTTATTCTTACAGCCTTAAGCGACTATGCCTTATGGCTACATCAGTTCCTTGCGAACGCCTATTTTCAAGTGCTGGGGAAATCATCCGAAAAAGACGGATGCTACTAAAACCCAATAAAGTGGAAAATCTAATGTTCCTTCATAGCAACATGTAGATGGATCACAGGTATAAACATAATTTTATCATATGTTATTGAAAATGTGTTATTGAAAAACTTCTATATTCTCTTTTCAGAAATCAAATTAATTCATTAAAATTACTATATTATCTGTTTGTTGTTATTATGTATAAGTGTTTTTGACATAAATTGAATAAATAATATTAATTTTAAATGACAGCATTGTATGAAATAAATTCATAACATTTTTTTTTTTGAGGCACCACACTAGCAAGTTTAAAAAATGAACGATTGAACCAAATGAACGAACTAGTTCATTGATTTTAAACGAACGAACGAACTTATTCCTCAAATTGAACTAGGTTTAACCAACACTACTGGACAGGAGATCCCTCAAGGTTATCACAAGTTAAATAAGAAACTCATATATGCTTACAAGTTACAAAATCAGTAAGCTTTAATCTAATCCATCGGAATGCATACAATATAAGTCTATATTACACGCAAATATATATGTATCGAGGTATGCTTGTGGTATAAACATTTTTTGATCTCGGATGATCCAGCCGGTGAGATTGTTCGATAATACATTACAGCTATCATAAAACTAAGCATTCGTTCAGATAATTTTTGAGGAGCTGTTTGATTAAGTGCTGCAGAAAGAGGGAGAAGTTGTGGAAAGCATTGAAAACAAAGATCTAGTTTGGCTTGCTAGTAGACTACTGCCTATATAACGAACAATTCACTCTTACCTATCAAAATACTAGGGGGCTTCGGAGTAAGCTCCTTAAACTGTATTCTGATAGTTCTATATTTGTGGTTGGAGCCGGAGATTTTTAGCTCCGACATTTTTCCAGACAGGTTCACCACTTACAGACGGAACCGACAATTACGAAGGGGAGTAGGAGTCCTAATCTCTGTGGACTCTGACTTTGCTTCTGAAGAGGTTAAGTTACCGAATGTTGGTGACAATTACAATTCCTTCGTGTGTAAATCACTATGTCGCTTCAATCACTGATCATCACATGTTCATACGTACCACCTTCTTCAGTACCACCTACATACTGGCACCACTTATCTGTCATTCAGCTGGTCTCTAATCGCATATCCGACAGTGATCTGCTAGTGACTCTAGGAGACTTCATTTTACCTGAACTTATCTAGTCAAACATCGAGAATTCGCCATCTTTATCACTCTCAACACACCATGATTTTACTGAGGGTATTTTCGACATATCCCTCGGTTAAATAAACCACGTAAGGAATTCTTTAGGTCGGCTTCTAGATCTATGTTTCGTTTATAATCCAGATGAAATAACCCTTTTCAGAGCCATGCCACTTTCGACCCCAGAAGATCCTTACAACCCAACGCTTGAGTTGTCGATTGAAACCCTTACTGCAAGCAACCTTAAGTCTCGCCATGGATTTCATAAAACTCGCTGCTTTCGCAAGGCTGATTTTCTAAAACTAAGCAATTTAATTTATACATTTGATTGGTCCGATCTCTGGGAATGCATCGATATTAATATCGCATTAAAAACATTCTACAAAACGCTCAATGCTTTCTTCGTATCTTGCGTGCCATGGGAGTATCCATCCGCCTCCACTGGTTTACAAGATGCCTTAAAAACTTAAAATACATTAAAAACAGACTCCTTAAGAGATGTAAGAACACTGGCTGCAATGTAACTTTCTCAAGATAATTAGTAGCTCGGAAACTTCGATTTTTCCCCACATGTGGAATCCTTCATAATTCCCCTACACAAAAAATGAAAAACATCGGATGCTACAAACTAAAGAAGAATCTCTTAATTATCAGTAATTCCAAAGCTTTTCGAAAAATTGGTAACACGACATCTTCAACATCTCTGCAATTCAATTTTTTCTCCATGCCAGCGTGGATTCATAAAGCGTCGCTCCACCACCACAAACCTCTTGGAGCTGACTTCCTTTATTATAGATGGCTTCCGTAAAGGCCTTCAAACAGATGTCATTTATACGGACTTTAGTAAAGCATTTGACTCTGTCAACCACTCACTCCTTTTGAGTAAACTTAGTATCCTAGGATTTCTCTTAGACCTTCTCATGTGGATTTCTAGCTGCATATCTGGGAGAACCCAGCGTGTTTTTTTTAAAGATGTACACTCTCGGCTTGTTAGAGCTACATCGGGAGTCCCCCAAGGAAACCATCTTGGGCCACTAGTTTTCACTATCTTTATTAACGACCTACCCCCTGCTATAACGAAATTTCTGGTTCTTATGTATGCAGACGACGTTAAGCTTTGTCTTCCATACAAATCCCCTTCTGCCCAATATAAACTTCAGTCGGATTTGGACAATTTTCATAAATGGTGTCATGCGTCTAGGGCCCTCAGTATGGGGTTCATCAAGATCGCATTGAATCCGTTCAAAAGAATTTTTTGATGTTTGCTCTTAGGGGACCCAACTAGGATGAAAACATTCACCTCCCATCTTATTCTAACAGACTCCCAATTAATTTACCTTCTCTAACCAATCGTAGAAAGATGCTAGTGGTTATTTTTCCACCATAACCTCATTAATGGTAATGTACAGCCAGCATCTACTAACACGACTAACATTTTACATTCCAAATAGATGGACTAGAAATTTTAGTCCTCTGTTTCTAAGTTGTAGATCCTCATATACCCCGCATGAGCCTTTCAGGGTTTTATGTTCTGACTACAATGACTTATACTCTATTACTGCACGCTGCACGTCCACTTCTATCAAATCCTCAATTCTCACCTACCTTTCAGAGCAACAAACGCACTCCACTTCTTCATTGTTTTCTTTTCTATACTTTATTCTCTCGGGTCTATCACCGCGCCCCTCGGTCGGTTGGGCGGGAGGTTGGCTGTACGTTATGCAGTGGGAGCCTTTAAGTTTTCGGAAGATCTTAACCTTAAACTGCCGCGCTGAATATTTTCAAGCTCTATTTTTGTTTAAGTCGCTAGCGTCTTCCTTAAATACGACGACTAAAATGAGCGCGATCTGCCAACCAATTTGTTTACAGCAGCTTTTGAAATCTGTCGATCTCAGTAGTGTTCTGCGATTTTCACAATGCAAAAAAATATTGAACAAAGAATATGCATCAAATTTTGTATTTGGAACCAAGTTTTAAGGGTTAAGCTTTTAAGGATGGTAGAGAAACCGTCGAAGACATGCCACGTTCCGGTCATCCTTCGTCGTCTAACACTGAGGATAAAATCAAAAAAGTGGACCAAATCGTGCTCGAAAATCATCATGCGAGTGTTAGAGAGACACCACATAAGCTAAACATAAACTGAAACAGCTTGTTTGAGTTTGACGTATTAATGGCGTATGATATGCGTCAATGCTCGGTTTGTTCCAACAGAGCTGTTGCGCCATCGCACCGAGCTATACTTGTGAACGATTTTTTATGCAGTCGGAGAAACTCTTCCTCTTCTGTGCTACCCACATTTGAAGGATTACAATATTCTCGTACTCTCCGAGTAACAAGAAGAAAAAGTAAAATCCCACAAAGAGCATATACTCAAAAACAAGGGAGGTTAATCTCAACATGAAGAAAAAAACTCAAAAAGAAAAAACTTAAACAATAACGGTAATAAATAAACTTTTTATTAAAATTTCTCTTTTGTCGTTCTCTAATTAATAAACATATAAAACTGATTCCTTAGAATACATTTTGTTACCATAAATATTATATTCTGGTAGTAAAACTTATTTATTTTTTTACTTACGGGTATTGAAAATATGGTACCATCATATCAACCATTTCCGCATTTATAAGATCAGTGGGGTACTCTACAATTTTTCTCAGGAAGCTAGTATCCGACATCACTTTTAACGATTCTTCCCACGAACTTTGAATAAAAGCTTTTTCTGTATCAGGACGAATAGGTTTAACTTTTCGCCTAAATAAAATACATACGCAGTCCATAATGAGGGTTATAAGATATGGAGGTTTACCAAGCTTTCTTACAGTTGCAATATCAGCGGCTTTTATTGTTTTTAAAGCAGCTTCGGCTTCTTCCAAAGCAGGTAGCGCCTTTTCCAATTTTGCTTCTGCCACTTGTTTAACAGCCGAAATATTTTTCACAAGAACTTCGGCCTGTCCTTTCTTTTCTGCTACTTCAACTTTAACAATTTCAGCAGCACCTTTTGATTGTTCTACAGTTGCCAGCACTTCTTCGGCTTCCTCACTTGCAATTGCTATTACTTTGTTCATTTCAACTAAATCTTTTTTAAGAATTGCAACAGACGCACCGGCTTCATCAAGTTTATCCAAGCCTGAACTCATTCGCTCAGACATTACAACAATATGATTTTGTTTATCCTTATATAATAACTTATAACTTTCTAAGAAGGATATTAACGACTTCGGTGTAACAAATGTAACTCGCCGAAAACGATCATAATACGTAAAGCACGCATCTTGAACGGATTCATGAATCCAGCTCATTATGTCGATGACTTGTTCTTTAACTTTGTCACTGCAAGCAATTTGAAATTCTGTTAAATAATGCCTGGATACGGCAACGCGCGCATCTTCTGGCCATTTTTGAAACCAATCTATTACACATCCAGATATAAGACCAGGAAATTTTAAAGACCGCATGCGAAATTTTTCGCCTACTGGCGAAAAACATAATGCTATATGAAGATTAAATCTTGCACGTGATATAAAAAAGTCGTAAAGGTTATCTTGTGTAGGTGGCCGACGAGGCTGAACTTTTTTCATAACTGGTATTAGCTCGCTATACATCTCATCCAGCTCATCTTTAGCAAAAAGATTTGCTATTTCTCCAGAGCTTAGAATGTTATTAATAAATTCTAAAAACGATTCTTCTTTTATTTCATTGTCAGTAAATATAAAAGTCATTCCCCCTCCTTCCAGACCAGCAGTGCGATACAATAATTTTAAATCTTCCGTTAAATTTCCAGTATTATAAGATCGGGTCAAAGTAATTTGGAAGAATTTATATCCCGCAATAAATGAAGCAAGTCTTGTAAGGCTTTGTTTCCCTGAACCACCAACACCGACAAGTAAAGCATTTCCTCTGGGGTTACCAATTATCCTCGACACTATCATTAGGTGCTTCAAAGCATCCATAAAAAAAACTAAATCCATATGGTAGCCTCTTATGTATTCATTAAACTGTGCCATAAAACCCATAACTTTTGCTCGTACAAAATCAAAGCTGTTGAAGAAAAATTATAATTAGACGAAAAGAAATTTTAATTCGGCGGATACCAAAGATATAATTACATCGAATCAAATATTTCCAACAGAAAGTAAAATCTAGCTTCGGGGAACCGAAGTTAAAGTAAACCTTAATGTATACGTGTAATGGCAGCCGACTTCTATACTGTGTCTAAAGAGATAAGGGTGTGTGCAAACTTTCATTTCAATATCTTTAAAACTACAACTAGAGACGGACAGGTAAAATTAATTAAAAAGGATCAAGATGACAACGTGGAAAAATCACAGGGATATGCCAACTACAATTATATAACAGCTGCATACACACGTTAGCTGGGTCATCAACCAGCGGTGAATTCCGACCTCACAATAACAGTCTTAGCATAAATATGTCATCAACCAGCAATGTTAAGATATGAGTTCCGCCCTCACAATAACTACAAAATAACCACAAAGACATAAGTCCGAATGATAAGTCCAAAAAAAAAAAGTAAAACAAGTGAGAAAAGTTATCTTCGTCTTGCCGAAGATGGTATACCCTTGAAAAAAAATAGTTTTCCATACAAAGACTTGTTTTCATATCGGTCGTTTGTATGGCAGCTATATGATATAGTGGTCCGATCCGGATCAAACTTTCACAAATCGTGTATGGCTATGTTAGATGAATAAATGTTGAATTCGGTTGCAATAGCTTGGAAAACAAAGTTTCCCATACAAAGACTTGTTTTCATATCGGTCGTTTGTATGGCAGCTATACGATATAGTGGTCCGATCCGACCGATTCTTAAACTTGATCGGGTAAAAATTTCAAAACTTTAAAACTACTGACGGACAGACGGTCAGACGGACAGACGGACATGGCTATATCGACTCGGCTGTTGATGCTGATCAAGAATATATATACTTTGTGGGGTCGGAGATGCTTCCTTTAATGCGTTACACATTTCTGAACAAAATTATTATACCCTTTTTCAAGTGTATAAAAAAGAATATAAATAGATAATACAAATAATAAAAAATATTAAAAAAACTTATGGTCTATCACAAGAGTTGTCCGCTTACGGGTATCAATCCGATCGTTAGGGATCGGCCTATGTCATCAAAAAAATCGTACTTTTCTACGGTTTATCTTTTCAGGAATTTCTTAATTCTAATATAGTTGCCAATGACCTTGGCAAGTATGGAAATTACTAACTACACCGTTGCACATACCTTATCTATCTATAAAGAAGTACGAAAATTACAAATAGGAACCACTAATTAATAGATCTACAACAAATAGAAATCGAACTCATTGGAATCCGACAACATACTATAAATTAATTTAAAAATGGTTACTTTTACACTATAGCCCACAAGATAGTTCAAGCTTTGTCTGCATTAAGTACCCTTACATTTAAATTAATTAAACTAATTGAGCCCAGACCACGACGATTGTTGATGACAAAAGATTATCTCAATAATATAATTTCCAATAATAATGACCAAATAATAATAAAAACATAGAATATATAGCGTAACCTCGATTTCAACCATGTTGTATTATTCCATGTTGTGATATGATCATTTTAATGAAGAGATAGCTATTAATTTACAAAACCAAGTCGGCAAAAAAGCAATATTAAACAAGTGAGAAAAGTTATCTTCGGCTTGCCGAAGATGGTATACCCTTGAAAACAAAAAAGTTTTCCAAAGAAAGACTTGTTTTCATATCGATCGTTTGTATGGCAGCTATATGATATAGAACTCCGATCCGGACCAAACTTTAACAAATCGTGTATGGCTATATCAAATAAATAAATGTTAAATTTGGTTGCAATAGCTTGGAAAACAAAAAAGTTTTCCATACAAAGACTTGTTTTCATATCGGTCGTTTGTATGGCAGCTATATGATATAGTCATCCGATCCGAATCAAACTTTCACAAATCATGTCTGGCTATGTCAAATGAATAAATGTTGAATTCAGTTGCAATAGCTTGGAAATCAAAAAAGTTTCCCATACAAAGACTTGTTTTTATATCGGTCGTTTGTATGGCAGCTATATGATATAGTGGTCCGATCCGACCGATTCTTAAACTTGATCTGCGTGCAACAAAAATAATGATCTGGTAAAAATTTCAAAACGCTAGCTTTAAAACTACTGTCTATTTTTTGCATAGAAACAGACGGACAGACGGACAGACGGACATGGCTATATCGACTCGGCTGTTGATGCTGATCAAGAATATATATACTTTGTGGGGTCGGAGATGCTTCCTTTAATGCGTTACACATTTCTGGACAAAATTATAATACCCTTTTTCAAGGGTATAAAAATTTATCTGTCGAACAAATGCTAGAATTGGTTCGCGTATCCGTACTACATTAAAAACCTATAATTGTCTACATCGTACAAATTGAAGAATTAAAATAAACTTTTAATCTATTGTTGATTTAGAAAGTAATGAACTACTGTAATACTTAAATGTAATACCTAAATTATTGTACGATTTGTTAACATTAAGGGAGAGTTCAGGCGATAAAATATGGAATAAGAGTTAATTTTTATATATAGTGCGAAAGGGATCGTTTTTAGCATGATTGGATCTGCGGAAAGGTAATAATAGTGGTTGGAAGGACCTAGTTATTATATTAGGGACGGAAAAAGATAGTTGGTCTAAAAGGATAAGCATTTGTAGATATGACCCCAGCGCAGCTTCGGCGGTACATCAGTGAAGGTAGCTTTAACAATTTAAGCCTGCAACGGTACGGTGGAGGACGATGGCCAGGACCCCAGCTTAAATTGTTTAGAGCAAATAACAGGAATTTTTCAACAGATTCAATGCTATTTTGGTAAGAAGAGTATTGTAGAATCCAACACAGGTGTAGTATTCAAGGATAGCACGAACTAGCATGATATATAAGGATCTGGTGGTGAAAGGATCGTTAAATTCTTTTAACCATCACTTAATAAGGCTAACATTCCTCTGGCTTTATTCACAGAGATGTGATCAGCATCGACAAAGCAATATATATATAGGCTCCTGATGTGGATCCGCATTCTGCTGTGCAAGTTTTACGACTGAGTGTAGAATATCCGGCCGTGTTGTTATTGCGAAATACATTAGAGAGCCTATCAGTGATTGATAGCTCGTTTGGTCTACACGCTTGAAGTCGTCGTGATCGCATTTCACTTGAAATCCTGCTTCGAGAGGTATAGCATTAGATTTAAAGTTTGGCATACCATACTCACGTAAGAGATTTTCAATAAATTGCTTATGGCCAACATTTATGTTGCCAGTCTCGCCTTCACGATCTATTTCCATTCCAGGAAAATGGTTCAACTGACCGCCATCAGTGACGTCGAATTCGTCAGCAATCCACATCTTTATTCTTTTTAGGTAATCTTTGATGGTACTGGTCACAATCATGTCATCTACATACACCACTATGATGCCCAATGTTTGACCTTGTCGCCGTATGTATAGACACGGCTCGCTGGCGCAGGGGTTAAAGTCCATCTTCACCAAAACAGAATTTAGATTCTCATTCCACTCACGCCCACTCTGCTTTAAGCCGTACAAAGATTTGTTCAGCTTTAACACACGCCCAGGGAACTTCTGGTCAACAAATCCCTCTGGTTGGCGAACATACAATACACACCATGCTCAACTGCCAGAGCAATCACCAGCCTGATCGTAGAATACATCGGCACTGCACACTGGGCCAGATTCACTTTTTTTTGGCATAAAGTCTAATAATAAAGCTAGAGAGCTGAATTTTTGAAGAATTTGTGCATTTTACATTTAAACTACGTACTTTTAATTTCAAGTGAATCGGACCACGCCCACCCATACCGCCCATATAAGGATATAAAGTTAAGGAGTAGATTTGGCATGAGTGTTTCTTTTTAATATAATAAATTTAAACTGAATTTTTCTTATGTAACTATTTAATATATCATTATACTATTATATTAATCATAATTTTCTACGTCCAAATGCATAGAAAATGGATCATCGTGATCCGAATCCGAGTCGCTATCATCGCTTTCCAAAAAATGTTCATTATTAATATGTTCTACATTTGGTGCATCTAAAAGATTGATGACTTCTTTCGGCAAAGCGCTTTTTTTTATTTTGAGACGATCTTTTATTTATATTTAGGCTAGAAAGTAAAGGATCCGATGAATCCATGGATCGGTGAAATACGTCCGTTAAATTGTTAACACGAGAACTTTGTCTCGAATATGATCGTCTATCGCGCTTGTAGAATTTATTGCGTGCTTCAGATGCGTTCTCACCAAAGCAACCGATAGGTAAAACCGAGGATGCTATTATCTGCAGACCGTGTATCAAAACTTTGTGGACAGTTGCTGACATCGGATACCATTTATAGTGATCCATATACATTGATACAGTTCGTTGGCAGAATTGTTTGAATTTAGGAATATTTATATGAAATTCGCAAGATATAGCTACTAAAATAATATAAAACCTGTGCAAAATTTCATAATTTAATCCTAATATTGATGAAAATTGCCTTGTGCTCTTAAATGCTCTTCTTGCGGTGTTTCCGTCATTCGTATTTCCAGTTCCGTTTTGCTTTGGCTTATCGACATGTAATCCCAGTTGAGTCCAAAATAATTGTTGTACTTCTTGTTTACGGCATGTTATCATGTCTCTTTCTTTTTTATCCCTTGTTTGCCACTTTTCCAATTGAAGTTTGTATGAGATTTAAAGAACAAACTCGAAAAATCTGATCCATGCGTGCAGAGGACTGATGCTTTGGCTTATCGACATGTAATCCCAGTTGAGTCCAAAATAATTTTTGTACTTCTTGTTTACGGCATGTTATCATGTCTCTTTCTTTTTTATCCCTTGTTTGCCACTTTTCCAATTGAAGTTTGTATGAGATTTAAAGAACAAACTCGAAAAATCTGATCCATGCGTGCAGAGGACTGATGCCATAATTTAGATTTTCAAATTTAGCTTTAAAGTTTGATATTTCGGTGGTTTTCATAAAATCCTTTGGACTGGCTCCACAGATAGGACACACCTGGCAAGATTTCGTTCCGGTTATATTAAATATTATTATTCAACACCTTTCCGTCAATTAATGTGAGATGAAGGGAAAAAGTGACAACTATTTTTCTATCGATTGAAAAATTGTAAGTAAAATCTGTAAGGTTGTGTATTTGTGACTCTAAATTCGACTTTTCCGCCAAAATAAGTTCTTTTGTTTCTTTAGCGAATTGAATCTTTAGGGTCTGCAAAATCTTACTGATTGGGTGCTTTTATTCATTCATAACGGTGTCTCTAAATCATCTGTTAATTTTAATGGAATGAGGCTGGTAACGAAAATTGAGTCGTCTTTGAGATGGGATTCGTCTTCTAGGAATCTCTGCTTGTACATACTCTGCCCGGTAGTCGGTACTACCATCCATAGCTTCCATAGCTTGCGATCAGTTTGACATCTGTTATGTTTTCATGCCTCTTAAATACCTCCTCTTGCATAAGAATAATTCGACTGGCCGTATGATTCAGCAAATTTTGGAGAGATACTTGGGCTCTGTTTTCTGTCACATGAACTCCCGCTGGTCTACACGCTAATTTAGCTTCGCTGACTTTATTATACGATGGATAAATATTGCTAAATTGTGTTTTATTCAAAGCTCTCATGTCGTTGTATTGGGCTTTGGTTAGAGAGCTGTCAATCAAAAATGCAAGAGCCTGAATTGGTGTGGCGGTACTGGCTCTGAGAATATCAATTTCCCTCTAATTTCAGTGGATGCAGATGAAGTAGAAATGGTATGCTCTAATACAAAAGCAGTAACGCTCATTTTTTCCTTTTGGCTGAAATTGATGCTGCATGGACAAGAAGACTTGTATTATTTTCTTCAATATTAGCCAGACCCGTTGCAATTTTTCTTTTGAGCCGTGATCCTGCATCACTGTAAGGGAGTCGTGGTCGTCCCATTTGACAGTCTGAAGCGATTTGGTTGTTATTTTGCTCCACGACAACCATCATGGTGAATGAAAGCCAACTAAAATGTTTTTTTTTTAAATGCTTCAATTGTACGGTTACATTTAGCCAGATTTTTCGTCATATACAGGTGAAAGCTTCTGATTTGCTTAGCGATTTTAGCTTTCTCGTCAATATTAATATCATTAAATTTCAATTCGCCAACAACCCAGTCAACTAAGGCTTTGTCATTTCGACCTCCTTTGATCCACTCATCCAGCAGAACCGATCGGCTAATCTCAAACTTGCCTTTAACAACAAAATATAAAGAGCATAGGCTAATTTAGGCAAAAGGCACTACTAGAATCAATTTAATTACAGTTTTTAGTAAACACATCAGTTATTAGTTTTTGGCACAAGTTGGCACAAATTATTTCTCACTCCACAATAGACGAATACTTTGGTTAGATTTTGCCTAAACTAAGACATAAACAAAGACAACAACAATTACAACATGGAACACATAAATCGAAATCAGTAATTTATATCTGTATTAAGCATACCTTGATCTTTATGTTCCATTTTATTTGAAAATATTTGGACACGTGGTGTTTTTTGAACAGAAGCACAACTAAAACGTTTTTTAAATATCGTTTTGGTGTCCCTAATGTATGCTCTTTCATAATATATTGTTAAATTTAAAATAGAATTTACAAAATTTTTTGACTTTATGCCAAAAAATAGGGAATCTGGCCCAGTGTGCACTGGTGAGAAAGTTTCACTGTAGTTTATGCCAAAGCGCTGCGCACAGCCTTTAGCCATTAAACGGGGCTTCGCCATTTTTGTCACGCTTGACGGCGAACACCCATCTGCTACCAATGGCCTTCTCTCCTTTTTGGTAGGTCAGTCAACGTCCACATTTTTTGGCTTATAGACTTGCTATTTCCTGCATCGATGCCTGCCAAAATTTGGCATGAGGGAATTCAAAGCTGCATCCACAGTTCCAGGCACTGATATATCATCAGTTGTCAAAACATTGAGTATGTTATACTGCTTGCGAGGGCGTCCGGGTTGCCCAGTGTAGATAAGCTTTAGTCGTCCAGGTCCTCTATTCCCACAATCATCAGCTGTGGTGACTTCCAAATCTCCTTCTCCAATATTAGCTGCTTTTTGTTGCTGTTCATGATGATTCATACCGTCCAGTGACACATCTTCAACATTGTCGTCTATGTTACATGCAGAATTAGACTCGTCCATCACCAACGTGACCTCAGTACTGTTTGTTGATCCCTGATCTCTCACACTGTCGTCTGTAAGGGGAATCTGCAAGAAATATAACATCTCGTGCCTCTGTTAAATTCCTTGATTTTGGGTCAAACATACGATATGCCTTTGCTGTTGCAGAATAGCCAATCAACACTCGCTCCTCACCTTTAGGTTGAAACTTCTTGTAGATGACTTACGCCTGGTTTCTTGCTATTCCATGACTCGTAAGGTGTCATATCGGTCAACGTCGACGTCTCAGATCGGTTGCGCAGATATGCAGCTGTATTTATGGCCTCTCCCCAAAAACTCTCGTCGAGATCAGCATGAATCAGCATGCTGCGTGCCATCTTCACCAATGTACGGTTCGCTCGTTCTGCAACACCATTTTGCTGCGGTGTATGAGGCACAGTAAGCTGCCTCCTTATTCCATTGCTGTTTAGAAATTGTTGAAATGCGCTACTCAGATACTCGCGCCCGTTGTCACTTCTCAGACACTTTATTTTTCTACCAGTTGATGTTTCCGCAATTGCTTTAAATTCTTTGAACTTATCAAAAATTTCACTTCGCGTCTTCAAAAAACAGACGTAAACGTAACGTGATTTATCGTCAATAAAAGTAGCAAAGTAACGAGCACCGCCAACCGAACTGTTATGCATTGATCCACAAATGTCTGTATGGATGAGATCTAATACGTCCTTTGCCCGATTATAAGACCGCTTAGGAAATTGCTTCTCACTTATTTTGCACTTTGCGCAAGTCTCACACGCATAGTTTTGCATATTTATACATTGTTCGGATGTTAAGCCATGAACCATATCATTTTTCATCATTTTATTAAACCCTGTACCCATTAAAAATGGGTGAAAAGGGTATCATAATATGGTGCAAATGTATGTAACAGGCAGAAGGAAGCATCTCCGACCCCATAAAGTATATATATTCTTGATCAGCATCAATAGCCGATTGATATAGCCATGTCCGTCTGTCCGTCCGTCCGTCCGTCCGTCCGTCCGTCTGTCCGTATCAACGCCTAGATCTCATAAACTACAAGAGCTACAGACATGTGCCATATATCGTTGGATAGGTAATTACCATACGCAGTACAAGTTTATTTTTTTATTTTGATATCACCCCCCGCAATCAGCAAAAACTGCCACGACCACGCTCCCCGCAAACTGCGAAAAACTGCCACACCCACAATTACTAACCTAATGCTATGCAATTCGGCATATGCGTTGGTGCTTATAAAAGCTATCTAATTTTTTAAATTTGAACCAAATCGGATAAGAAACACGTAAGTTATACCACATGCAAAATCTATGGCAAGGGAAGCAGAAGCGCAGCAAAACACGCATTCAGCGACGTCAACTGCGACTTTGACAGCGAAATGTGTATGGCTTTATGACACACGAAACTTATTTTCATAACCAAAATCATACCAAATTTAAATTGTTATGGTACTCTTTTCTAATAGAATATTGTTTCATTTATTTATTGATATTAAATAAATAAATTGTAAGCATGTCTAAGGGTACAGGGTATTTTTCAATCGGGAAACTCGACTGCTGCTACCTTACTTGTTTCGTTTGTTTTCTTTGAACTTTTACAGTTAGCCGCAATATGCCCTTGACGACCACAACACCAGCACACTCGTTGTTTATAGTTTTTATTTTGCGAGACTGTACTTTTCTCACGTCGCGACGAAAACATTTTCCGCTTTGTTCTGTATCTATATTTCGGCGCTCACCGTCTTCGAGTGTTTTGATTTTTAACGTAGCCAACGTAGGTAACGAATCACGGGATTCAATGGCAACTACAAAATTGTCAAAAGATTCCGGCAAACTAGACAATAGCATATGCACAGACACTCATCGGCCAATGTAAAATCAATTTCAAACAGTTTTTCAATTAAGTCTGAAAATTTAGCTACGAGGGCGGGTCAATAAGTCCGTGACTATTTGAATGAAACACAGGTTTTTAGATTAAAAGTTATTTTATTTTTCAACGTAGTCTCCTTTGAGCTCTATACACTTAGCCCAACGTTTCTCCAATTTTTTTATCCCTTCCAAAAAATATGATTTGTCGAGGTCTTCAAAATAGGCATTTGTTTGTGAGATGACTGCGTCATTGGAGGCAAATCTCTTTCCGCCGAGCCATTTCTTCAAGTTTGGGAACAAGAAATAGTCACACGGGGCTAGATCGTGTGAATAGGCCGGATGAGGAAGCAATTCGTAGCCCATTTCATGGAATTTTGCCATGGAAACTGCACATGTGTGCACCCGTGCATTGTCCTGGTGGAAAAGAACTTTTTTCAATGCCTCATCGAATCGACCCAATAAGTTGCTGTAATATTCACCATTGATTGTTTTTCCTTTTTGAAGGTAGTCAATGTGGATAATACCGCGTGCATCCCAAAAAACAGTCGCCATGACTTTATTGGCTGACAAGAGAAACCCGAGAAACCCACTGTTTTGACTGCTGTTTGGTCTCCGGTGTGTTGTGGTGGATCCACGTTTCGTCCACGGTTACGAAACGGCGCAAAAACTCGTTCGTATTGCGATTGAACAAGGATAAACATTCCTGCGAAATTGTCACACGGTTGCATTTGTGGTCGATTGTGAGCAAACGCGGCACCCATCTTGCGGAAAGCTTTCTCATACCCAAATGATCATTCAAAATTGAAACCACTGAGCCATGTGAAATGCCTACGGCTTCCACAATCTCTCTCACTTTTAATCGCCGATCGGCTAAAACCATATCGTGGATTTTTTCAATTGTTTCGGATGTGGAAACCTCAACTGGGCGTCCAGAACGTTCGGCATCTTCCGTGCTTGTACGGCCACATCGAAATTCAGTAAACCATTTCCATGGTAAACAAGTGAGAAAAGTTATCTTCGGCTTGCCGAAGATGGTATACCCTTAAAAACAAAAAATTTTTGCATAAAAGCCTTGTTTTCATATCGGTCGTTTGTATGGCAGCTATATGATATAGAGGTCCGATCCGAACCAAACTTTCACAAATTGTGTATGGCTATATCAAATGAATAAATGTTGAATTCGGTTGCAATAGGTTGGAAAACAAAAAAGTTTTCCATACAAAGACTTGTTTTCATATCGGTCGTTTGTATAGCAGCTATATGATATAGTGATCCGATCCGGAACAAACTTTCAAAAAATTATGTATGGCTATGTCAAATGAATAAATGTTGAATTCGGTTGCAATAGGTTGGAAAACAAAAAGTTTTCCATACAAAGACTTGTTTTCATATCGGTCGTTTGTATGGCAGCTATATGATATAGTGGTCCGATCCGGACCAAACTTTTACAAATCATGTGTGGCTATGTCAAATGAATAAATGTTGAATTCGGTTGCAATAGGTTGGAAAACAAAAAAGTTTTCCATACAAAGACTTGTTTTCATATCGGTCGTTTGTATGGCAGCTATATGATATAGTGGTCTGATCCGACCGATTCTTAAACTTGATCTGCGTGCAACAAAAATAATGATCTGGTAAAAATTTCAAAACGCTAGCTTTAAAACTACTGTCTATTTTTTGCATAGAAACAGACGGACAGACGGACAGACGAACAGACGGATAGACGGACAGACGGACAGACGGACATGGCTATATCGACTCGGCTGTTGATGCTGATCAAGAATATATATACTTTGTGGGGTCGGAGATGCTTCCTTTAATGCGTTACACATTTCTGGACAAAATTATAATACCCTTTTTCAAGGGTATAAAAAGTGGTTTACTGAATTCCGATGTGGCCGTACAAGCACGCTTTTCATTTGCACGGCCCACGCACCATAATTATTGTCGTCCAATTTTTCTATCGGGTTCATTATTGAATTCATTGTCGCAACCAAGGAAGTCCAGAAAATTTGCTATTCACTTTCTTTACTAATTCCATTAATAACTTCGCGCACAATTGTATTTATTGAGCTCTCTGGGCCCATAACCTGATGAATTTGTTATATATAGTTCTTCTTGTGATGAATGTTCAACTTAGACTAAGACAATGTTGCTGACAATGATAATGACTTATACTTATAAAAATGTGTAGAAACAATGAAGAGTGCGTATAAGAGTGCATTGACAATAGCAATATGCATATTTTTCACAATTTTGTTGTCTTCTATTTTTATATTATTAATTGAATTTTGGAAATTTTGGTTAAGAATGGTTTGGATTAAGTTCCAGGTTACAATTGTGTTTGGTTCTATGTATTTTATTATTTCGTTCGTGTTCACTGGCTTAAAATTACAAATTGGTTTTAAGCGTTTAATAATATTGGTGACACATTCATTTTTTATTTCTTTATTTTCGGCATTATAAACTTTATTTTCTTTTTCAAAATATGATTGTGTGTCTCTGTAATCTAGTTGATAGCCATTGGAGTCCGGGTAAGGGATTATTTTAATTGTGTTTATTAGTGAAAAGTAACTTAGTGAAATTCACGTTCGTTAAGTGTTCTACTAATAAAAGATATAGGATGACCGCTTTGAGAAAGGACAGCCCCGAGGGCCAAGTTATTTGCGTCTGTGGTTAAAACAAATTTCTTTTCAAAATCAGGTAATTGTAAAATAGGGTCTCGAATTATAAAAGCCTTAAGTTTTTCGAATGCCTCTATGTACTCAAGTTTTTGCGTATCTATCTTTGCTCCTTTTTTCGAGCAGCTGGTCATGGGTTTTGCTATGTCTGCGTAATTTGGAATAAACCTGATAATAACCTGTTAATCCGAGGAAGCTTTAATCTGTTTTACTTTTGTCGGATTTGGGTATGAAACTATGGCTTCAGCTTTAATAGGATTTGGTTTAATACCATCAGGAGTTATTATGTGACCAAGAAAGTTAGCTTCTTTTTTTAAGAACTCACATTTGTCTAGTTGCAATTTTAAATTTGCTTTGAAGGCAAAGCTTTGAAAAAGATTTGAAAAAAATAATTGTAGTGAATTCAAATGTTCTGTAAGGGATGCTGAAAAAAATTGTATTTATTTAACAACAATTTAACAAAGATCTGCTAAATATGAATAAAAATATAAATATAACTACAACATAACTATTATAGGAGGTATTCTATGATTTTTAATTTATTAACAAGTTTAGTTTTTACAAATAGCGTAGTTGGATCTGCAGATACGGAAAGACCTAGTTTTCCTATTAGGGATGGAAAAATATAGTTGGCTTAGCAGGTGTTTAGAATCAACCATGCCATGGATTAGCATGTGTAGAAACATGACCCCAAACTATGGCTTCAGCTTTAATAGGATTTGGTTTAATACCATCAGGAGTTATTATGTAACCAAGAAAGTTAGCTTCTTTTTTTAAGAACTCACAGGTTCGGCGCTCCTTCAATGGAGGTAACTTTAAAAATTTAAGCCAGCAGCGGTACGGCGGGAGACGATTATCGGGATGCCAGTTAAGTTTTTCAGTGCAAATAACAGAACCTGCTTTTGCACCGACTCAATACTATTTTGGTGAGAGGAGTATTGAGGACTCCAAGCGCACGAGCAATGTTCAAGGATAGGACGAACTAGGGTGATATACAGGGATTTGGTGGTGAAAGGATCGTTAAATTCTTTAGACCATCGCTTAATAAAGGCTAACATTCCTCTGGCTTTATTAACTGTCACAGAAATGTGATCATTAAACTTAAGTTTATGATCAAAAAGGAAACCAAGAACATTGATTGTGAAAACAAGATCAAGGACGAGATTTCCGAGAGAAAAATATACAATAAGCAGTACACTACGGTACATTTTGAGCAGTTAAGGAAGAGATGGTTGTTTGAGCACTTCGAATATGACTTGGTACTTGGCAGTTTTAAATAGAACACGCTGAGTTCGATTTTAACGGTGAGTTTGATTAACTTAGGTAAATTCGGTATAAATTACGTCTGTTTACAAGTGATACTGAAACCCTCGGCGTATGATCGAACAAAATTCTATGAAATAAGTTGTTTTCGAGAAAAGCTTGATAAAACCATGTTGTGATGGGGAAATTATGCTCTGGGATGAATGTTGCAGCTGCGATGTAATGAGTTGTAACTGAATAAGATTGGGTTTACGATTATAGTTTGTAAAAAAATAGAATGAGCATGGTTCCGCTTAGCCTAAAACCGCGGAGCTCCGCTGCCGGTGACGCCAGCAGCGGACCGGCTTTTTATATATTTATTATTTTAGCTTATACATATCGCTGCTACTCAGGGCTGAAGGGAAGGGGGAGTGTTATATGCGCGCATGTTGTTATGGCCAGAATATGGCTTGTAGTATGCATACATATTGAATATCTACTGTACCAAGAATACTTAGTAAATACAACGTAACACTTTGTTGCAGTGTTTACATAAACAGAGCTCCGGTCTTTAACCCAAGTGGCCTAAATATGATTCGATCGGCACGTTCACATAAAGTGCAAGTGCCAGCACTCTGTTACACTCGCGGACCACTTGACCGAACTCAAGTGTATGCATATACCCTCGCGCTCCAGCTAAAGAGAGCATATATACATATATAACATATAGAATATGTATAACCGTCTCTCGCTGCTGGCCAACTGTGGGCAGTGCAGCGATAAGACTTAGGCTTACTTAGAACCTAAGGAAGAATGTAAAATCAGATTCAACTGGACCCTGGAAGCGGCTACAGGAAAAGTTTTCCATACAAAAACTTGAAATCTGATTGATCGTTTGTATGGCAGCTATATGATATAGTGGCCCGATCCGACCGATTTTAAACTTGATCTGCGTGCAACAAAAATAATGATCTGGTAAAAATTTCAAAATGCTAGCTTTAAAACTACTGTCTATTTTTTGCATAGAAACAGACGGACATGGCTATATCGACTCGGCTGTGCTGATCAAGAATATATATACTTTATGGGGTCGGAGATGCTTGCTTCTGCCTGTTACATACATTTGCACCATATTATGATATCCTTTTCACCCATTTTTAATGGGTACAGGGTATAAAAATACAACTTTCAATTAGACTTCAAGCCATCTCAAGATTGGCTTATAATTAGACCAAATAACTTAAAATTTCCAATTTATGTTCCAATAACATACAGTTCTGGCAACGACTCAATACTTCTGCCAGCCAGATCCCAAGTTATTAGAAAAATAGATATAAATTCAAAAGAAGACAGTGTATTGATTCCAAATCAAGAAATTATGCATGGTATTTACATAGCAAGTACCATAACAACATTCAAAAATGCTTTTATAAGACTACTCAATACAACAAATAAAGATCAAGTAGTCACTTTCGAACTACGAAGTAGTCCAAACTAATCTAGACAATAGAAAAAAATCTGTATATCTCAACTAACAAAAAAAGCTTTCAAGCTTATGCACCCAATATAATGATATATTCGGATTGGAATCTGAACCAATAAGCACAAATAATTTTTACAAACAAAAACAGAGATTAAAAGATGATAAACCAGAGTACATAAAAAATTATAGAAGCCCACACAAATTGATCACCGACATGATTGTCGAACCATCTGTATCTGAATATAATAGCCCATTATTACTTGTTCCTAAATAACCATCTCCAGGTTCAGAACAAAAGAAATGGCGATTAGTAATTGACTATCGTCGAATTAATAAAAAATTACTGTCTGCTAAATTTCCACTCCCAAGAATTGGTGATATTTTGGATCAACTTGCACGAGCAAAAAATTTTTCATACCTTAACTTAATGTCAGGATTTCATCAAATTGAACTCAAATGAAGTTCAAGACATATAACGTCATTTTCAACGAGCAATGGCTCGTATCGCTTCAAGCGACTACCTTTGGGTATAAAAATAGCGGCTAATTCATTTGAGAGAATGATGACTATGGGATTCTCTGGATTAGAATCTTCACAAGCCTTCTCTTTATATGGATGACTTAATAGTTATAGGTTGTTCCGAAAAGCATATGCTTAAAAACTAACAGACGTTTTTTAGAAATTTGGGAAATACAATCTAAAGTTACATCCAGAAAAATGTTAATTTTTAAGCATGAGGTGACTTTTCTGGGTCATAAATGCACAGATAAAGGAATACTTCCGGATGAAAAGAAATATGATGTCATTATGAATTACCTTACGCCGCACAATGCGGACAGTGCTAAACGTTTCATAGCATTTCGCAATTATTATAGACGTTTCATTAGAAATTTCGCCGAATATTCACGGCACATTACAAGATTATGTAAAAAGAATGTTCATTTCGAATGGACAGATGAATGCCAAACGCATTCCAATATTTAAAAACAAAACTCATGGAACCTACCTTGCTACAATATCCTGATTTCAGCAAAGAATTCTGTATAATTACTGATGCAAGTAAGCAAGCGTGCGGAGCGGTTTTAACTCAAAACCATAACGGACTCCAACTTCCCATTGCATACGCATCAAGAGCTTTCACTAAGGGAGAAAGTAATAAATGTACAAGTGAGCAGGAATTAGCTGCAATTCACTGGGCAATATTACATTTTCGACCATATATTTATGGAAAACACTTTACAATCAAAACAGATCACAGACCATTAATATACCTATTCTCAATGATCAATCCGAGTTCTAAACTGACACGTATGAGGCTAGAATTAGAAGAGTATTATTTCACAGTTGAATATTTAAAGGGAAAAGACAATCATGTAGCTGATGCGTTATCAAGAATAACCATTAAAGATCTACAAAATATCACAGGAAATATTATGAAAGTCACTACTAGATACCAAAATAGACAGAAAATCCGCGCGGATAACAAAGAAATAGAATTGCCTACGCAATCTATAGAGAAAGCTTCTAAGCCCAACGTATATGAAGTCATAAACAATGACGAAGTACGTAAAGTAGTGACCTTGCATGTAAAACATACGCTATGTTTATTCAAACATGGTAGAAAAATTATTGCAAGATATGATGTTAGCGATTTATATACCAATGGAATCCAAGACTTAGGTCAATTTTTCCAAAAGCTTGAAATGCAAGCCGGTATAAACAAAATCAGCCAACTCAAAGTGGCACCGTGGGAAAATATCTTCGAACATGTTTCAATAGATAATTTCAAACAAATGGGCAATAAGATATTGAATACATTAAGAGTAGCGCTACTCAACCCGGTGACCAATATAGAAAAACAAAATGAAAAAGAAGCAATACTGTCTAAATTCCATGACGATTCAATACAAGGAGGTCATGCAGGCATTACAAAAACCTTGGCCAAGGTCAAAAGACATTATTTTTGGAAAGGTATGACTCGAGATATTACTGATTACATACGAAAATGTCAAAAATGCCAAAAAGCTAAAATAACAAAGCACAATAAGACCCCATTGATAATAACCAATACGCCAATAAATGCTTTCGACAGGGTGATAGTAGACACTATTGGCCCACTACCAAAATCAGAGAATGGCAATGAGTATGCAGTCACTCTAATATGTGACCTAACTAAATATTTAGTTGCCATACCAGTTCCAAACAAAAACGCGAACACTATCGCTAAAGCAATTTTTGAATCTTTTATTCTGAAGTACGGTCCAATGAAGACGTTCATTACGGACATGGGAGCAGAATATAAGAATTCAATTATAAATGATCTGTGCAAATTTCTAAAAATGGAAAATATAACATCTACGGCACACCACCACAAGACAGTTGGAACAATAGAACGTAGTCATAGAACTTTTAATGAATACATACGCTCATATATATCGGTTGATAAAACTGATTGGGACGTATGGCTTCAATACTTCGTTTTTTGCTTCAACACGACCCCCTCAATGGCACATAATTACTGTCCATATGTAAGTAAGGATGTTAGTATGTTAGTATTTGGTAAAACAAATAATTTACCAAAACAATTTAATAGTATAGATCATATAGAGACTTTATACAATATAGATGACTGTGCTAAGGAAAGTTGCGATAGCTTGGAGAACAAAAAAGTTTTCCATAAAAAGACTTGAAATCTGATTGATCGTTTGTATGGCAGCTATATGATATAGTGGTCCGATCCGACCGATTTTTAAAATTGATCTGCATGCAACAAAAATAATGATTTGGTAAAAATTTCAAACGCTAGCTTTAAAATTACTGTCTATTTTTTGCATAGAAACAGACGGACAGACAGACGGACTGACGGACAGATGGACATGGCTATATCGACTCGGCTGTTTAATGCGTTACACATTTCTGGACAAAAATATAATACCCTCTGCAAGGGTAAAAAAATAACATTATATTATCGAATAGTAAGAACTAAAAACAAACAGTACATAAGGATAGGTTGAAAATGTTTATTTCATAATTGTAATTGGTATGGCCATACTAAAACAAAAATACTTCTTTACATTTGAATATTATTTGTAATTTAATATAATCAAAAAAAAAAATAATAAAAAAACGAAAAACTAAAAAAATTTGTTAAGAAAATCTTCTTTTGTTAATTAAAAATTAATCTTTTAAGTAAAACATTATAAAATAACTTCATAATATTACGTTATTTTTCATAGGAGGAAGATGTAGTATGCAAACATATTGAATATCTACTGCACCAAGAATACTTAGTAAATACAACGTAAACACTTGCATTTGGGCTGAACCGTTTACTTTAACATAGTATGAAAGTATGTTTGTATTTATGTTAATTAAGTATATTATAAATTTATGATATAATATTCGGCTGTATTTGTATAAAGGGGATACCCATTTTGTGCGAATACCACATCTCCCTCCTTTTGAAAAATAACGTAACTTAGTATAGTTATTTTATTTTATTCTATTATTTTTTTTTTATATATAGTTTTATTTTATTTCTTTCTTTATTTCATTTTAATTTTTGATGTCCATTTTTATTGTCTTTATGTACTACTTGTTTTTTATTTTTATTGTTTTATATTATTATATTGTCTCTTTCTTTTATATTTTCTACCTTATAGGGTTTCTACCCGTATATTTAAAATCTAGTTTATGTCCTATTTCATTTCTAAATAAAACCTTATCTCTTACTGATATTTTTCGTATGTAAATCATAATTTACCTTATTTTTTTTTTCATGCATAGTTTTAGCTCTCTTATGCTATGTTATTTGCTCTACCAATAACTATGTGCCATAGAGGGGGTTGTATTAAAACAGTATACGAAATACGTCCCAATCAGTCTTATCAAAGTTACATTTTGTATTTTAAATTATTTAGTTAAGTCGCAAATGAGGATGACTGCATTATTGGGTTATTGTTGCTAACTCCTGCTCGGTTGTACTTTTATTTCTCTCACCCTTTGTAAACGATCTAGATGCGTATGCAACTGGAAGTTGGTGGCCATTATGGTTAAGACAAGATATGCTTGCATCTGTTATAATACAAAATTCTTTACTAAAATCAGGGTATTGCAATAGAGTTGGTTCCATCAGTTTTGATTTTAAATGCAAAAATGCTTTTTGACAATCTTTCTGTCCATTTAAAGGGAACATTCTTTTTACATAATCTAGTTATGTGTGGTGAATAGTCGGTGAAGTTTATAATAAATCTCCTGTAATAGTTAAAAAATGCAACAAAATTCCTTGCACTATCTGCATTATGGGGTACTGGATATTTTTGGATGACATCTGCTTGCGTAGGCTCAAGCCCAGATAATGCAATAGTCATCATTCTTTGAAAGGAATTAGGCGCTATTTTGAAACTAAACGGTAATCGTGTGCAACGATATGAACCGTTTGTTATTGAAAATGAAGTCATATTTCTTGAACTCTTTTCTTGTTCAATTAGGTGGAAACCTGACATCAAGTCGAGGCATGAAAATATATTGATCCCAAATGTGATCAATTCTAGGGAGTGAAAATTTATCAGACAACAGTTTTTTATTGATTAGCCGATAGTCAATGACTAATCACCATTTCTTTTTTCCCGAGTCTGGAAGAGATTTTCTCAGTACTAATAAAAGTGTACTATATTGCAATATATTCTTATACCGATGGTTCTACTATCTTATCATCGATCAATTTTTGTACTTGAGCTTGAATCTCGTCAGATAGAGACTATGAGGATTTCTATAATTTTTTATATAGACTGGTTCGTCATTCTTCAATATCGATTTCTGCTTATAAAAATTTTATGCTGAAATTGTATGTTCAATTGTATGTTGAATGTTGTATGGTTCTGTAGATGACAATTTTTCGACAATTGGGACATGACAGCTTGTTCTCTTGTTTCTTCATTAGATTGAACAACATGATAGTTCGAAAGTGGTTCATATTCTAAGTTATTCGAATCTATTAAATGATCAGTATTTTGTGTATTTAATATTCGTAAAAAACATTCTGTGATGTTGAATGATATTATCTATATAAATACCTGTTTGTATTTCTTGATACGGGATCAATATATTTGTATCTTCAATTGAAGTTACATTGATCTTTCGGATAACTTGCGATCTTGCCGGTAATAACATTTTATTATTACCAGAGCTATATGTTATGGGAACATAAATTGGACAATTTAAATTATTAGGTCGAATAATAAACCAATCTTCTGTCCGTTTGAAATCTAGTTGGCAATGAAATTTTGATATAAAATCAATGCCTGTTATTCCGTCAAATGGTATTATGAATTGCTGATCTACTATATGAAAATTGTGTGGAACTATATATGTATCTGTCTGTATCTCAATTGACGTTATACCTTTGGATTCAATAATCTCTTGGCTAATGCCTTGGATCTTAATTCTACTGTCATCTTGTATGTTACTGAAATAATCGGCTACTTCTTTTAAAAATGAAATGTCTGCACCTGTTTCATCTAAGAAAATGAATCTTTTTCCTGTTGCCACGTGAATAAATTAAATGAATATATTTATAGTGAGATTGATGGAATAAACCTTTGCTTTGTCTATTCCTGTGTATCAGAGGGCGGATGAGAGTTTCCCGAGTTATTTTGGGCTACTCTCACTCTCACTACTCACACTTATTATTTTCAATCTGGTTATTTCGGCTACCTCTATTCGATTTGCCACGACCTCTATCATTATTACCATTATATTGGTTCCAATTATTATTCCAATTATTGCCGTTATAAGCATTATTTTTATAATTATTTTTATAGTTTCTATTATTGTAACGGCTATTGCCTCTGCAGTGATTGTTACCTCTATAACTATGACCTCTATTAGTATTACCTCTATTCAAATACAATATTGAATTTACATTTCCGTTAACACTTGTACAGGTTTTTATGTACGCACCTATGGCAGCTTTCATAGTTGTGCATGTACCTGCCTCCAACACGATTTTTGTTGAGGATGTTTCAAATTCAAAAGAAACTTCCCGCCTTAAAGAGAGGGCGCTTTTTGCCAAAAACATCTTTTCTTATCGATGTATCGATTCAAGTAACACATAACCTAAGAATGCTGTCAAAGAGAGTAAATAACCCAAAAGTTAATTTAGAAGAAATATTGTTTATTTACCGGCCTAAATAACAAAAGAACCTAAAGTTATAATAGGTTATGGGCCCAGGAACGTTTGGTTCAATTTAAAGTCTGTAGAAAAAGTGAATTACGCTCGATTACAATGGATTTGTCGAAGCACATCACGAAGCTCTCAGGTGCGACCGATTGGCCGATTTGGAAAAGAAAAATCCGAGACTTGATTGACTACCACGATGGTGCTCTCGACGCGTTGGACGGAAAGATTGTCAAACCGGAACCATTGTCAGAAGACGCTTCAGCAGCAGACGAGAAGAAGCACAAGGAGCAGAGCGACTTTTTCCGGAAGGCCAACAGCTACGCAAAATCCATGATCACCACTGCGGTCACGGATTCAGTCTACCAGAAAATTATGGACAAGAATACAGCTCACGATACATGGGATGCCCTGAAAAATCTGTTTGAAGCAACAGCAAAGGATCAAGTTTTCAGGATCTGTAACGAGTTTTTCGCCTTTTCTTGGGATCCATGTAACGATGTATCAACTCACATAGCAAAATTACGCGGTCTCTGGAATGAATTAAATCTTGCCTTAAAGACTAAAAATGAAAATGAGCTCCCAGATTTAATTCTTGTTTGTAAAACATTGCAAATTTTGCCAAAATCTTTTGAAATGTTCCGTCAGAGTTGGATGCTCTTGACAAAAGAAGAAGAAAAGACATTTGATGAACTAACGAATCAACCTGTTATGTCTGAGAGGAACTTTAGGTCAAAAATGGACGAAGAGAAGACGGGTCAAGAGGCATTGGTATCCAGAGCACAAAAGGAAAATCCTCAGGATTCAGGAGCAAATGGTCGGAAATACGATACCTGCAACTACTGCAAGAAAAAGGGGCACTGGGTCAGGAATTGTATAAAATGGAAGAAGGATGGACGTCCGAAGCCGAAGAATCAGGATGCTGAAGTAGGAAACTGTGCAGAACCAACGCTAACTCTTGTCTCAGTTCACAACGACGTGTTTGCAGCAGAGGCAAACTCAGAAGACGACTGGTGGATAGACAACGGAGCAACAAAACATGTGGTGATATCGGCAAAGTATTTTGAGCATTACGAGAAATTTGAAAAACCTAGTTGGATTAAAGCTGCGGGAAATGAAACCTTGTCAGCTTTGGGCCAGGGTACAATCAAAGTCAGAACGATTGTCCATGGAAAAACATTTTTTATGTCCTTGAAAAATGTTTGGTTTGTTCCCAAAATAACAAAAAATCTGTTTTCAGTACTGTCTGCCCAAGACAAAAATCTTAGTAGTCGATTTGAGTCGTCAGCAACAGAATGCAGTCTCAAGATGAACCACAAAATTGTTCTCACTGGGATCAGAGAAGTAGGAGGAACACTCTACAAAGCAGCAATCGAGCCCATTCTACCAGAACGAAATGTCGAGGTCAATTTCGCAACTTCAGGATTTTCAACTCTTCAACTCTACCACGAGAGGTGGGGACATCAGGACAAAAACCACATTAGGGAGATGCTCAAAAGAGAAATGGGCATTGAAGTCAAGCTTGAAAGCAATCTTTGTGAGCCTTGCATCTATGGAAAAGCACATCGATTGCCATTTGGAACGAGGAAAACAACAACGAAGCCAGGTGAATTGATATCAGGGGATGTTTGCGGCCCATTTGAGAATTCTTTCCATATGAAAAGATACCTCGTGGTCTTCAAGGACCATTTCACGAGATTTCGTTACGGGTACATCGTCAAGCAGAAATCAGAGGTCAAAGATGTGCTGCGACACATGATCTCTCACGCTAAGCAACAAGGGCACGTAATTCAAGAATTTCTGAGCGACAACGGAGGAGATTTCAACTGTTCAGGAGTGCGTGAAATTCTTCAGGAAGTTGGAATAACTTTTCGACTAACTGCTCCCTATACTCCAGAGCAAAACGGGGGTGTTGAAAGAGAGAATCGTACTATAGTCGAAATGGCAAGGACCTTTAAGTATTCTAATCCTGAAAGAGTCAATTTGGTCCGAACTAGTCAGCACAGCAGTCTACATTCTCAACAGGACGGGAAAATCATCGCTGAAAGGAAGAACGCCTTACGAACTGTGGTTGTCCAAGAAGCCAAGGATTAAACATCTCCGAATCGTCGGATCAACGTGCTATGTACACATTCCATCGCAGAAAAGAAGAAAGATGGACGAAAAAGCAAAGAAGGGGTACTTGGTGGGTTACGACGGTGATGAAAGATATCGTGTTTACTTACCAGAGGAGCACAAAGTAATTGTGTTGAGAGACGTAAAATTTCAAGAAAAATTCAGCGAATGTGATTCAAGTGTCAACCTTCCTTTCAAAGATTCCAAGAAGAAAGATGTCGTAGAAGACAATAAGGAAGAATACGACGTAAGTTCACACAAAAGCGAGGACGAAGATACGATTAAGAAGGAAGACTTCGAAGAAAACACAACTGAGACAGAAAGCAAAGACAATTACGAAACAGGAGGAGAAACGAGCTTCGACGAAGAAATTGACAAAAGAGGAATACAGTCGATGAGGTTGAGAGATCGTTCGTTTGTTAAAAAGGCCAGGACATCTGGATGATTACGTATCAGCAGCTGAGAATTTCGTGTTGGAGAGTCCAGACACCTTCCATGAAGCCGTCAACAGCAACTTCGAGTGGAAGAAAGCAATGGACAAGGAAATTAAGTCTTTACACGACAATGAAACCTGGAAATTGACAAGACTTCCAAAAGGTTCGAAAGCACTCCCGTGCTAATGGGTCTATCGAGTTAAAACCCACCCCGACGAAAATATTGATAAATACAAAGCTCGTTTGGTCATAAAAGGATTTGCTCAAAGACGAGGGATTGATTACGATCAAACTTTTAGTTCCGTCGCAAGAATGGAGACAATTCGCTCAGTGTTGAGTGTTGCAGCGAAGAATGACATGTTTTTGGCCCAGTTCGACGTCTCGACTACTTTCCTGTACGGAGAATTGGACGACAAAGAGATCTACATGCAACAACCTGAAGGATACGAGCAAGGACAAGGGTTGGTTTGCAGATTGATAAAGAGCCTTTATGGACTCAAACAAGGACCAAGATGTTGGCAAAAGCGCTTTGGAGGTTTCCTGCAGAAACTCGGTTTCAAAGTCAGCGAGGCGGATCCATGTCTTTACATCAGGGAAAGAAATAACAAAAGGATTCTACTTGTTATTTATGTAGACGACGGACTCGTCGCAGCGACGGATGTTCAAGATTTGGAAGTTTTTCTAAATGAACTAAAAGCAGAATTTAAAATAATCACGAACAAGGCCGAGTGTTTCTTAGGACTCGAAATCAAGAAGCAAGAGAACGGAATAAAAATTGGTCAACAAGGATATGCCAAAAAGATTCTGGAGCGTTTTCAGTTTTCGGAATGCAAAGCAGTTTCTTCCCCACTTCTCAAGAATTCGGAGATTTCGTCAGCAGGGAAAGAATCAAAGCCAACTGCGTTCCCTTATCGCCAAGCCATCGGAGCAGTTATGTACCTTATGCTCGGAACAAGGCCAGACTTGGCATTCAGTATTGGATTTCTCTCAAGGTCACTAGAAAACCCTACAAACGAAAATGTCGCCCAAGTAAAGAGGGTTTTTCGATATATTTCCGGAACCGTCGACCTCGGAATAACTTATCGGAGACAGAAGGAGGGGATCCTCGAATGTTACAGCGGTGCAGACTTTGGTGGCTGTACAAAGACAGGAAGATCTACCTCCGGGATTATTATCAAGTTTGACTCAGGAATAATCTCCTGGAAAAGTCAAAGACAAGCAACGGTGGCCACGTCCACGACAGAGGCTGAAATAGTAGCAGGTAATGAGGCTGCTAAAGAAATAATTTGGTTAAAAAGATTGTTTCAGGAAATCGACAGTTTGAACCGAGTCCCGATTCTTCAGGTCGATAACACTGCAGCCATGAAGTTGGCTCAGAACCCGGAATTTCATCGGCGGACTAAGCATATCGCCAACAAGCATTTCTTCATCCGTGAGAAAATCGCCGAGGGGAATTCAAGATTGAGCAAATTCCGACAGAACAACAGCTCGCCGATGTGATGACCAAGCCGATCCCCAGCATTCAACTAAGGATTGTCTGCGACAAGATTGGACTGTCTTAAGAAAGAAAAAGGAGGGATGATTTATTTGCATTGTATAGACTCATTAAGTTTTCAATTATGTATGTCAATATAAAGTTTTGAATTTTCACAAGGGAAAGTGTTGAGGATGTTTCAAATTCAAAAGAAACTTCCCGCCTTAAAGAGAGGGCGCTTTTTGCCAAAAACATCTTATCTTATCGATGTATCGATTCAAGTAACACATAACCTAAGAAAGCTGTCAAAGAGAGTAAATAAACCAAAAGTTAATTTAGAAGAAATATAGTTTATTTACCGGCCTAAATAACAAAAGAACCTAAAGTTATAATAATTTTAACACTTTTAACACTTTCGTGTTCGGCCTTTTTTATTATTACATCAATTGCGTTGCTGGTACTTATTCTGGTGGCATGATTTGCCGGTAAACCTTCATCGATATACTAGGCTTCTAGGAGCTTACGTTTTTCAATTGAAATCTGGTATTGAACTAGACACTTCCCTTATACTAATACGCTCTTATGGCGGCTGAATTGGCGGCTGAATTGTCATTGTGGCTGTGTCTTAGTCTTCCGAAAATTCGAATTCTTCCGGTAATTTCAATACCGCCGGGATAGTTAGATCGTTAAGATTTTCCTCTTTAATTTCTGTGTGTGAATCACCTAATTATTCTGCTGTTTCTTCACTAACTCCTAGTCTCAAAGGGGAATTTAAAATTGTTGGTATTGATATATCCAACTTGTACTTTTCCTTTATATGTTTAAGGTTATTCATAAGTTTTATAAAAAATTTGGACACTGATGTCGACTGCTTTTTATCTAACTTTCCTCCCTGGTTATGAATGAGAGTTCCTGCTTGATTATAGCAATCTAATACAGCTGCTGTATGTTTATTTGCAATTGCTTTCTGAATTGGCCTATTCTGAAATAAACATTTGTATGATTTGTTCAATTTTTCGTTAATTTCCTTTATGGAGTAGAGTGCGTTTGTTGCTCTTAAAGGTAGGTGAGAATTGAGGATTTGATAGAAGTGGACGTGCAGAGTGAAGTAATAGAGTATAAGTCATTGTAGTCAGAACATAAAACCCTGATAGGCTCATGCTGGGTATATGAGGATCTACAACAACTTAGAAACAGGGGACTAAAATTTCTAGTCCATCTATTTGGAATGTAAAATGTTAGTCGTGTTAGTAGATGCTGGCTGTACATTACCATTAATAAGGATATGGAGGAAAAATAACCACTAGCATCTTTCTACGATTGGTTAGAGAAGGTAAATTAATTAGGAGTCTGTTAGAATAAGATGGGAGGTGAAGGTTTTCATCCTAGTTGGGTCCCCTAAGACCAAACATCGAAAAATTCTTTTGAACGGATTTAATGCGATCTTGATGAACCCCATACTGAGGGCCCTAGACGCATGACACCATTTATGAAAATTGTCCAAATCCGGCTGAAGTTTATATTGGGAAGAAGGGGATTTGTATTGAAGACAAAGTTTAACGTCGTCTGCATACATAAGAATCAGAGAGTTCGTTATAGCAGGGGGTAGGTCGTTAATAAAGATAGTGAAAACTAGTGGCCTAAGATGGCTTCCTTGGGGGACTCCCGATGTAGCTCTAACAAGCCGAGAGTGTACATCTTTAAAAAAAACACGCTGGGTTCTCCCAGATATGCAGCTAGAAATCCACGTGAGAAGGTCTAAGAGAAATCCTAGGATACTAAGTTTAATTAAAAGGAGTGAGTGGTTGACAGAGTCAAATGCTTTACTAAAGTCCGTATAAATGACATCTGTTTGAAGGCCTTTACGGAAGCCATCTATAATAAAGGAAGTCAGCTCCAAGAGGTTTGTGGTGGTGGAGCGACGATTTATGAAACCATGCTGGCATGGATAAATAATTGAACTGCAGAGATGTTGAAGATGTGTTGTTACCAATTTTTCAAAAAGCTTTGGAATTGCTGCCAATTTAGAGATTCCTCTATAGTTTGTAGCATCCGATGTTTTTCCTTTTATGTGTAAGGGAATTATGAAGGATTCCTTCCACATTTGGGGAAAAATCGAAGTTTCCAGAGACAAAGAGAAAAGTTTTAGAAAAGGTCTGCACAATGGCTTAGCGCAGTTGAATGTTGTATGAATAAGGCTGATCCATAATTGTTGAAAGTTGCGAAGAGATCGGCAATACCCTGATCAGTAGTGGCAGATAAATTTTCAAACGAAATTAGGGGGTGAGAAGTTACATGCTTACGCTTAGTGTTAACAAAATTATAAAACTGCTTCGGCTCCTGTGTAAACTGGATCCGACAGCGCTATGTATAATTCTTATAACACTCATCGTTATGTACGAAGTTTGACCGAGCTACTTAGTATCTTGAGAAAGTTACATTACAGCCAGTATTCGTATGTCTCTTAAGGATCCTGTTTTTAATGTATTTTAAGTTTTTAATGCTCCTTGTAAACCAAGGAGGGTCAGTCGAGGCGGAAGGATTC
>JAECWL010000067.1:5000-223823 GCA_018150545.1 Drosophila ercepeae | reverse complement strand
TACTACTCTGTCATACTAAAACTTACAAAACATATAAAAAATACAACACCCAACGAAACATATAACCACATTTTAACAAAATAAGACACGAATACCGCACATGGTAATTCATATACATATATGGACGCTTAAAAAAAAGACAACATTTTAGCAATTAGTGTTGTAAGTCAAGAAAACATAATCCTAAAAGTTGTTACATCAACTACACATCAACCTTCACTGCAGAAACAGAAGCCATCCTGATCGGGGCAGAACGAAGAAAAAAGGAAAAATGCATTATATGTACGGACTCACTTTCCACTCTCGCCGTTATACTAAACATAAACAATAACAAACCAACAGTCAGAAAAATACGGGATATAATCGCCACAAACACCAAACGCCAAAAACCCCAGAACACACAGGAATAACCGCAAATGATAAGCAGATACAGCAGCCAAAATCGCTACAATATCACCTTAATTCTCCACAACACTAAAAATAAAAATGATATAACCCGGGCGGTGTGGGTCGAGTGGGTAAGGGGGACCTACTCGGATGTTGAGAGCATGAGCTGTGCCGCCAGTCCGGGCTCGAATCCCGGTTACACAAACAGACTAGAACTAAACGGCTCAATACCACAGACACAACACACACAAAAAACTGACTGAAGGCCTCAGCTACTCTGAGAATAATCATTGTACCTTCTGAATTTAATTTCTTAAAAACAATTAAAAAGAAAAATGATATAAAAACAAGTGAGAAAAGTTATCTTCGGATTGCCGAAGATGGTATACCCTTGAAAACAAAAAAGTTTTCCATACAAAGACTTGTTTTCATATCGGTCGTTTGTATGACAGCTATATGATATAGTGGTCCGATCCGAACGATTTTTAAACTTGATCTGCGTGCAACAAATGATCTGGTAAAAGTTTCAAAACGCTAGCTTTAAAATTACTGTCTATTTTTTGCATAGAAACAGACGGACAGACGGACATGGCTATATCGACTCGGCTGTTGATGCTGATCAAGAATATATATACTTTGTGGGGTCGGAGATGCTTCCTTTAATGCGTTACACATTTCTGGACAAAATTTTTCAAGGGTATAAAAAATAACTAACAATAACACAAAAAGAATCTAAATACAATTTGGAACAACTACAACCATCTTTATAAAACCATTAACCCAAATAGAGAAGCAATAATAATACTTATAACAATAAACCGAAATCATGCCATCTTATACACCAGATTCAAATTAACGCACAACCAAGCTTTTGGAATACTAAATAAATAAAATTAAAGGTTCATCCGATATGATCCTTTCATCCTTTAATACTCCTCTCAATTTTAAGGCCATAATTAACCAGTAATTAATGACCCGTGTACTTTATAGAAAAAGAGATGTCAACGCTCTGTCAAGGAAATATGACTCTTCTGCAATACTAAGACGAAGTAGAAAAGAAACTGACTCTTTAATAAATAAGACAATAATGACTTACGACAACGCCGTTAGCTGCTTCTCTGAACGAAAAATACGGAGCAGATGCATTATGTGTGTTTGTTTTGGGGACCAGAAAGTCTTTAAGCGACGTTTTTTTTCCTCCAAGACCCTCTGATCTTCCTTCAGCTTGAGCACTAGCCAAAGGAGTCAAGGCTAATCACGAGCGATATATGTTCGTAAGTAATTTTGGCCGAAGAACCGAGGAAAAAGTTTAAATATTCCAGCAAAGACAGCAGAGCAGGAAAAGAAACTTATTCCCAGACACTTGATTTAATCAGGTAAGAAAAAATCCCCAATTCAACAAAAGACTAGGTCAGCCACCTAGACAAGACCAAGTCCATACCTGGACGTCGATACATCATCGAGTTTTAGACAACCGACACATCACCAACAAAACAGTCCGTTTTTAAAGACAAATTCAAGACAATTAATGGCAAATCCAACCACGAAACACTCAATTTGACCCTTCAACATTCAGGGACACACCAAGTTGTGGTAGTGAAATTGTATACAGAACCGAAACACCAGAGATTTAACCATGTCCCACCCAACCAAGAGGATTAGGAATACCCAATGGTAGCCGAAGCAGTAGTAGGGAATAAAGACGATGCCCTCACAGACTACGATGAGGTAAATTTTTTCGACATAACTGCCTACTTCCATTTATAGAAAGAAAGATTTCTAATAAATTAAACCACTAAAGAATTAAAAAGTATTATTTCCGTAAACAAACCGATCCATGTGAAAATGATTCACGGTTATAACACCATAAATAAAAAAAAAATGAGTGATGCACCTCTTTAAAACGTGGTAATTAACTTAAAAAACAGAAATCTTATAACTAACGTCAGCTCTGAAGTGATCCCATTTTTAAAACGTACGGACGTGAATTTTACAAGGGTTGATAATATAGAAGTACCCCAAGAAATCAAGCAAAAATTCCAATTAATGCTGGAAAACCGATCGGGAGTATTTGCAGAACCAAATGACGGCCCTCCATACAACACTAACATCATTGGGACTATACGGACAGAGAACGAAGACCCAATATATTTAAAATTATAACCATACCCGATGGGGGTCTTCATTTTTGTAAATGCGGAAACAAAAACCATGTTAAGAGACGGTATAATCCGACCCACCCGTTCATTCTATATTAACACTGTTTGGGCGGTAGACAAAAAAAGACCCGACGAACAGGGAAATACAAGAAAGTGTCTCAATTTAAAAACAACCAATAACAAATACCCTTATCGTAACGTTGTTGTCATTCTGGCAAATTAGGGCAAGGTAAAATACTTTACTACCTTAGATTTAAAGTCAGGATTTCACCAAATACTGTTCGCTGTTTGCTGAAAAAAACGGCTTTCTTAGTGAAAGGAAATATGAATACTCTGTGCGGATTCCGCACTGCGGAACCTATGCGGGGCCTCTTTTTTAACGAATCATCATAAAAAATGAATTTTAATTTTTAATGAATATTTTTAATTGTTAATTTTGACTGAAATAAATGTTATTTAGTATACATTACTTAGATAATATTATTATTCATATGTAAGTGTAAAAAACTGAAGGACATTCAGGAATTAGGATACTAAATCGCATATGAAATGGGCTGGAGTCGGTCATTATTGCCGTCTTGGTAAACTTTTGGGTAAAGGCATCGGCCTGACCTGGTCCTGTTAGGCCTGTCGAAAGATAGAAGGAGAGATGCGCACGTTTATGCGGCAAGCTCGAAATGTTTTCCGGGAGGTTCGGAAACAATTTGCCTCATTAAATTAACTGTTTCTCAATCTCGAATCTTTATTAAACTATTAAGTGAACCACTACGCCGGAAAATTCCTAACATTACAAGCAAATGAATATATGCACCACTCCAGCCATATATTTGCCAGTAAATTATGTTATAAATGATGCCCCTGGCGAACAGCCAGCCAATGTCTTATGTCTGATGCCACTGCAGATGATGCTGGTGTCACCTTTTAAATATTCTTAACATAGCTTCCTCAGAACTTTTTGTGACCAAATTTAATTTTAAACATAAACATAGCATATATTCATTCAAAATAACTTTACCAGATGCTTGCCTTGCTAAAGCTTTAGACACTGCAACCTGGCCCGTGAATTCTTGACCAGAGATTCTCAAGGTTCCAGTCCTTTTCTATTGCAAAAAACTAAGAAACAAGATTTTTTCTTGATTCTACCAAAACGTTCGCCGAATTCTTGGTAAACTTAACCCATTCTTTACTAATAGTGCTTCCTTTTACTTTAATGCTATTGTGCTAACAGAAACCTGGCTAAACTCCTCTGCCATAGACAATAAAATGTTAGTATCGAAGTACATTGTCTTTAGGGAAGATCGCCCAACCTTTGGATGTGGCGTTCTCATAGCCGTAAACAACATTTTCTCATTGGAACGTATCACTATCGCTAATCCTTTCGGAATTGAAATTTTAGCCGTTAAAATTCATTCTGAGTCCTTTAACCTTTTCGTTACTTGTTCCTACACTCCTCCTCTGTGTGATGCAATTCTTTATATGCACCACTGAACTACCATTAAATCAGTTTCGTGTCTGCTAAATGATTCTGATCTTATACTAGTTATGGGTGATTTTAATTTGCCCGTCATTTCATGGATCAACTCAGACGATGATAACCCGCTGTTACCCACTAACCAAAATGACTTCCTTGATGGCTTAGCCGACTCTGCTGTTTTCTAACTTAACCCTATAAGGAACTCCCGTGTAATAGCGAGCAGTCTCGTCAAAAGTGCTTTAAAAAAACCAACTATTGTGACCTTAGAAATCACATGACTAATATTGACTGGAGGTATCTTTTTAATTTCAGCAAGATCGATGATGCTACCGACTCTTTTTATGAAGTAATTCATAACGCCATAAATAAATCTATCCCAGAAACATTGACTCCATCAACGTCAAAACATCCATGGTTTAATAAGCACCTCTCTCTCCGTAAAAATAGGAAATCTAAAGCTTACAAAAAGTCTTTAAGGTCTCGAACCTTGTTACATCTTTCAAACTACCTTCTAATCCGCAACCAGTTTGTTGACCTTAACCATAAACTAAATAAAAATTATATTACAAAATGTAAAATCAATTTTCGAAATGATGCAAGCTTTTATTCTTTTGTAAACTCTAAACGTAAATTCAATCTTTTCCCCCCTTCCCTCTCATGTAATAATAATTCCGACTCTTCACAACTCGGTATTGCTGATCTTTTTGCGTAATTTTTTCAATCAACCTACTCATCTGATTCATTTGATCCCTCCTCTAATTTTTCATATCGTTTACCCTACATAAATAACATATATCTTTCTAAATTCCACTGTCACGATGTGTTTACGGCTCTTTCATCAATCAAAATCTCATTTTCACCAGGCCCAGATAGCTGGACTTAGCTGCATCCTCAGAAGGTGCTCCGATCTTCTTACCTTACCTCTCACTATACTATTTAACCTATCCTTGGATCTAACATCCCAATCTAAGTTATGGAATGAATCATACCTTATGCCTATTCATTAAAAGGCTCTAAGGCTTCCATTGAGAACTACCGCGGCATTGCTAAGCTATCTGCGATGCACAAGCTTCTTCAGAAACTCATTCCATCGCAGCTGCAACATGCATGCAAGAGCATAATGTCACCATCACAACATGCTTTTGTCAAGCTTCGCTCGACAACAACTAATCTACTAGAATTTTCTTCAATCATCCTCCGAGGTTTTATCGCTATTAAACTGATGTCATTTATACTGACTTTAGCCTTTGATTCAGTTAATTATCAGCTCCTGCTACGGAAATACTCGCTCATTGGTTTTCCACCAAATATCCTTATGTGGATTGCTTTCTACCTTTTAGACCGAACTCAGACTGTTACATTTAAAACTACCATGTCGAAGGTCATCTATGTGTCATCGGGGGTCCCGCAGGGTAGTCATCTAGGACCACTGTTGCTTATACTTTTTGTTAGCGATATTCCTAATGTGATTAGTTATGTCTCTACGCTTAAGTATGCTTATAAGCCAATAATGCGAACTGACTCCCAGATAACCAGCCTCGATGTACCAACGAATGGTGGTATCTTCAAAATAGCCTCTTTGTATCTTCCTCCCAACGAGCCCTGGACCAAAAACGACTTCGACCAACTACTAATCGCATTGGGCCCTAAATGTATAGGAGGAGGCGATTACAATGCAAAGCACCAATTGTAGGGCAACCTTAGGACATGCAGTCGAGGAAAACGGCTACATAAGGCCATCGTAAATAGCTCTAGCCAAGTTTTACCAAGTCTACCTTTTATCCATCTAACATTAGACTGACACCGACAGCATTGGACTTCTTTATAATAAAGAGGGTGGCAATAAACATGTTTTCAATCGCAACCAACTACGATCTGTCTTCGGACCACTTTCCAGTACTAGCAATACTTAGCCACACTCCCCAATACAAAACCATAAAGAGAACTATTCTATTACCCGGCTCGTCAGTAAAAAAATTCAAAGACACCTTGGACAGAAGCATTAATCTAAACATCGAGATTAACCATCCAGAAGAGATCGAAGATGCGGTAGAGATCTTTATGGACAAAATACAGCTGGCCGCGACAATTGCTGCCCCAAGAAGTAGAAATTTACCCATCCTGAATAGACACAATATGCTTCCACAAAATGCTTTAGACTTCATATGACTTAAACGAAGAGCAAGACGAGAATTTTCAAGAACAGGAGACATCCTACAACATTTACAAAAGGCTGTCTAACCGTCTAAGAAAAGTTCTGGCAAAAAACAAGCAGGACCACTTTGATGAAATGCTGGAAAATGCAAGCCCTGATGCATCGACCAACTATTCGTTGTGGGAATTGACGAACAGCAATAAAAGACAGGTTATCCCAAAGGCTCCCATCAAGAATCCTACTGGTGGTTGGTGCGTCTCAAGCCAGGAAAAGGCAGACGTCTTTGCAAACAGCTTAGAGGATAGATTTAAGCCTTTTAACATCTCTTCGGCAGAAACGAGAGGCAGGGTGCAAATAATCTTAGAACAACCTTTCCAAATGGCGTCCCCCACAAATGCTGTCACGTTGGGAGAAGTATTAACGCAGATAAAAAATCTCAAAGATAAAAAATCTGCAGGTGAGGACCTTCTGGATAACAAGACTCTTAAATTACTTCCCCTTAAAGGTGTGCTTTTCGTGGTCTTACTATTTAATAGCATTCTGAGGCTGGGGCACTTTCCAAGGAAGTGGAAATCTGCAAACTATGATTCGAAAGCCTGACAAGCAACCTACTGAAGTAGAGTCTTATAGGTCCATTAGTCATTTACCTGCGCTGGGAAAAATTATGGAAAGGGCATTACTGAATCGCATCCTCAGACTGAGTAGCGTGAGCAAAGCTATTCCTCAATGGCAATTCGGTTTCCGAAAAAGTCATGGCACACCAGAACAGCTTCACCAACTTTGTCTTAGAGGAAATGGGGCACAAGATGTACACAGTAGAAGTATTTATGGACATACAACAAGCTTTCGTCAGAGTTTGGCATGACGGTCTTCTATCGAAGCTAAAAACGCTCTTGAAGCCGCAATTATTTATACTAATTAAAAGTTTTCCTGCAGAAAGGAAATTTAGTGTGGTTGTTGATGGCGAAAAACCATCACAGCGATCCATCTTGGCAGGTGTACCCCAAGGTAGTGTGCTAGGCCCGACCGCTGTACACTTCTGACATGCCGGAGTCCTGGTGCTGTACGGAAGTTGAAGACGAAGATAGTATAATAGCAACATACGCGGACGACACTGCGGTAATGGTCAGGAGTAAAGAAATAAGTATTGCAACCATGAGCCAACAAAATTAAGTAACGGCTTTCGAAAAGTGGGCAATGGAATGGAATATAGGAATTAATTGCAGCAAATGTGCTGGCGTAATGTTCGCCAAAAGACCTTTGAATTGCCCAGGAATTACAATGCTTGGCTCCACATTTCAACACAAGACCCACTACAACTACCTTGGTGTGATTATGGACAGAGGATTAACGTTCCAAAGGTACACAAATATGATTCAACAAGCTGTGCTTCAAAGAATACCACAATGTCATGGCTCCTTTCGCCGAGAAACAAACTTTCGTTGACAAATAAAGTCCGCCTCTATAAATCCATTTTGAGCCCAATTTGGAAGTATGGTATCGAAGTATACGGAATTACAAGTAAATCAGACCTAAACAAAATAAGAGTTGCGCAAAGCAAAATAATCAGATCTATTTGTAACGCCCCCTGGTACATGCGAACAAAAGATAAGAGAGGGATCTTAACATAGCCAAGATAGGCGATGTATGCAGGACACACGCGGAAAGATACTTAAGACGTCTTGGCCTCCAACCCAACACATTGCCGAGAAGGCTTACCCACCCCCCACGAAAAAGAAAACTGAAGAAATATTACCCCGCAGATCTTCCTTCCAGATTTTACTAAAAAAAATAATTGTATTGTAAAATAATTTTATAGTAAAATGTAATGCAAATGTTAATAGTAATTTACTAGATGTGCAGTATGTATTGACATACCTTTGAGTAATCAATTTTTTATGTACAACCTGTAAAGCTGCTACATAGGTAACAGTAAACATGTTAACTCAAATAATACAAATTTTCACCATGAAAACAAAAAAAAAATATTTAAAAAAAAAAGTATGCTGATGATGTCAAGTTGCTATTCCTTCTCGGAACATTTTGTGTACAGGCATCTGCAACTAGACCTAACTATACGTGACTAGACTATACGTGGTGCTCAAGCAATCTTCTATTCCTAAACTGTTCCAAATGCAAACTTATGACATTTCATCGCAGTGTACCGCTTAATGTCTCTTACTCTCTCGGAAATCACGTCCTTGATCGTGTCTCACAATTAATGATCATGGACTTATTTTTGATCCTAAACTTAGGTTTAATGATCACATTTCTGTGGCAGTGAATAAAGCCAGAGGAATGTTAGCCTTTTGATAAGCGTTGGTCAAAAGAACGATCTTTTCACCACTAGATTCCTAGTTCGTCCTTTTTTGAATAGTGCTCGTGCGTTTAGAGTCCACAATACTCCTCTCATAAAAATAGCATCGAGTCTGTGAAAAAGCAGTTCCTGTTATTTGCACTAAAAAACTTTAACTGGGATCCTGACAATCGTCTTCCGCCGTACCGTTGCAGTCTTAAATTATTAATTATTATTATTATTAATTATGTGCACATTAAAAAATGTAAAAACAAACTAAAACAAATTAAAGGTTTATTAAAAACTTTATTGTTATTCTTTAAACTTCATATGGTAATTAATCTGTTTCTGTGTCTTCAAAGATCTTTGCGCGTGGGCGTTTTGGGGGAGCAATAGCTTCATCAGAAGATATTTCTTCAACATAGTTTTGGCTATTGGATAAGAAGCAAGTTGTGGGACCTTGTTGTTCTTCTACTGGTTTTATAATTGCAAAATCTGTTATCAGTTATAGGTGGGTGGTTTTTTTTAAGCTCCATTTCAATTTCGTAATAAGGTGCTGGATTAATATCTATTTCCTTTATTATTTTGCTGGATCTCTCCAGTCAAGGATCATTAGTTGTAAAGAAAGATTTCATTTTCTCAACCAAACTTAAACCCTCTCTTATGCGCTTCAGAGTGAAACTGGGAATTGATTCACAGATATCTTCTACCGGTGTGATAATTATGCATTTTACCCTTCGCGTTATATAAACCAAAATTTCGAGTTGTACTAAAACATAATTTTGTTAAATCACGTTGTATCGAAAACGCGTTGTATAAGACCGCGTTATACAAAAGACCGCGGTTCAAAAGACTGCCGTTTTAACGTTGAGCTCGTAAGTAATGTAAACTAAAACCCTAAGCGTAAAATTAAACCATAAACGTTATTTCACGTTAAAAAAGTTAAATATTGCGAGACTTATTCAATAAGCGTAATAGATGTTTTGTCCACTACAAAAAACACAATCATTTAGGTAACAAAAATAATTTATGTGGCAATGGCGGCGCGGTGCTCTATTGTCTTGGTGGCTGTGTGCGCCGCACACTTCGCACACAGGGATGCCACGTCCCTGCTGGTCAACTGCTTACAGAACCAAAACAATAATAAAAAAAATGCGAAACTGACGCAGTTAGAACGGTCAATATATTTATATATAATTATATAACTTGGTTTATTCGTAAGTAAAAAAATATAAATTTATTTTTACCGAATTTAATTTTACAAGTTATTTGTATTTGAAGAACACCGACCCGAATAGTTTTAGGTCTCAAACTGAACTTAACTTATTGATCTGGATTGATTTACGATCAAGCCTCGGTCTCGAGCTTTTTGGATATGGACTTTGGACTTAGAGTCCTAAGAGAATTTTGGAGAAAGCTTTGGAGTTCTTGATTTTAATTTATTCTTGGATTCAAGTGCGTGTGCTCTTGGATACAAGTGATCTTTGACTTTGGTCTTCCGATCTTGTAATCTAACACTTTTGTTTTCGAGTTTAACGAGTCCGAGCTTTGAACGTGGGAACGTGACAATTGGGTGAAGACTTAGGCAATAAAATGTTTAGTCTATCAGTGGGTGAAATGTGTACATCCTGTTTTGGATTTTTGGGGTTTTTTCCATTTGGTCTTGTTCTGAGAATTCGAATGACAGTCTAATTCTTTTTGGGGTTTTTCCATCTGGACTTGTCTTGAGGATTCGAATAATAGTCTGGTATTGACTGGATAGCAAAGGGTAACATAGGGTGTATTGGTTTAATAGTGTAGGGTAGTGTGGGGTTATATTTTATGTGTGTACTTATATATCAGGCGTGTGGTTTATGTAGGCATATACTAAGTGCTTATGTACTGTGGATATGTCACTCCCCCAAACCATTGAATTTGGCCTGTCCTCAGGCAGTTAAATTTGGATACATCATAATGTTGTTTTCTGTTTGAATTTGTTCTTTTACATTGATATTAGGGTTCGTATGTTCTTCGTTTTGAGTATTAGAGTATTTTACAATTAATTTCTTAGGTATATTCTTAAATTTATACGCTAAATACAGGGTCAAGCTAATGATTGTAATGACAAATGTCGTTATACATATTGTTAGAAATATACATATTGCTAATTGGCAACGCACTCTTATACGCACCCTTCATTGCGCTTACAGAATTGTATAAGTATAAGTCACACTTCTGTAAATATTTGTAAGCATCTCTCATAAAGAAAACATTAAATCAGTCTTAATTGAACCATCACATGAAGAACACGATATAATAAATTCATCAGGTTATGGGCCCAGGAAGCTCAAGAAATACAATTGTGCGCGAAGTTATTATATCGAATTAGTAAAGAAAGTGAATAGCAAATATTCTGGACTTTCTTGTTTGTGACAATGAATTCAATTATGAACTCGATAGAGAAATTGGACGACAATAATTATGGTGCGTGGGCCGTGCAAATGAAAAGCGTGCTCATACATTCCGAGTTGTGGGGCTACGTGTGTGGACTAAAAGTGAAAAATGAAAGTGATAGTCCCGAGAAAAAATTGGATTTTGATGCCAAAGATGAGAAGGCCCTCGCGAGCATTATGCTCTGCATTAAGGCATCACAAATAAACAATGTCAAAAATTGCGTAACTGCTGAAAGTGCTTGGAAAAAACTAAAAGAAATCCATATGCCCGCTGGTCCCGCGCGTCGCGTTCAGTTGCTGAGACAATTGTTGTATCTAAAGTTGATAGATTCAGAAAATATGGTATCGCACATAGCAAAATTTTCAGACTTAATTGAAAAACTGTCTGAAATTGAGTTTACATTGGCCGATGAGTGTCTGTGCATATTACTATTGTCTAGTTTGCCGGAATCTTTTGACAATTTTGTAGTTGCCATTGAATCACGTGATTCGTTACCTACTTTAACTTCGCTAAAAATCAAGTTAATCGAAGAGAGTGAGCGCCGAAATATAGACACAGAACAAAGCGGAGTGCAGAAAATGTTCTCGTCGCGACGTGAGAAAAGTACAGTCTCGCAAAATAAAAACTTTAAGCAGCGAGTGTGCTGGTGTTGTGGTCGTCAAGGGCACATTGCGATTAACTGTAGAAGTGCAAAGAAAAACGAAAAAAGAAACAATGAAGAGAGTGATAATAAGAAGTCATATTCTGTGTTTGCTGCTGCGAATCACAACTACAGTTTTTCAAAGAATATTTGGTGCTTGGGCAGTGGTGCGACTGCACATTTGTGTAACGATAAATCGCTTTTTATAGAGATCAAAAAGCACAGAGAAAGAATTGTGTTGGCCGGAAAAAATTATATTGAAGCGATCGGTATCGGAACAGTGCGCTTACAGTGGAAACATAGTACAATCGATTTGACCGATGTACTTCTGGTTAACAATATTCAATGTAATATTATTTCCGTGGCGAAAGTGGTGAACAAGGGATTCACAGTAAATATTTCGAATAGCTGTGCACGCATAAAAAATCGCACGGGCGATGTTGTTTGTGTTGCCAAGAAGCAAAACGATTTGTTTTTGTTTGAAACGAGCGAACAAAAATGTTTCAACGCACAAACGGATAATAAAGGACTTATTAAATGGCACTATCGCTTTGGCCATTTAAATTTTGCCAGTATAGAAAAAATGATGAAAAAACATATGGTTCATGGCTTAACATCCGAACAATGTATGAATATGAAAAACTATGTGTGTGAGACTTGCGCAAAGTGCAAAATAAGTGAGAAGCAATTTCCTAAGCATTCTTATAATCGGGCAAAGGACGTATTAGATCTCATCCATACGGACATTTGTGGACCAATGCATAAGAGTTCGGTTGGCGGTGCTCGTTACTTTGCAACTTTCATTGACGATAAATCGCGTTACGTTTACGTTTGTTTTTTGAAGACGCGAAACGAAATCCTCGATAAGTTCAAAGAATTTAAAGTAATTGCGGAGACATCAATTGGCAGGTAAATAAAGTGTCTGAGAAGTGACAACGGGCGCGAGTATTTGAGTAGCGCATTTCAACAATTGCTAAACAGCAATGGTATAAGGAGGCAGCTTACTGTGCCTCATACACCGCAGCAAAATGGGGTGGCAGAACGAGCAAACCGTACGTTGGTGGAGATGGCACGCAGCATGCTGAGTCATGCTGATCTCGACGAGAGTTTTTGGGCAGAGGCCATAAATACAGCTGCATATCTGCTCTGAGACTTCGACGTTGACCGATATGACACCTTACGAGTCATGGAATGGCAAGAAACCAGGCGTAAGTCATCTACGAATATTTGGTAGTAGAGCTATCGTGCTTAACAAGACGCAACGCAAGAAGTTTCAACCTAAAGGAGAGGAGCGAGTGTTGATTGGCTATTCTGCAACAGCAAAGGCATATCGTTTGTTTGACCCAAAAACAAGGAAGGTAACAGAGGCACGAGATGTTATATTTCTTGAAGATTCCCTTACAGACGACAGTGTGAGAGATCAGGGCTCAACAAACAGTACTGAAGTCACGCTGGTGATGGACGAGTCTAATCCTGCGTGTAACATAGACGACAATGTTGAAGATGTGGCACTGGACGGTATGAATCACCAAGAACAGCAACAAGAGGCAGATAAAATTGGAGAAGGAGATTTGGAAGTCGACACAGCTGATGATTGCGGGAAGAGAGGACCTGGACGCCCAAAGCTTATCTACACTGGACAACCCGGACGCCCTCGCAAGCAGTATAACATACTGAATGTTATGAAAACTGATGATGTATCAGTGCCTGGAAGTGTGGATGCAGCTTTGAATTCTCATCATGCCAAATTTGGGCAGGCATCGATGCAGAAGGAGATAGCAAGTCTACAAGCCAACAAAACCTGGACGTTGACTGACCTACCAAAAGGAGAGAAGGCTATTGGTAGCAGATGGGTGTTCGCAGTCAAGCGTGACAAAAATGGCCAGGTGGATAAATTCAAGGCCCGTTTAGTGGCTAAAGGCTGTGCGCAGCGCTTTGGCATAAATTACAGCGAAACTTTCTCACCAGTGGCGAGGTATTCTACGATCAGGCTGGTGATTGCTCTGGCAGTTGAGCATGGTATGTATGTTCATCAAATGGATGTTTCTTCTGCTTATCTCAACAGTGAACTGCGAGATTTGGTGTACATGCGGCAACCAGAGGGATTTGTTGACCAGAAGTTCCCTGAGCGTGTGCTTAAACTAAACAAATCTTTGTACGGCTTAAAGCGTGGCCGTGAGTGGAATGCGAAGCTAAATTCTGTTTTGGTGAAGATGGACTTCAACCCCTGCGCCAGCGAGCCGTGTCTATACATACGGCGACAAGGTCAAACAATAGGCATCATAGTGGTGTATGTAGATGACATGATTGTGGCCAGTACTAGCAAAGATGACCTAAAAAGAATAAAGATGTCGATTGCCGACGAATTCGACGTCACTGATGGCGGTCAGTTGAACCATTTTCTTGGAATGGAAATAGATCGTGATGGCGAGACTGGCAACATAAATGTTGGCCATAAGCAATATATTGAAAATCTCTTACGTGAGTATGGTATGCAAAACTGTAAATCTAATGCTATACCTCTTGAAGCAGGATTTCAAGTAAAATGCGATCAAGACGACTGCAAGCGTGTAGATCAAACGAGCTATCAATCATTAATAGGCTCTTTAATGTATTTGGCAATAACAACACGGCCGGATATACTACACTCAGTCGTAAAACTTGCACAGCAAAATGCAGATCCACACCAGGAGCACGAGGCAGCTGCTAAAAGAATACTGAGGTACTTGAGGGGCACTGCCGAATTATGTCTACAATATAAGAACCGGAAAGCCTGTATATTGCTTCGTCGATGCTGATTGGGCTGGAGACAGCATGGACCGAAAATCTTTCAGTGGCTGGACCTTCATCGCAGCCGGGGCAGCCTTTTCATGGGAAAGCAAGAAACAAGGTGTGGTAGCCTTGAGCAGCACTGAGGCGGAGTATGTCGCACTATCGATGGCGGCAAAAGAAGCAACGTACATACGGAAGGTGATGCGTGAATTGGGATTTGGTGACGACTTCGCAACACAAATCAACAGCGATAATCAAAGTGCACAATGTCTAGCTAAGGACTCGAAATTCCATGCACGCAGCAAACACATTGACATCAAATATCACCATGTACGGGAAATGGTTAAGAATAAATTTGTAGAAATTAACTATGTACCTACTGAAAATATGATAGCTGATATCCTAACTAAAAATCTTTGTAAAGTTAAGCATATGAAATTCACATGTATGTTAGGTATGCAGTAGATCAAAAATTTGTATAATTGCGTTGAGAAGGAGTGTTAGAAATATACATATTGCTAATTGGCAACGCACTCTTATACGCACCCTTCATTGCGCTTACAGAATTGTATAAGTATAAGTCACACTTCTGTAAATATTTGTAAGCATCTCTCATAAAGCAAACATTAAATCAGTCTTAATTGAACCATCACATGAAGAACACGATATAATAAATTCATCACATATAATTTGGAATACATTGTAGTATTTTACATGTGAGTTTATTATCTCTTTAGTGTGCAAGTATGCCATAGGCTCTAATTTTGTGACATTATTAGTGATGTAAACTGTTTGTGTAAAATCTGCTAAGTTGTTTGAAACTATAAATTCATTAATCTGAGTTGTAAAATTTTTAATTTTTATAATGTTGTTGCCTGATACTATAATTTTGTTGTTGGTGCAATCTTGATTTATTATTGTTTCTGGTAGATTCCAGGTAATTAGAATATTTGGCTCTATGTAATTTATTTGAAAGTTTTTGTGAGTTTTCGTATATTTACACTGGGTTGGTTCCTGTTTTATAATTCCAACAATACATTTGTCAAATATAATCTTTTCTGTATCTTTATGATATACCTGATTATTATAAATGTAGAATTTATCAGATGTATGCTCAGTTAGAATGTAACCATGCTCGTCTGGATAAGGTACTACTTGGAAAATCGGAACTTTTGCAATCTTGCTAGGGACATGAGAAATAATTAAGATTTCTTTTGTATCTATTTTAAGCCATGTTGATGTTTTTATTTTCAAAATTTTCTCTGAATTTATTTGTTTTAAATAGTCGTGTTTTAACAATTTTGGGTTAAAGATTCCCAGCCTGGTTAATTGCATTCCTAGTTCAATGTCTTCTACTATATATATTCGGTGAACTGTTGCAAGTTGAAAATTTATATTGCTATTTGTTGATCTTAGTCATTTTTTTCTCTGAGCTTATTAATAACGTCAATTCCGCTGTTGATTACGTCTATTACCGTATCTAAATCATGTTTCTGTACTGTATTCTCTGACAAGTTACTAATTCGTTCTTCTAGGTCATCTTTATCATTTTGGTCTAAAGTGCCGAATAAATACTTATATGCTGTTCCTACCACATTTAAAAGACCTCTTTTATGTCTCTTAATAATTCGTAACCCATTAATTTCTCGTTTTAATTTTTCCACTAAATACTGCACTTGTGGTACTCTAGAGAAATTCCTTGCTTCTTCTACTAGGTTTTCGAATGTTAACATTGTCTTTGTTATATTTATACTCAAAGAATGGTAGTCGTAGTTTATGGGGATTTCCACTGTTCCTGTTTGGAATATAAGGTATCCATTTTTCGCACTAAGTGGGTTTACTTCAATATTGCTGCTTTGGACCATGTTGATAAAGGAGATCATACAAATAAACACTATTGGAATGTTTAGTCTTTTACTCCTTCTCGACTGCCTTGGAATTATCGTATTTGCTCTTATTAATCTTCTTTTGCTTTTTAAACTTAGATTTATAATATACGATTTTCCTGCCTCGATTTGTTTCTTCAAAGTGTTTACTATCCACTTGTTCAATCCTTCCTGTTTTCTTAAATGGATTGGTAATTTTACTTTTTACAAGTGGGGCTTGCCTATATTTTACATCAACCTCAAAATCATGTCTCTTTTTATTGAGCTGCTCGATTTTGTCGATTTTGTTTTGTTGTACATTAAAGCTTGGGCTTCCTGCATATAGAAAAATATCTGCCGGAGATCGTTTAGTAGTGCTATGTATTGTTTTGTGATTATAGATGTATAAGATTGTTTCAAATCTTGTGCATCTATCTTCGATGTTTTGTTCACTACCGATAATTCTCAATTTTTCGTTTACGGTCTTATGAAACCTTTCTATATCAGATACGCCATTTTTTACTTGTTGTGACAGAGATATTTACACCTTCGGATTTTAACCAGTTTTGTAAAGCTACACACATGAATGCTGAATCTTTATCTGCCTTTATCTCTTGGGGTTTTCCCATGTCATTGAATATCTTTATAATGGCTCTTTTTGCTTCTAGCCAATCTCTACTTTTTACTTCAATTAGTGATGCAAATTTTGAATAGGCATCAATACAAGATAAGAAGATTTGATTTCCGGTGAGATAAAAATCTATTACATACTTTTCTCTGGCATTCATTATTTCTGGTGTGGTTTCATATCTTAATTTCGTATCTCTATGTTCTGTTTTCGCTATGTTACAAATCTCACATTCGTTGATAATATTTTGGATTAACTTTTGACTATCCGGGTAGTAGTATTTTTCTTTAAACCAATTAATAGTTTTTTCTATACCTGGATGTAGAACTTCTTTATGCCTTTTTAATATTAAATCTTTAAATTCTGCATAAGTGAGTATGTCAATTAGTTTCTTTGTACATCTCAACAATTTCGTGAAATTGTTGGGACTTATGATTTCGGAAAGGCCCTTTGGAAAATCAGAAAGTCATTCAGAATATCAGAATATCATTAGGGAAGAATATAGCGCTTTTCTTTGTGCACACATACCCTTTAATGATATTTTTAGCAAGTGTCATTTCTTTGTAAGTTATTTTGATTTTTAGCTTCTGGAAGAAATGGTTAACACTTGTTGTATAACTATCGCCTCTTTCTATCTCTATTTGTCGAGAGAAGAAATTGATTGGTCGTTCAGTTATTGATATGTAATTCAAATTATCTTCAGCTGCACTATGTATAGTTGCATTTGCACTATCGGCGACTTCACCTAGCATGGCTTCTTCAATTTTTGTGCGGGAAAGAGCATCCGCTACATAATTTTCTTTGCCAGGAAGATATTTGATTTTGTAATCGAATTCGTTTAATTTTATTTTCCATCTTTGCAATTTCATGTTTGGCCCTTTGATATTATTAAGCCATACCAAAGGTTTGTGATCAATTAATATTTCAAATGGCCTTCCGAATAGGTATGACCTGAAATATTTCGTCGCCCAAACTATAGCTAATAATTCCTTTTCAATAGTAGCATAATTAATTTCATGTTCATTCAGCGTTCTGCTGGCATAACAAACGGGCTTATGGTTTTGTGATAACACTGCCCCAATGGCTACATTACTCGCATCAGTTTTTAGGGAAAAGGGTTTTGAAAAATCAGGGTAGATTAAAATCGGATCTGATGTTATCAAAACCTTTAATCTTTCAAATGATTCGATGTAATCTTTACATTTAGTATCGATTACCGCACCTTTCTTTAATTTGAGGGTCATGGGTTTAACTATTTTCGCGAAATTGGGTATGAATTTGCGATAGAACCCACATAAGCCCAAAAATGATTTAATTTGCTTGATGTTTTTGGTAATGGAAAATTTGTAATTGCGTTCGTTTTATTCGGATTAGGTTTGATGCCATTAGTAGTTAAAATATGTCCCAAGAATTCTGTTTCCTTTTTCATGAACTCGCATTTGTCTAACTGCAATTTTAAATTAGAATCCCTGAGATTTCCAAAGACTTTACTTAGAGACAAGATGCGTTCCTCCAATGAAGTGGAGTAAATTATAATGTCATCTAAGTACACTAAGCAATCTTTATAAATTAAATCTTCTAAAAGATTGGTCATGCATCTTTGAAATGTTGCAGGAGCATTTTTAAGACCAAAGGGCATACGTGTGTATTCATAATGCCCATGTTTAGTCGAAAATGCAGTTTTCGCAATGGAGTTTTCATCCATTTGAATTTGATGGAATCCCTTGGCTAAATTAATTGTTGTAAAGTATTGGCATCTACCACGATTGTCCAATATCTCATCCATTTGGGGAATGGGGAATTTGTCATTGACAGTTACTTCATTGAGATTTCTGTAATCTACTACCAACCTAAATTTTTGTTTCCCAGAGGCGTCTGCCTTCTTGGGGACCACCCAAATGGGAGAACAATACGGGGATTTTGATTTGCGAATGATCCCTTGTTCTTTCATTTCTTTAATTTGTTTGTTGACTTCTTGGTCAACACTTTGGGGGTATTTATATGGTTTACGATAGACTGGATCTTCATGGTGGATGACATGTTTAATAGTACTAGTGAAAGTCAAATTTTCGCCTTCTTTGTACTGAATGTCTCTATAATCATATAGGACCTTTTTTAAACATTCAACTTCTGCATTTAGATGGTCAAGTCTATATTCGTTACATTCGCGTAATTCATTATTTATCGCGTAATTGATTATATCGTCCTTAATAGACGTGGGATCAAGATGTGTTTCATCATTGTCCACTGTATTAATAATAACTTTTGGAGTGAGGCATTTAGTTGATGCGGTCTCCTCCTTTTGTTGTTTTTGTTCAAGCTGTGGTTTAAGGCACTTAGGTGCGGTCTTAACCTTTTGCTTTTTTGTAGCTCTACTGTAGCTGAATCAACTTTTACTTCTGGGTCAAGGCATTTTTTAGATGCAGTCTCGCCCTTTTTTTCTTCGTATATGAACTTGTAAGTTCTTGAACCTAAGGTTACTGTATCGTTTTCATAATTAATTTTAGCTTTAGTATCTTCTAGATACTTTCGACCTAACAGGAAATCATAATTATTAGCCTATTTTCCTTTATGATGTTGATGGAAGAGCCTGTGTCGATCATTTCTTTGTAAAGATTATTATGATAGTTTATTCTGACATAGGGACTGACTCTTCGTCCCCAGTATCCTGAGTGTCCGAGGCAGTCTGATGAAAATTTACATCCATTCTGCTCTGATCACTCTGGCTTTCTCGCTGTCGCTTTACGGGTCTATTGTTATTCACATTATTTGAGGTTGACGGCTGATAATTGAGAGGATTATTCCGCCTACCTTGATTTAAACTATTTCTGAAATCGTAATAATTTCCCCTCTGATTAGGAGGAATAGGGCGAGTTTTGGACTTGATTAATATTGGGATTTGGATTCTGAATTGGAGTGTTAGAATTTTGGTTTGTTGAAGGATAATTGGTACTATAGTTATGGTGTCTATTGTAATATCTTTGGTTATTTCTTTGATTTCTATTATCCCTATTCTTTTTCTTCTGCCATTCTGATTTACTGAAATATTGGTCTTCAGGGTTAGCGTCATAGAGTCCGAGCTCCATTGTGGCTTGTTTTAGTTTTGGGATAGTATCAATATCCTTACGTGCTAACGACATGTACATTCTATCTGGTAATTTTCTATCGATTGTTGATTTAATCGTTCTTTTTAACATTTCTGTATAGTTCGATTTACTAACAGGGTCAATTTCTAACTCAAGTTTGTCGTAAATATTCCTATATTGCACCTCAAGAATATTAATAAACTTACTTATGCTACCCGGGTATGATGTTTCCTCCAGTTGCGTCACCAGAGTTACGTAAGGCCTGTGATCCTTGAATGTTATGGATAATGCTGCTCTCATGTCCATCCATGTGGTTGCGTTGGCCTGGATGACGGCTTCTAATGCTGAGTCCACGAGTACGCGCCTTACTGCTCCATAGATAACATGAGCCTGTCGGGTGTCCTCGGGTGTCAAGTTGCTCAACTTGTACCCCACCCAGGACACCCGACAGGCTTGCAATTCTTTTATTTGAGCCAATAATTGGTTCAAATGAATTTCGGAGAGTTGTGGGGGATTTGCCATTGGGATTGTTTTAGATTTTGTTAAGTTTTCGGAATTAACAAATTTTATTTAATTTTTGTTTCCGACCGCACGGGATTTTATTATTTCGAATACTACTTGCAAGTAGATTCTTTTGCGGATCACGACTTAGAATCACTTGTTTTTAATTCGTTGGGTTAGGATAGCTAGTCATATAGGGTATCCTTCAGTTAACCAATACCGTATTAAAAGGACTCTTTAAATGTGTGATCCTACCGACTGCGCCAATTATATAACTTGGTTTATTCGTAAGTAAAAAAATATAAATTTATTTTTACCGAATTTAATTTTACAAGTTATTTGTATTTGAAGAACACCGACCCGAATAGTTTTAGGTCTCAAACTGAACTTAACTTATTGATCTGGATTGATTTACGATCAAGCCTCGGTCTCGAGCTTTTTGGATATGGACTTTGGACTTAGAGTCCTAAGAGAATTTTGGAGAAAGCTTTTGGAGAAGGCTTGTTTTAGTTTTGGGATGGTATCAATATCCTTACGTGCTAACGACATGTACATTCTATCTGGTAATTTTCTATCGATTGTTGATTTAATCGTTCTTTTTAACATTTCTGTATAGTTCGATTTACTAACAGGGTCAATTTCTAACTCAAGTTTGTCGTAAATATTCCTATATTGCACCTCAAGAATATTAATAAACTTACTAATGCTACCCGGGTATGATGTTTCCTCCAGTTGCGTCACCAGAGTTACGTAAGGCCTGTGATCCTTGAATGTTATGGATAATGCTGCTCTCATGTCCATCCATGTGGTTGCGTTGGCCTGGATGACGGCTTCTAATGCTGAGTCCACGAGTACGCGCCTTACTGCTCCATAGATAACATGAGCCTGTCGGGTGTCCTCGGGTGTCAAGTTGCTCAACTTGACTGATGAAGTGATGTTGTAACTTCATCAGTCAAGTTGAGCAACTGCTTAACTTGTACCCCACCCAGGACACCCGACAGGCTTGCAATTCTTTTATTTGAGCCAATAATTGGTTCAAATGAATTTCGGAGAGTTGTGGGGGATTTGCCATTGGGATTGTTTTAGATTTTGTTAAGTTTTCGGAATTAACAAATTTTATTTAATTTTTGTTTCCGACCGCACGGGATTTTATTATTTCGAATACTACTTGCAAGTAGATTCTTTTGCGGATCACGACTTAGAATCACTTGTTTTTAATTCGTTGGGTTAGGATAGCTAGTCATATAGGGTATCCTTCAGTTAACCAATACCGTATTAAAAGGACTCTTTAAATGTGTGATCCTACCGACTGCGCCAATTATATAACTTGGTTTATTCGTAAGTAAAAAAATATAAATTTATTTTTACCGAATTTAATTTTACAAGTTATTTGTATTTGAAGAACACCGACCCGAATAGTTTTAGGTCTCAAACTGAACTTAACTTATTGATCTGGATTGATTTACGATCAAGCCTCGGTCTCGAGCTTTTTGGATATGGACTTTGGACTTAGAGTCCTAAGAGAATTTTGGAGAAAGCTTTGGAGTTCTTGATTTTAATTTACTCTTGGATTCAAGTGCGTTTGCTCTTGGATACAAGTGATCTTTGACTTTGGTCTTCCGATCTTGTAATCTAACACTTTTGTTTTCGAGTTTAACGAGTCCGAGCTTTGAACGTGGGAACGTGACAATTGGGTGAAGACTTAGGCAATAAAATGTTTAGTCTATCAGTGGGTGAAATGTTTACATCCTGTTTTGGATTTTTGGGGTTTTTTCCATTTGGTCTTGTTCTGAGGATTCGAATGACAGTCTAATTCTTCTTTTTGGGGTTTTTCCATCTGGACTTGTCTTGAGGATTCGAATAATAGTCTGGTATTGACTGGATAGCAAAGGGTAACATAGGGTGTATTGGTTTAATAGTGTAGGGTACTGTGGGGTTATATTTTATGTGTGTACTTATTTAGTAGGCGTGTGGTTTATGTAGGCATATACTAAGTGCTTATGTACTGTGGATATGTCACTATATATATATATTTTTTTTTTGGCGAAAAACTTGACATCTCTAATACTTCTCGGTCAGAGAAACATTTACTATATTCAGAGAATATGTGATGTGGTAAAAAAAGACAGTAAACGAAAATTTATTCGAACTACCAATACTGTCATTTATTCAGCCAAATTGGTGGAAATTAGTGGTGGAAGATGGCCCAAAGAACATTACAAATGGAACACAACTCAAAGAGTCATCAAAAGTTATAAAATAACCGATGACAGTCATAAACTTAAGAGGGACTAGTATACACATAGGAATTTCACAGAAATTGTATAAGACACTTGGCATTTATCTTTAGCCATTTTCTTCAGGCAGATTCCATGACGCATCAGATCAGTGACCTGACCATTATGGTCAGCTGCGGTAATCCGATATTTGACTATGCTGCGAATGTTTGTCTCATCGCATATGCTCTATCGACAGCTTTATAGCTTCTGCGTTCAGTTTTAGGTTTAGCTCATAAGATATTCTCGCCTGAGCTCTCGTATGAGTAGGACGCGTTTGTTTTTCCTGTTCAGCTTTTTTCTTGTACCACTTCAACAAAGACTCACTCTGAGTTATATGGAAAAGTCCAATTCTAACTAATCTGCGAGTGCAGAAAGTGCAAACTAAGTGATTTAGTTGTCTGTGCCATTCAAATTAAATAATTATTTATATTTTGTCGCAGCGCCTGCTATCTGGTAGTTCGCGTGGCAATCAAAAGATTAAGCTTTAAGCTTGATTAACCGTTATTGCTCTGTCTGGGCCATAAGTTTAGCCGGTTTTAGAACCTGCTCTGCGAATGTACTTCTGGCAATTCTTTAACTTTATCACGCAATGGAGACAATTGCTGACTTCGGCTCATCAGTAATGCGCGCTGGTAAGCAAGCATACTTACATATTGGCGGATCAGACGAATACCCAGCCATCTCCGCCCCATGGGATCTCACAACTTGTACTACAACTAGTACGACAACTTCAAGTATCTCCACAATGTCAACGCAGTACAACTCTACACCGACACTAAATGGTAGTGTGTGCTCTACTACAATTAGCAAGAGCCAAACCAATGTAGCTGTAAGCACCTCACCGATCTCTACTGTTTATCTTAGAGGGTGGCAAAAGATGTATCCTATAAAAGAGCCGGCTCAGCTCTTTCCCCCAAAATAACCCGTAAAAAGGCAGTCCCTCATCAGGAGGACAATGTCCGCAAAAATCGTTTCCAGGATTTAACAGACAACGAAGACATGGAACCCTCTTCCTCGCAAACAGCGATCAGTCGTGTCGAAGAGAACCAACCTGAAGCCCGCAAATACTGATATACCTGATATATGCCCCCTCACTAACTCGCCGTCAATCAAAAGTACCAAGAATCACGATCCCCAGCGTGGTTAACTTTTCGGAATTCGTCAAAGAAATGGACGCCCCCATTGGACCCACATTCACAAAAACCTTAAATTCATCACGGTGTTCCGTCGGAAGAAATTACCGAATGCCTGCTGAAAGAAGGTCACCACGTCCTCCGCATCTAAACCCCTCTTAACAAGATCACGAAACTCCCACTGAACATGAGGTTCATTGACCTCAAAAAAGACGAGAGTAACTACCCCATAAAAAACATCTCTGCTGTCTGCAGACACAAAGTTTGCTGGGAGAAGCCGCGTAAACAAACCGAGCCTGCCCAATGCTTTAGGTGCCAGGAATACGGGCACACCAAGGCATACTGCACCCGACACCACATATGCAGGCAGTGCGGAAGGAACCATCCAACTTGTGAATGCAATCTCGGACCGGACAATCCTAAATGATGCTATTACTGTGGCAACTCTCACGCAGCCAACTTTAAAGGTTGCAAAAAATATTTATAAAACAACTTTAAAAACGAGTGAGAAAAGTTATCTTCGGCTTGCCGAAGATGGTATACCCTTGCAGATCTTTACAAAATTGTAATAAGAACTTATGTAAAAATCAGAAGTCTTTTCAAAATTATTGGTATGGCTATGTCAAATGAATAAATGTTGAATTCGGTTGCAATAGCTTGGAAAACAAAAAAGTTTTCCATACAAAGACTTGTTTTCATATCGGTCGTTTGTATGGCAGCTATGTTATATAGTGGTCCGATCCGGACCAAACTTTAAAAATTATGTATGGCTATGTCAAATGAACAAATGTTTAATTCGGTTGCGATAGCTTGAAGAACAAAAAAGTTTTCCATATAAAGACTTGAAATCTGATTGATCGTTTGTATGGCAGCTATATGAAATAGTGGTCCGATTTTTAAACTTGATCTGCGTGCAACAAAAATAATGATCTTGTAAAAATTCCAAAACGCTAGCTTTAAAACTACTGTCTATTTTTTGACAGACGGACAGACGGACATGGGTATATCAACTCGGCTGTTGATGCTGATCAAGAATATATATACTTTGTGCGGTCGGAGATGATTCTTTTAATGCGTTACACATTTATGGACAAAATTATAATACCCTCTGCAAGGGTATAATAAGCAGCAGCAGAAGATCATTCCATCGCCTCTACCAAGTACTACCCCTACCTTTGGCAAGCAAACTTACGCGAGCGTAGCAAGCATAATTAATACGGTCGCTCAAATCGGACAGCCCAGTATACCACCAGTTTACAACCTCTGCTCATTGTAGCTACAGGCTAAGCTACCTGCTATCCCTACCGGGTGAGCGCCTCTCCCAGCGCCATTGACTTTGGCATATCAAAAGGCTTCAGACAGCAACAAATCCAGGTCAGAACCCTCACAGAGCTTTTATCTGACCATCTCCCGCTTCTCTTTGAACTGGACGAGGAGGCCCAATACTTTCAGGGAACCCCTAGAACACTACCCCCGCATGCAAACGTTGCTCTATTTAAAGCACACATCGAGGATAATGTCGCGCTAAATTCGCCCATCAACACTAGCGACGAGCTGGATGCTTATGTCGACTGCTACTGTCATTGAGGCAGGACGACAGGCTACTCCTTCACCACGCCAAGTAAGCCCGAAAACTGTTAATAGATGAATACTAAATCCGGAGGAAAGAGCTCTTCTGAACCTCAAAAGACACCTATGGAGGCGTTTAATAGCAATAGGAGATCCTGCAACTAAGCAGTCCCTCTGAAGTGTCACAAACAGAGTGCGTCGGATGCTTGCCAAAAACCGCCAGGAAAACTTCAACAGACTACTTGAGGGAGCCGGCCCTGACAATAGCAGCGACTTCTCATTATGGAAGCTAACGAGAGGAATAAAGAGGCAGCCGCTCTGTCAATCGCCCGTCTTGGGACACTGTTGCCTGTGGCTGAAAACAGATTGTGACAAAGCGAACGCATTTGCAGATCACTTGTTTTCCACTTTTACCCCCTTTTGTTTGACGGACGACTCCCACCGAGAAGAAGTCGCTAGCTTTTTGGATGTGCCTACTCAACCAACCCATCCCATAAAACATACCACGCCGCAAGAAGTCACTATGCAGTTAGAGGGCCTGCAACTGAAGAAGAAGTGCGAGGATCGTTATGATACCCAAACCCGGCAAACCGGATAGACTCCTATCGCCCAATAAGTCTACTTTCAACCTTTTCTAAGGTCTTTAAACGCATTCTGATGAAACGATTGATGGATCTGCCTCAGGTATCAGGATACATACCCCAACATCAATTTGGTATCAGAAAGTCACACGTCTATATAACTATAACGTTATAATATCCTGAGATCCTTCATCACCGATCGGACTTTTGAGGTGGCAGTGGAGTTCCTCAAGGAAGTGTACTCGGACCCTTTTTGTACACCCTATACACAGCAGATATGCCAGTTCTGAGGTACTACTGGCTACATACGCCGACGACACAGCCAGGCTTGCGTCTCACATGTCTCTGCAAACGGCCTCGAATTCATTACAAGAATGGCTGCACGACATTGACGCCTTGGCAGCCAAGTGGAATACAGCCATCAATTGTGCTAAGTCCGCTTGTGTGACCTTCGCGCTCCGTCCCGGCACCTTCGCTGGCCTAACATTTAACAGTGGGTTGATAGGCAACGTCAATTCCCACTGTTACCTGGAAGTCCACCTGGATCGGAAACTCATCTGTCGGGCCCATATCACAGCGGTCAAGGCCAAGTGCCTTTTAAACATGAAAAAACTGGACTGGCTCCTACGGTCTAGCAAACTACAACTCCTAACTAAAGTGCTACTCATCAAGGTAGTACTAAACCCTACTTGGACCTATGCCATCCAAGTATTGGGTATGGCCTCCAAGCACAAGCTTGACAGGCTGAAAACTGTCCAGACACGTGCTGCTTGGCTTGCATCCGGGCTCCCTTGGTACGTCTCCAACCACGCTATCCTAAGGGATCTCCGGATTACTCTGATTGGTGATCAGATCAACCTCCACAGCAGCCGATACGCGGAGAAATTGGCAACACACCCAAACTCTCTGGCAAGTGATCTCGCCAATGCTCTCTGCCTCCGTCGTCTGAAGAGGATCCAGATCTGATCTCCCTACCCGCATAATATCGTAAGATTCTAAATTCCCCGCCAAACTCTTAAATGTAAGTTAGTTAAGTGTTTATGTAGCAAAATGTAATCCTCCATTTCCCTCATCTGGTTATATTCAGAAGGCTCTGAACTGAATGCGATAAAAATAAAAAAAAAGCTCATAAGACATATTGACACTAATCAACTGGTATCAACATTGCTGGACCAAGAGCCGACTATCGCTGGGTCGGCACTATTACTTAATTTGTACATGGGCGTAGTGGTCCAATTCGCATTTGAAAATCAAGGTTAGGAACAACTAGGCACTATACATTCAAAGAGAGTGTGTGTCTACCAAGGGGCGTCGTGGTAAAATTCCATTAGAAAACAAAGCGTCCGAAAAAAGCGAGAAAAATTGACAATATTGTGGAGCTTAAGGTGGATCAGTTGAGGTTTTTGTTAAGGGAGGAAAACTAGTGACTAGTATAATTTGAGGGGTCGAAAAACATGGAGATGCCACAAGCGGTAGGAATCATAAGCCAACAGGAATTGCTAACGCCACAAGCAGCGGTAATTTTACATCTACAACATAAGATGACAGAGCTCAAGACAGAGTGCAGTTGATGAGAAGAAGAATGCATGCAAAGAAAAAACGTTGAGATAAGAGAGGTAGAGGAGGTTAACTACCTAAGGAAAATGCAGACACGTTGCCGCAATTTGATCCCGGAGATGAGAACGCCATATCAATCCGACCGTGAATCAATGAATATATCGTGTCAACAAATTGGTGGGTGTGTAACGAAAAATGTGCTTCAATTCGTAGCCAGTCGTGCATACAACATGGAGTTACGTCGCGCAATCTTAAAGGAATAAGTTTGGAGCAAACACGGACTACCCAGAAGTGCATTTCAACATGGCCAATGGAACCAGATCAGCAAATGAGTCGGTGGAGGAGTTTCAGATATCTGCCCTTGTCGTGCTGTACAATCTGATTGAGGCAACAGTCATTAGATATGTTCGCACAGTATATCAGCAATGAGAGTTGCAAAACAGCATTGCACCATTAAATGTTTTTTTTTTTAAAGCAGCTAACCGACGCCGCTGAATCTTGTTTTGTAAATAGAAGTCGGTCAATGATAAACAAAAATGAGTTTATGCTTAAATGTAGAAGTCTCGGTCAAGGCAAGACCACTGTAATGTCCGATGTCCTTTGTGTTTAATCATGGAGCATAGCTCCGTGATTTGGTGAAATGGAAAGTCCTTTTTATTCTTTGAGGCTCCGTTTATTACTAGGTTATTCTTGCTTCAGTTCTCCAATGCGAATGATTCTTAAAGCTAACATAATATTCTTCTTAGGCTATGAATTAAGCTTTCGCTGCCTGGCGAAGTCGGCAGAGAATCGGCTGTTATATATGTATGATAAAAGAGTTGGGGGAAAATGCTATATGCGCCAGTATGTATATAGTGGGCTTTTGGTTAGCGTGGGAATGCTGACCATGCATTTGTGCAGTGTGCTTCAGAAGCGGGCGATCATATAACGCTTCCACTTGAACATTATTGTTTATGCTAGCACTGCCAATGCGTATGTAATTGTGTTATTTATTTATGCAAATATTCTGAGTACATTGTACTCTATGTAGATATGTACTTTAAATATATACATATGTACGCATACCACATCTCCCTCCTTTTTAAAAATAACGTAACATAGTGTAGTTATTTTATTCTATTATTATTATTATTATTATTATTTTTATTTATTATTATTATTATTTTTTTTTTTTTATTTCTTTTTCTTTTTGACATATTTAATTGTATATTTTTTTTTTTTTCATTATTATAATGCTTTTTGTTTTAAATCATGACGTCATTTATGAATAAAAAGCTTTTAATCGATCTTTATGTACTATTTGCTTTTTATTTTTATTATTTGATATTGTTATGTTGTCTCTATCTTCTATCTTTTCTACCTTATAGGGTCCCGTGTATTTAAAATCTAATTTATGACCTACTTCATTTCTTAATAGAACTTTATCTCCTACTGTTATTTCTATATTTTTTGTTTTTAAATCATAATTTTCCTTATTTTTTCTTTTATGCTCTTCAAGCATAGTTCTAGCTCTTTTATATGCTACTTCTAATCTATATTTAATTTCCTTAGCATAATCATCTATATTGTATATTGGTTCTATGCTAGTTATATTAGTGAAATTTCTGGGTAAATTATTTGTTCTACCAAAAACCAGTTCATATGGACAATAATTATGTACCATAGAAGGGGTTGTATTAAAACAATAGACGAAATAATGAAGCCATACATCCCAATCAGTTTTATCAACCGATATGTAAGATCGAATGTATTCATTTAGAGTTCTATGACTTCTTTCGACTACACCTACTGTTTGATGGTGGTGAGCGGTAGACGTTATGTTTTTAATTTTCAGGTGTTTGCAAAGGTCTGTAATGATTGAATTCTTATACTCTGTACCCATGTCCGTAATGAACGTCTTCATTGGACCATAAGTAAGAATAAATGATTCAAAAATTGCTTTAGCGACTGTTGTTGCGCTTTTGTTCGGTATGGGTATTGCAACTAAATATTTAGTTAGATCACAAATGAGAGTGACTGCATATTCGTTGCCATTTTCCGACTTTGGTAGAGGACCTATAGTGTCCACTATCACTCTGTCGAAAGCATGATCAGGGGTTTCAGTTAAAGTCATTGGGGTCTTTGTATGCGTTGTTATTTTCGCTTTTTGGCATTTTTGACATTTTTTAATGTAGTCTGTTATTTGTTTAGACATACCTTTCCAAAAATAATGTCTTTTGACCTTGGCCAAGGTTTTTGCAATGCCTGTATGACCTCCTTGTAATGGATCATCATGTAGTGTAGACAAAATAGCTTCTTTTTCTTTTTCATTGTTTATTAAGGTCACCGGGTTGAGTAGCGCTACTCTTAATTTTGTTAGTATCTTATTGCCCTTTTGCTTAAAATTATCTATTGAAACGTATTCAAAGATATTTTCCCACGGTGCCATTTTTAGATGATTGATTTTATATATACCGGCCTGCATTTCAAGCCTTTGGAAAAATTGATCTAAATCAAGAACTCCATTTGTATATAAATCATCGATTTCATATCTTGCAGTAATCTTTTTCCATGTTTAAAGAAACATATCATATTTTTTACTTGCAAGGTCACTACTTTACGTACCTCGTCATTATTGATGACTTGGTATACGTTGGGCATTGAAGCTTTTTCTGTTGATTGCGTATGCAATTCAGATTTGTTTGTTTCTCCTGCGCAGGATTTTTGTCTACTTTGTAATCTTGTAGTGACTTTCTTAATATTTCCGGTTATATCCTTCAATTCTTTGATGGTTATTCTTGATAACGCATCAGCTACATAGTTATCTTTACCTCTCAGATACTCTACTGTAAAATTATATTCCTCCAATTCAAGTCTCATACGAGTCAATTTTGAGCCAGGATTAGTCATTGAAAATAAAAAGGTTAGTGGTCTATGATCAGTTTTGACTGTAAAATGTTTACCATAGATATAGGGTCTGAAGTGGGTTATTGCCCAATGTATTGCTGCTAATTCCTGCTCAGTAGTACTTTTATTACTCTCGCCCTTAGTAAATGATCTCGATGCGTATGCAACTGGAAGTTGGTGGCCATTGTGGTCTTGAGATAAGACTGCGCCACATGCCATTTTGCTAGCATCTGTTGTAATACAAAATTCTTTGCTAAAATCGGGGTATTGTAAGAGAGTAGGTTCCATCAGTTTGGTTTTTAAGTGTAAAAATGCTTTTTGACAGTCTTCTGTCCATTCAAAAGGAGCATTCTTTTTACATAATCTAGTTATGTGCCGTGAATAGTCGGCGAAGTTTTTTATGAATCTTCTATAATAGTTACAAAATGCAACGAAACGCCTTGCGCTATCTGCATCATGAGGTACTGGGTAATTTTTGATGGCATCATACTTCTTGTCATCTGGCAGTATTCCTCTATCTGTGCATTTATGTCCCAAAAAGGTGACTTCACGCATAAAGAATGAACATTTCTCTGGATGTAGTTTTAGATTGAATTTCCTGCATTTGTCAAAAACATCTGATAAGTTTTTAATCATATGGTTTTCGGAACAACCTATTACTATTAAATCATCCATATAGATAAATGCTTGCGTTGGCTCAAGGCCAGAAAATGCAATAGTCATCATTCTTTGAAAAGAATTCGGCGCTATTTTTAGTCCAAATGGTAATCGCGTAAAACGATATGAACCGTTTGTTGTTGAGAATGAAGTTATATTTCTTGAACTCTTCTCAAGTTCAATTTGGTGAAAACCTGACATCAAGTCGAGGCATGAAAAATATTTGGCTCGACCTAGTTGATCCAAAATATCTTCAATTCTAGGGAGTGGAAATTTATCAGACAACAGTTTTTTATTGATTTGACGATAGTCAATTACTAATCGCCATTTCTTTTCATCTGAGCCTGGAAGAGATTTTTTCGGTACTAATAGTAATGGACTATTGTATTCCGATACTGATGGTTCGACTATTTTATCATTGATCAATTTTTGTACTTGTTCTTGAATTTCGTCTTTTTGACTATGAGGATTTCTATAATTTTTAATATATATTGGCTCATCATCTTTCAATCTTAATCTTTGTTTGTATAAATTATTAGCCGATATTGGTTCTGTTGTCAGACCAAATATATCAGTGTACTTACTACAAAGCTTTGTCAGCTGTGTTTTGAATTGTGATGGGAAATTTTTTGACAATTGAGACATGACAGTTTGTTCTCTGGTTTCTTTATTTGGTTGAACCACAGTGGTCTATGATCAGTTTTGACTGTAAAATGTTTACCATAGATATAGGGTCTGAAGTGGGTTATTGCCCAATGTATTGCTGCTAATTCCTGCTCAGTAGTACTTTTATTACTCTCGCCCTTAGTAAATGATCTCGATGCGTATGCAACTGGAAGTTGGTGGCCATTGTGGTCTTGAGATAAGACTGCGCCACATGCCATTTTGCTAGCATCTGTTGTAATACAAAATTCTTTGCTAAAATCGGGGTATTGTAAGAGAGTAGGTTCCATCAGTTTGGTTTTTAAGTGTAAAAATGCTTTTTGACAGTCTTCTGTCCATTCAAAAGGAGCATTCTTTTTACATAATCTAGTTATGTGCCGTGAATAGTCGGCGAAGTTTTTTATGAATCTTCTATAATAGTTACAAAATGCAACGAAACGCCTTGCGCTATCTGCATCATGAGGTACTGGGTAATTTTTGATGGCATCATACTTCTTGTCATCTGGCAGTATTCCTCTATCTGTGCATTTATGTCCCAAAAAGGTGACTTCACGCATAAAGAATGAACATTTCTCTGGATGTAGTTTTAGATTGAATTTCCTGCATTTGTCAAAAACATCTGATAAGTTTTTAATCATATGGTTTTCGGAACAACCTATTACTATTAAATCATCCATATAGATAAATGCTTGCGTTGGCTCAAGGCCAGAAAATGCAATAGTCATCATTCTTTGAAAAGAATTCGGCGCTATTTTTAGTCCAAATGGTAATCGCGTAAAACGATATGAACCGTTTGTTGTTGAGAATGAAGTTATATTTCTTGAACTCTTCTCAAGTTCAATTTGGTGAAAACCTGACATCAAGTCGAGGCATGAAAAATATTTGGCTCGACCTAGTTGATCCAAAATATCTTCAATTCTAGGGAGTGGAAATTTATCAGACAACAGTTTTTTATTGATTTGACGATAGTCAATTACTAATCGCCATTTCTTTTCATCTGAGCCTGGAAGAGATTTTTTCGGTACTAATAGTAATGGACTATTGTATTCCGATACTGATGGTTCGACTATTTTATCATTGATCAATTTTTGTACTTGTTCTTGAATTTCGTCTTTTTGACTATGAGGATTTCTATAATTTTTAATATATATTGGCTCATCATCTTTCAATCTTAATCTTTGTTTGTATAAATTATTAGCCGATATTGGTTCTGTTGTCAGACCAAATATATCAGTGTACTTACTACAAAGCTTTGTCAGCTGTGTTTTGAATTGTGATGGGAAATTTTTTGACAATTGAGACATGACAGTTTGTTCTCTGGTTTCTTTATTTGGTTGAACCACATCATAGTTTGAAAATGGCTCGTATTTTAAATTGTTTGCATCTACTAGTTTATCAGTATGATGCGTATTTAATATTTGGATATAAACATCGTTTGATGTTGAAATGGTATTCGCTACATAAATACCAGTTTCTATTTCTTGGTTTGGGATCAATATATTTGCATCTTCAATTGAAGTTATATTGATTTTTCGGACAACTTGTGATCTAGCTGGTAATGATATTTTATTATTACCAGAGGTGTATGTTATTGGAACATAAATCGGAAATTTCAAATTATTGGGTCTAATCATAAACCAATCTTCTTTTGGTTTGAAGTCTAATTGGCAGTTAAATTTTTTTATAAAATCCATGCCAATTATTCCGTCGCATGGTATGGGAAATTGTTGATGAACAATATGAAAATTATGAGGGATTATGTATTTATCGGTTTGTAGCTCTATTGAGGTTAAGCCCTTAGATTTAATAATCTCTTGGCTTATGCCTTGAATGTTTATTATACTGTCATCTTGGATATTATTGAAGTAGTCGGCTTCTTCTTTTAATATTGATATATCTGCACCCGTGTCAACTAAGAAAATTAATCTTTTTCCTGTTGCCACATGGTCAAATGCAATGAATATATTTATACTTAGATTGATTGAATGTACATGAGCTTTATTTATTGCCTTGTATCTGAGGGTTGTTGCGAGTTTCCCGAATTATCTTGGGTTACTCTCACATTACCATTATTATTGTTAAGTCTATTCTGATTGTTTGGGCTTCCTCTATTTGAGTAGCCACGGCCTCTATAATTGTTACCATTATTTTGGTTACCGTTATTGCTGTAATTGTTATTGTATCGGTTATTGTAATGGCCTCTGCCGCGACCATTACCTCTATAACCTTGGCCTCTATAGTTAGAGTTTGAGTAACCTCTCTTTGAATACATTACATGATTCACATTTCCGGTTACTCTGGTGCTAGTTCTTATGTACGCACCTATGGCAGCGTCCATAGTTGTGCACGTACCTGCTTCTAGCACAGTTTTCACACTTTCGTGTTCGGTCTTTTTGATCATGACATCGATGGCATCCCTAGTACTCAATCTGTTGGCTTGCTCACTTTGTAAACCTTCATCGATATACGAGGCTTCTAAGAGCTTACGTAAATTATCAACTTCGGTTGTGAACTGTGTAGCTGTTTTGCCTCTTTGTTGTACAGTGGATAATTTTGCCCTGATGTTTTGGGATGTTTCCCCAACAATTGAAGTTTGTAGTTTATTAATTATTGCTACAATTGTGGATTCGCTCAGTACCAGGTTCAGAGTAGTGCCAATCAATTTTGATTTTATTACTTGGACTGCAATGTCCTCAAATGGTCCTTTTGCAAGGTCTACTAATTTAATGGCCATAATAAACCTCTGAAGATGGATCTTTTGTCCATCAAACTCCGGTACTGCGCTCGACACTTCCTTTATGTAGGCCCTGATGGCGGCTGAATTGTCTGTCATTTTGTTTAATTGTATTTGCTGATCTTCTGTATTTCCTGAATCTTCTGGCAATTGTAACATTGCTGGTATTGTTAGATCGTTCAGATCTTCTTCTTTGATTTCTAGTTCCGAGTCAGAATCATTGAGTGATTCTGTTTCTCCTTCACTTAGAGTCAAAGGGGAATTAAGGATTGTTGGTATCGATATGTTTAGATCGAACCTTTCTTTGATATTTATTAGATTATTTCTTAATCTAATCAAAAATTTGGACACTGTTGTCCACTGTTTTTTATCTAGTTTCCCTCTTTGGTCATGTATAAGGGATCTAGCCTGATTGAATGATTCTACCAGAATAGTTATATGCTTACTAGCAGTTTGTTTTTGAACAGTTCTATTCTGAGACAAACATTTATAAGACTTATCAAATTTTTCTTTTATTTCATTTAAAATGGCTTTTAAATTTTGCCAATCCATAATTTATTTGAGACATTTTAAGTCTTTAGAAGGAAGATTTTTTTTTTTTTTGATTTTATTATTATTTTTATTCCATTAATGACATCATTATTTAAAAATTAAATTGTTTCTAGGCCATTGGCCCTGCTATTATAGCGCTTCTTTAAACATTTGTTGTGGAGTTTGTACACTTTTATGAGTGCATGTATCAACATTAATATAAAAATTGCTAACAATAGTATTGTTATGTAGCTTAAATTGTTAGATTCTATCTCCACTTTGTTTATAACATTTGCAGTGGAATCCACTGTTTTTGTATCAATTAAGCCCATATTGGGTTTTAAAATTTCTACAGTTTTTTCAAAAATTTCTTCCTTATATATTCTGTTTGTCACTATTGACATTTACATTAAAAGTTGTATTACTATTAGTATTTTTATGTCAAATTTTGTATTTTTTTTCATATGTTCCTGCCTATTGTTTTTGTATAGCTTTACAGGCTATACTGCTCATCGGGCAGAAATGTTTCCGCTCAATTTTACAATTTTTGGTTTTTATAGTTAAAAAAAAAAAATATGCATCGCAGTGCACTCAAAAAAATTTTGCAACGCAGTGCTATTTAAAAAAAAAAATTTGCGCTCTAGGAAGCGCTGTCGGTTTCCTTGCTGGCTTAACTTGCGCGTTAAGCGGTGCTGGTGCTGGTTGTCGCACAGGCCTCCTTCTTCTGGTTAATGTCCTTACAATGTTTGCAAGTGTACTTGCAATAGGCGCTCCATAGTCCCTCGCAGTCCAACGGGCATTGTTCCTTGTAGACTGGTATGCTGGCTCTGGGTGGTGGTGTTGCGGATTTGTTTTTTGTATTATTTATGGTTTTTATAAATGAGAGAGTTGGGCTTTGGGTTTTTATTGGCGCTTTTTTCTTTAATTCTTCTTGTAAGAAGTCAAGCTCTGCTTGTAATTTGCGAGCAGTTGACCAGGCTGGTGGTGGCGTTTGAGAATATAATAGCCATCTTAGGTGAGCTATTCTCGTTTTTAATTTTTGCCGCACACCGCCGCGCTTATTTCCCATTGCCTCACTCTACTCACTCAGAATTTTGGTTTCCATCCGTAAGAATTTTGTATTCCATCCGTAAGAATTTTGTCTGGGATGTCTTTCATCCGTATTTCCAGTCCAGTCCAGTATAATTTTGATATAGACTGGAACTTTAGTCCTTAGCGTGCAGGGCGATGAGTTCCTACTTCTTGCGTCCTAGATCCAAGGTCCTTGGTCCTGTCACGGTCGCCATGTAATGTCCGATGTCCTTTGTGTTTAATCATGGAGCATAGCTCCGTGATTTGGTGAAATGGAAAGTCCTTTTTATTCTTTGAGGCTCCGTTTATTACTAGGTTATTCTTCCTTCAGTTCTCCAATGCGAATGAATCTTAAAGCTAACATAATATTCTTCTTAGGCTATGAATTAAGCTTTCGCTGCCTGGCGAAGTCGGCAGAGAATCGGCTGTTATATATGTATGATAAAAGAGTTGGGGGAAAATGCTATATGCGCCAGTATGTATATAGTGGGCTTTTGGTTAGCGTGGGAATGCTGACCATGCATTTGTGCAGTGTGCTTCAGAAGCGGGCGATCATATAACGCTTCCACTTGAACATTATTGTTTATGCTAGCACTGCCAATGCGTATGTAATTGTGTTATTTATTTATGCAAATATTCTGAGTACATTGTACTCTATGTAGATATGTACTTTAAATATATACATATGTACGCATACCACACCACAATATTAAGCCAGAAAAATCCAAGGAAGCGAAACGTGGTTTAAGTATGGAAAACTGGAACACATTTGCAAACTCATTTCAAAGGAAGGAACAAAATTTTCTCAGTAACAAATGTCATATTGTTTAACAGTATACTTAATAGAAGCTGCCAAGCTGTCAAAGTGATGCGTTTAGGAGCAGCTAACCAGGACTGTCTACATCAATCCAAGAAGCTATAACCCCTTCATGCATACCGGAAGCCAGGCTAGAATCATGCGAAAGTCAGTTGCAAAAAAAAAAACATTGATCGTCGTATGTGGTCTATTAGGTTCTTGTATCCTAATTGAAGAAATTGTTGTAGAGATCAACGTGAAAGGTAAAATTATTTCAGCCAGAATATACATGGCTGATGACGATATTTTGCAAGAGGATATTTTTGCCCTACATAATGTAGGGACAGGATTTCATCATAAACGTACAATTGTCCCTAAAGTTTAAGGTGACACTGAAGTTAAAAAAACTTTTTATCCGATAAACCCGAAATTAGTACTCATAAACTTCTTGTTTGAAATTAGGCTGGGACCGAAGAGTATAGATTTCCTTTAAAAACCTTTTTCTGTGTTAATTTATTTAATATTTACATCTTTTGGGGCGACTTACCAATATTCTCGGCTTCCTTAAAGAAAACGCTTTCGCCGTGGAAGCTAAAATGGTCATAGATAATATTTTGTTGTTTGGTTGCTTCCTTTGGTTCAGATGAAAAGAATTATAATCTTCGCATTATAATTTTGGGCATTTGAAACTAGCTCTGCTCCTCCATATTAGCTGTGTGGATCGCTTGTACTTACATAATACTATTTTCCTCTTTTTTTTAACGCATTTACCTCAAGATTTGTTCTTAATTTTTGAAGAGGGATATTTAATGTTAATTTTAACAAACTATATTAGACCCTATTAATATTTATTTGCGGTTGGTTTCTTTGCGAGGGATTTATCCTTTTTTGTGTGGGTTTGTAGATTTTCCTAATTCACAATTCCGCGGCTGGCCGAATCCCATAGCGCGGCGAGGTTTTCTCGAATCTCTTTGCTGCGTTTTTATTTGTTTTCTTTTTTACAAATTAAAAATAAACCTTAGAACTCAAGTCAGAACTCTTTTTTATTTACTATTTAGCATTATTCACTAAGTTCTAAAATACCGTAGGCAATTTTAAATGAATGCATTTTAATTTTAATCTGTAAATAAACAAACATTCTTCGGCTAGAATCCTTTATCATCTTTCCGGAACTGAAATCAAAATTATTTTATCTTGTGTTTTTGATTTTTGACACTTTTATTTTAAACAAGTGAGAAAAGTTACCTTCGGCTTGCCGAAGATGGTATACCCTTGAAAACAAAAAGTTTTCCATACAAAGACTTGTTTTCATATCGGTCGTTTGTATGACAGCTATATGATATAGTGGTCCGATCCAAACCAAACTTTCACAAATCGTGTATGGCTTTGTCGAATGAATAAATGTTGGCAGTGGAGTTCCTCAAGGAAGTGTACTCGGACCCTTTTTGTACACCCTATACACAGCAGATATGCCAGTTCTGAGGTACTACTGGCTACATACGCCGACGACACAGCCAGGCTTGCGTCTCACATGTCTCTGCAAACGGCCTCGAATTCATTACAAGAATGGCTGCACGACATTGACGCCTTGGCAGCCAAGTGGAATACAGCCATCAATTGTGCTAAGTCCGCTTGTGTGACCTTCGCGCTCCGTCCCGGCACCTTCGCTGGCCTAACATTTAACAGTGGGTTGATAGGCAACGTCAATTCCCACTGTTACCTGGAAGTCCACCTGGATCGGAAACTCATCTGTCGGGCCCATATCACAGCGGTCAAGGCCAAGTGCCTTTTAAACATGAAAAAACTGGACTGGCTCCTACGGTCTAGCAAACTACAACTCCTAACTAAAGTGCTACTCATCAAGGTAGTACTAAACCCTACTTGGACCTATGCCATCCAAGTATTGGGTATGGCCTCCAAGCACAAGCTTGACAGGCTGAAAACTGTCCAGACACGTGCTACTTGGCTTGCATCCGGGCTCCCTTGGTACGTCTCCAACCACGCTATCCTAAGGGATCTCCGGATTACTCTGATTGGTGATCAGATCAACCTCCACAGCAGCCGATACGCGGAGAAATTGGCAATACACCCAAACTCTCTGGCAAGTGATCTCGCCAATGCTCTCTGCCTCCGTCGTCTGAAGAGGATCCAGATCTGATCTCCCTACCCGCATAATATCGTAAGATTCTAAATTCCCCGCCAAACTCTTAAATGTAAGTTAGTTAAGTGTTTATGTAGCAAAATGTAATCCTCCATTTCCCTCATCTGGTTATATTCAGAAGGCTCTGAACTGAATGCGATAAAAATAAAAAAAAAAGCTCATAAGACATATTGACACTAATCAACTGGTATCAACATTGCTGGACCAAGAGCCGACTATCGCTGGGTCGGCACTATTACTTAATTTGTACATGGGCGTAGTGGTCCAATTCGCATTTGAAAATCAAGGTAAGGAACAACTAGGCACTATACATTCAAAGAGAGTGTGTGTCTACCAAGGGGCGTCGTGGTAAAATTCCATTAGAAAACAAAGCGTCCGAAAAAAGCGAGAAAAATTGACAATATTGTGGAGCTTAAGGTGGATCAGTTGAGGTTTTTGTTAAGGGAGGAAAACTAGTGACTAGTATAATTTGAGGGGTCGAAAAACATGGAGATGCCACAAGCGGTAGGAATCATAAGCCAACAGGAATTGCTAACGCCACAAGCAGCGGTAATTTTACATCTACAACATAAGATGACAGAGCTCAAGACAGAGTGCAGTTGATGAGAAGAAGAATGCATGCAAAGAAAAAACGTTGAGATAAGAGAGGTAGAGGAAGTTAACTACCTAAGGAAAATGCAGACACGTTGCCGCAATTTGATCCCGGAGATGAGAACGCCATATCAATCCGACCGTGAATCAATGAATATATCGTGTCAACAAATTGGTGGGTGTGTAACGAAAAATGTGCTTCAATTCGTAGCCAGTCGTGCATACAACATGGAGTTACGTCGCGCAATCTTAAAGGAATAAGTTTGGAGCAAACACGGACTACCCAGAAGTGCATTTCAACATGGCCAATGGAACCAGATCAGCAAATGAGTCGGTGGAGGAGTTTCAGATATCTGCCCTTGTCGTGCTGTACAATCTGATTGAAGCAACAGTCATTAGATATGTTCGCACAGTATATCAGCAATGAGAGTTGCAAAACAGCATTGCACCATTAAATGTTTTTTTTTTTTAAAGCAGCTAACCGACGCCGCCGAATCTTGTTTTGTAAATAGAAGTCGGTCAATGATAAACAAAAATGAGTTTATGCTTAAATGTAGAAGTCTCGGTCAAGGCAAGACCACAATATTAAGCCAGAAAAATCCAAGGAAGCGAAACGTGGTTTAAGTATGGAAAACTGGAACACATTTGCAAACTCATTTCAAAGGAAGGAACAAAATTTTCTCAGTAACAAATGTCATATTGTTTAACAGTATACTTAATAGAAGCTGCCAAGCTGTCAAAGTGATGCGTTTAGGAGCAGCTAACCAGGACTGTCTACATCCATCCAAGAAGCTATAACCCCTTCATGCATACCGGAAGCCAGGCTAGAATCATGCGAAAGTCAGTTGCAAAAAAAAAAACATTGATCGTCGTATGTGGTCTATTAGGTTCTTGTATCCTAATTGAAGAAATTGTTGTAGAGATCAACGTGAAAGGTAAAATTATTTCAGCCAGAATATACATGGCTGATGACGATATTTTGCAAGAGGATATTTTTGCCCTACATAATGTAGGGACAGGATATCATCATAAACGTACAATTGTCCCTAAAGTTTAAGGTGACACTGAAGTTAAAAAAACTTTTTATCCGATAAACCCGAAATTAGTACTCATAAACTTCTTGTTTGAAATTAGGCTGGGACCGAAGAGTATAGATTTCCTTTAAAAACCTTTTTCTGTGTTAATTTATTTAATATTTACATCTTTTGGGGCGACTTACCAATATTCTCGGCTTCCTTAAAGAAAACGCTTTCGCCGTGGAAGCTAAAATGGTCATAGATAATATTTTGTTGTTTGGTTGCTTCCTTTGGTTCAGATGAAAAGAATTATAATCTTCGCATTATAATTTTGGGCATTTGAAACTAGCTCTGCTCCTCCATATTAGCTGTGTGGATCGCTTGTACTTACATAATACTATTTTCCTCTTTTTTTTAACGCATTTACCTCAAGATTTGTTCTTAATTTTTGAAGAGGGATATTTAATGTTAATTTTAACAAACTATATTAGACCCTATTAATATTTATTTGCGGTTGGTTTCTTTGCGAGGGATTTATCCTTTTTTGTGTGGGTTTGTAGATTTTCCTAATTCACAATTCCGCGGCTGGCCGAATCCCATAGCGCGGCGAGGTTTTCTCGAATCTCTTTGCTGCGTTTTTATTTGTTTTCTTTTTTAAAAATTAAAAATAAACCTTAGAACTCAAGTCAGAACTCTTTTTTATTTACTATTTAGCATTATTCACTAAGTTCTAAAATACCGTAGGCAATTTTAAATGAATGCATTTTAATTTTAATCTGTAAATAAACAAACATTCCTCGCCTAGAATCCTTTATCATCTTTCCGGAACTGAAATCAAAATTATTTTATCTTGTGTTTTTAATTTTTGACACTTTCATTTTAAACAAGTGAGAAAAGTTACCTTCGGCTTGCCGAAGATGGTATACCCTTGAAAACAAAATGATATAGTGGTCCGATCCAAACCAAACTTTCACAAATCGTGTATGGCTTTGTCGAATGAATAAATGTTGAATTCGGTTGCAATAGGTTGGAAAACAAAAAAATTTTCCATACAAAGACTGTTTTCATATCGGTCGTTTGTATGGCAGCTATATGATATAGTGATCCGATCCAGATCAAACTTTCAAAAATCATGTATGGCTATGTCAAATGGATAAATGTTGAATTCGGTTGTAATAGTTTAGAAAACAAAAAAGTTTTCCATACAAAGACTTGTTTTCATATCGGTCGTTTGTATGGCAGCTATATGATATAGTGGTCCGATCCGACCGATTCTAAAACTGGATCTGCGTGTGATCTGGACAAATAATGATCTGGTAAAAATTTCAAAACGCTAGCTTTAAAACTACTGTCTATTTTTTGCATAGAAACAGACGGACAGACGGACATGGCTATATCGACTCGGCTGTTGATGCTGATCAAGAATATATATACTTTGTGGGGTCGGAGATGCTTCCTTTAATGCGTTACACATTTCTGAACAAAATTATAATACCCTTTTTAAAGGGTATAAAAATTGGAGCCTAATATTTTTTCTTGTCTATTAACATGCGAGAACTATTAAAAAGAGCATGAGGAACTCTAGAACACCACTTTTTAGGGTCGATTAACTAAAAAGTTCTTGCTAACTTCACAGGAATATTTCAAATTGTGTAAATGTAAATATTTAAAGAAAATTTAGCTAGAGTTTTAATTTGTGAGTCGAAAGATCCGTAGCGTCATCATTCGGAAAAAAGTGGCAACGTTCAGTTCGGTGATGCCAGGACAGATTAAAAAGAACATCGCTTAATGAAAGTCTAGACTCGACGCCGATTATAGGTATTTTATGAAAGGGGCAAAAAAGTGTTTGTACAAAATGCATTTTATTATTTCTCTTATCCACGAATTTGGAAAATGAATACAGAAATTTTGAATAAATTAGGTGGCAACACCACACTTGAGAATTAAAGTTAAATAAAAAAGAAAGAATGGTACTTCTCCCCTTTATCGGTTCGTTTTTGGCGACCGTACGAGAAAACATTAAAGACAATTATAAGCGAGAGGGCCCTACTTATTTTGATTTAGAAAAAAAAATATATAAGTAAATGATTGAAATAAAGGGCAGATTCGATTTTCCGAAAAAGCTTTTGCAGTGAATAAATGGTATATGACAATTCTTTTCTAGAATGCAGAAGACTGCATCTACCATCAATTTTATTAACATATATGTATACATATATATACATACAATGTATGTATGTATTTATGTATATACATAAATACACATACATAGGTAGATCGGGTTAAGTGTCATAGAAATTTTATATGCATGAAATCAATAACAAAATATTTTAATTTTAAAATATAATACCAACCGTTTTTTTGTATAGTTTTTATTTTTGTGCCAGTTGGATTCAATGAGTTGGCAATTGCTGCACGAACACAGACACAACACAACGGTCACAGATACGAAACTTGAATAGGGGAAACGAAATTTACCGTCCACCTGTTACCCTATTACTTCGGCTACTATTACTACAATATAATCTGCGATATGGGCAACGTTCATCTATACATAGGTATAGAATTTTAAAAACCCGTTTCATTTTCAGCAACTGTATCGTGAAAAGACAATATTAGAAACGAGGTTATTTGAGTGTCTAGCTAGTCATTGCATCTGACTGCTTATTCTGCATGGGATCCTGGGGAAAATTGGTTCCCAAGCCTCTTTTGATGCTTGAATTCTGCATCATTTCGAGTTGTGGTTGCATCTCGAAATTTGTGCCGGGTTTGCAACGGCATAACCCGTTTTTTCTTTCTCATTTTGAGCTTTTAGCCGATCGGTGTTGAGCTCTCTCTTGCCCCATCTTCTGGCCAAGACCAATTAGCTACAACCTCGGCTCAGTTACTTTTCGTTCGTCGTCGTTGTCAGTTTGTGGCGGAGATCGCGTGCTCTTGCCAATATTTTGACCAGTAAACCGTAAAGTGGATTGACTACACTTGTGAACGTGCTTGTGCCTGTGTATGTACAATAAATAGTGGTAAAATTCTTACCTTTCCAGTAAAATGCTTTTACTTGAGCTTTGTTTTATGGTCGTTTCATACAAAAATATCATATATTTTGAAACATTTAACAGCAGAAGCTTAAAGAAAAAGTATTATTAATAATTCTGTTTGTTAGAGAAAAAAAGTGATGCAAAAAGTTTAAAATATCACGACCTATCTACTATCTATTGGTTTTAATTATTCCGTCTAGCTTCAACTCTAAGCATTATTCAGCAGTGTATACATATAGCGCAAGAAGTGTTTCGTGTAATTTTACATACTAGAGTGTAAATATTTTACTCTGCCTGAAGTTGACGGTAGATAGGTACATTAAAGCTTAAAGCTTCTTAATGGGCGTAGAAGTATACATACCTAACAAAATATATTTATTATTGTGTTATAATATGTAATCAAGATCAGGGTTGTGTCGAATCGAAGTCGAAGAGCTTGTAAGTATCTCATTTTATATTCTGTAGCCCCATTCCCAGTTACGAATTTTTAAACAGCTAAATGCCGATCATTGCATTATTCTTAAAAAGTTAACGTGGCCACACAATTTGGTTTCTTAGCCTGCAGTCTATTTTTCGCAGCGCTATAGTTAGCTTAATCCATTTCTACTGCAGGACGGATCAGGAAGTGTGTCGTTTTTCTAGCGGCTTTGTTTTTGCAGTCAAAATAACAAAAAGAAAATGAAACTAAAGGAATAACCATTAGTTTTAATAAACCTAAAGAAAATATATAAAGCCCGATGACCATATGAAATTAATACTCTAGTTAGGCAGATGGGTTGATTGCAGATACATTTTTTGGAATCCGCTAACAGTTGTCATACAATGCAGGGCGAGATCTGATCTGTTTAAAACTCGAATGTAATGCAGATCGAAAATTTGGCTGTGGGTATAAACGGATCCCGCTCACAAGAGTTTCACAAAGCTCTGAAGCATGAAAAAGGCCATGCACGCACACTAAAATAAACGTGCATTTTTCCAAATTTTCTGTCTCTATGAAGTTATGATTTTTCTGCGTGACATTAACATAAAAAGATTCTTAATAAAGATTATATTTACATCATATACATTTCCTATAAAGTTCAAAATGAGTCTTTGTTTAAACCTGATATGCATATTTGGAATTATAATAATATAATATAATATTATAATAAAATATTATAAAAAGACTTTTTAAAATTTTTTTTTAATTTAACATATTGTATATGTATACAAATGTAAATATTTGGCCAAAATAATCAAAATCCTTATCAGATAAAAATTACATTTTTGCTTTTATTTCGAAAAGCATTTACATTTTAAATTTTTTATAAAAGCATACATATGTAAGTATATGTTGAGGTTCCTTATAAGCCTAAAATGGACTGAAATCTTACAATATCAACACGCTCTACATTGTAAACTTCGATGGGGGATGCGGAACGAACCGGCTGTGACTGCATTTTTTTCCAATTCCACCTCTCTCAGTGGCAGACATAGCGTAGTCTAGCCATGTGGTTACTAAAAATGCCACCAAATTGCATATTAATTGGCTCAAGACCTTACTAAATTAATTGAAATATAGCATTCCATGGGAACGTGAGTGTTTGGGCATATTTTTGCTGATAGGAAGTTAAAACTCGGTGAGACTATTTTTTTTGAAGATCTCAGCCCATCTAGAAAATTTCATACGGATTGGGCAAGTATATACTATTTATACTACTTGCTGCCATATAATTGGAACGTTCCAAAATTAAATTTATGAATAGCTGGTCTGATTTTGAAGTACTTAGAAGGATTGGCCAACTATATTTGATATTAGCTACATACATATGTATATCTTTTGCTAATAGAAGCCGCCATTTGGCTGCAGGGGTATATAAACTTCAGCTCCGCCGAAAGTTAGCTTTATTTTCTTTTTTAACTCATCTTTATTGGAAATGTGATGGTTTGTTATATTGTTGTTCAGAAATGTGCAACATTGAGGATTTTTACTTGAGTTTAATTATCATGGTAATATCGAAAATTATCCCGAGCTCGCAGTTTATCTGCATCTTGGATCAAGTTTTCCTTTAGTATGTCCACGTACTTGTTTTGGATATTATCTCATCAATAAACGCTAAATGTTTTACCATAGAACATAGTTAGCTGATCCCGGGCGTATTATCAAAATAAAATTGTGAATCTACATACGCGTTAGCTTTCCCCACCAACTTCTTATGTACATACTTACAAGTATGTACATATGTATATGTACATACATATGTACGTTTGGTAGTGCTTTTAGAGTGTCATACGTAATCAGAACGTGTATTATCATTGGTCTATAACACATGTGCTTATAAACATTTAGAAGCTTCATTGGTATTAAAACGTCTATGAACTTACAATTTTAATCGCACAAAAATATAACGCAACGGCTCCAGCGTAAGATAAGGGCATATGATTTTGAAATATTTAAAAAGATCAGCTGAACTGCCGTTATTTTTGTTGTGTTTTGCGCTGCATTGTGTATGAAATCGTTCATAAAAACAATGCGATAATGATCGTATCGACGCCCTCGCCTTGCCCCTTTTGCCAATGGGTGTTTTTTCTAGTACGAAAACATACCTCAAGCGGTTGGCAGTGGGCAATCAGAGCAGATGGAATAGTATTCTATATTTTTGGAAATATGTACATATGTATGTATGTCTATTTCGTTTTGCAGTTCGGTAGTCGTGTTCTTTCGGTCTTTGCATTATTTTATGTGCATACGGATTAAAGTGGATGTATGTATATGTGTAACAAATAAGTGCTTGTCGAAATACAATTATAAGAATAATTTTTTCTTCATTGTTTTTTTTATCTTTGTGCACATTTCACATAATCAGCGATAAGTTCGTTAGAGCACATATGAAGGTTGTTTAGTAAAACAAAAAATAATGAAAAATGTTCTTTGTGCGTGTTGCCTTCCCGTGTGTGTTTTAATTTTATTTAAAAACAAGAAAGCAAAGATAACTTTGGGCAAAGTATACATATCCTTGCAGTCAAATTGCGGCTTCTATTGCTAAAAGATATAGTAAATATCGACTATCCCAATCCTTATAAGAATTTCAAAATCAGACCACTTTCGTATAAAATAAATTTTTTTTATTTCTTTTTCGATCTTTTCAGTTATACAGCATCTATAGGATGTAATTGTCGAATCCGTAATTTTCTATTTTTCCATGTTCCATGTTCAAAAACATGGAAGTTATAGCGTTTTCAATCGTATCGTATATGACAGCTATAAGACAGCCAATCCGTATCAAATTTTTTACGATGTGTCCAAGTTCTCATAAAAAAAGCTCTAAGCTAATTTTAATTTTAATATTTCTTACCAATAGCGTATATAAGAGTATGTAAACTGCCCAAAGATTTTTTTAATGTAGCATACAGTTATTTTTTGTCACCCTATTTAGCATAAAAAACTTGATTGTGTGCCTGCTAAAAACATGAACGCAATTTGAAGTGAACCAAATTTTCTGCTACTTCTTTTTCCAAAGTTATTCTTCCTTTTTCATTTTTTTAAAGTAAATTTTTGTTGTTTTATTTACACAAAACCCGGAATTTAGATATATGTGTAGCTGTCTAAAAATAGACCAAAGTGTGACATAAGTATTATATTTTTTAAATGTACGTTTTAGTCAAACCGTAGTTCTCGAAGAAAATAACATTATGTTTGATTTTTATACCCTGTACCCATTAAAAATGGGTGAAAAGGGTATCATAATATGGTGCAAATGTATGTAACAGGCAGAAGGAAACATTTCCGACCCCATAAAGTATATATATTCTTGATCAGCATCCCTAGCCGAGTCGATATAGCCATGTCAGTCTGTCCGTCTGTCCACATGCAAAATCTATGGCAAGGGAAGCAGAAGCGCAGCAAAACACGCATTGCGCGACGCCGACTGCAACGTTGACAGCGAAATGTGTATGGCTTTATGACACACGAAACTTATTTTCATAACCAAAATCATACCAAATTTATATTGTTATGGTATTTTTTTCTAATATGGTAGAATATTGTTTCATTTATTTATTGATATTAAATAAATAAATTGTAAGCATATCAAAGGGTTCAGGGTATTTTTCAATCGGGAAACTCGACTGCTGCTACCTTACTTGTTTATTTTACGATTATCGTTTAGCTTATAAAAGCTTATTAGAATCCAGTAAATTTAAACCATGGGTGGATTTTTGGCTTCCAGAACAAACGTCGTTGCGAGAGACCTAAAATATTTCACATCAAATAATGGATCTTACGGGGCACAGTATATTTTCCTCAATAATTTTGTTATTGATCTTATTGCCAAGTTTGAAAGAGTGGAAATTGTATAACGATAAAGAGTGTGTTATTTAATTTGAACACTTTTATACCCAGAGGATATTCAAGGAAACATCGCCGACCGTATAAAGTATATAGATTCTTGATCAGCATCACCTTCTAAGTCGATTTAAGAATGTTCGCCTATCCGTCTGTCTGTTTCTACTCTAACTAGTATGTAAGTCTCAAAGCTTTCAACTGCAAACTTTGCACAAAGAAGTATCTTCTTTGCAGGCAGTATAGAAGTCGGATCGGCCGGAATCGGCCGAATATCTTTTAGCTGCCATATTACTAATATTGTTTTGTAGACAGTAAGTTAAAATATTCTTAGGGCATCTTTTATGAGAACTTTTTTTTTTTATTTAGCGTCGGAATCAGTTCAGAACCTTCTGAATGTAACCGGACGAGGGAAATGAAGGATTATATTTTGCTACATAAACACTTAACTAACATACATTTAACAGTTTGGTGGGACTTATGAGAACTTGGATCGGACAACTAAATCTTAAATATCGAAAATAGCATAACTTTTGTGTTTTTGGTAGTAAAAGCTTGGGACTTGATTCTAAAGCTCTAATAAGTATCGGCCAACTAGACCCGATATTTTCTATATCTCATATCAATAGAAGCTTGATTTTAACAGTAAGTGAATATAAAATTCGGAAATTAGCTTTCCTTTTATTTTAATGGTAAATATACATACACAGAATCACGCCAAACATTAAGATATTATTATTATTATATGTTAAATTTATATTATTTGAAATTAACAAATTCCTTTCCCATTTTTTGCCATAGAAAATTCTGGAGGTTATTGTACACAACATATGTGGATTGTACAATACAAACTAAAATATGTCACGAAATATGGTGACTATGCATTTAATGTAAAATAGTGGTGTTATTAAAAATTATATTTGCAATAACAGAAAATATTGTTTTAGGTAGATTTGGCGAACGAGCTAAGACTTTAAACTACCAACTGAAAATTTCGAAGACTTAAATAGGCGTTTAAATGGAGCATCTAGATTTGAGTGGATATATTGCCAATACATCCAAAACTTGGAACTGCATTGGATATATCGAGCAACAAGGTGAGAGGTGACAATCTCATACATGTGGTAATTATAGCCATTTTTTTCTAAATCTGGTCACTTTCTTTAAATCTGTTAATAATTTGAACTTATTCTGAATCGCTTATACATTAAGAAAATATTTCACCGCTTCTATTTCCAAGTTTGCATATACATATGCATATATTTCATTTTTTCGTTTTATCTAAAAAATCTTTTTAAGCACTAATTACAATTATCCTCCATTTTTTAATGATGCAGCATGTCTATCCAACTCTCGCCAGTTGTTGGAGCCCATCATGGAGGAATCAAGCGAGGACGAAGAGAATGCCCAGGGCAGCTGGAACGGGCACCAGGAGCAACGCAACTACTTTTGGAGTTCCACAGAGTCGGAGACGGGCTCAGTCATTCGTATCGAGATAACAAAAGGTAAGTTGTAATATACGTAGTTATTATTAATTCTTATTCAATATTTATAATATTGAAGAAATTGATGCGATGTCTGAAAGAGATTTTGCCTGCCCACCAAAGCGAGCCAGGCGGTGCCTGGAACTAAATCAAGTAGATGGCTTGGAAAATAGCGTCCAACTTAGCCGTTCTTTATATCCTGATCCCGAGCCCCAAACCAGTTTGGATCGCTTTCTGTCGCTGGAGCCCTTTATTCGCGACAGTCAGAGCCAAAGGAACAGTACCGGTAGTCGTCGTGGCGGAGTGTTTGACGACCACTTCTCAGACAATGACTCCTACCACTCGCTGTCCCGCAGCTCCTCATTGGTGCAATTCGAGTCCTTGGAACGACAACTCACACTACAAGAGCAACACCAAAGCATGAGCAGTTTGGGAAACAGCTCACCATCCCTCATAAACTGTGAACTCGGTTCAGCGGTAGTCTCGTTCGACGCGATTCCGGAGAGCAGACGAGCGTCAGCGTCTTCGCTCACTTTGATGAAGCGGTATGAGTCCAGCGACGGACGTCTGCACCAAACTTATTATGAACTTAACAAAATTGCCTTTGAAGATAAACAAGATAGGAAACAGTTTTCGAAAACTCTACATCAGGCAGGGCTTAAGTCGGATTCTGAGTCAAGTTCCAGCTCCAGCGATGCCAGTGGACACAGTCTTGTTGCTTCGTGTTGTGTAAATGGCTGTGGAGGGAAGCAGGTTGGAGATGCTACCCGGCGGGTGCCGCTTACCTCAGCAGAGAATCTTTCGGAGGACTCCGGCTACTGCGAAGCCAGCACATTGCAGAAAGAAACTTTTAGATCAAAATCCCAGAATTTCGATAAGCTATGCGAGGAAGAAGAGATCCAGCTTCTGAAGGATAGCTCATTGAATTTTCTAAACTCTATTTCGGACGAACATCATTTGTGCCAGCTGAAAATAGAGCAGATGGATGACTCGAATATAGTGCTCTACTCTCAGAGCCCGGCTATTAATAACATCCCAGAGAGGGCCACCTCTTTGGGATCGTCGACATCGATGAGTCCGTCGGCCCCGGTCTCGACATCGGCTTCACAGTTTCCATTGCCGAGCGGGTCAGCGACATCGTCAGCAGGCTCGTATTTATGGCTGCACAACAGTTTGCCCGATATACGTGAGCCGAGAGGTTCGTCACCGCCTAATACCGTAGGTGTCGAAGCAGAGTTTCCGACTTACGTCACCGGCTACGTGTTGGCCACCAACAGCAGCTGCTCCTCAGCGGCCAGTCGCTTTCCGCATCTGGGCAACACCCATTCGCTTCCCAACGTGCAGCAAATTGGGCATCGGCGTAGATCGCTTAACAGCCGGTTCCACCACCGAAACTGCAACAGCAACAGCAGCGGTTCCAGTTCGGGCGACGAGTGGGAAGTTGTAGAGGAGAGTCGCAACCACCGTAGCTGCAGCTGGAATGACAGAACTAAGGGCGTGGCCAGTGCGGGATACTTGAACGCTAGTTATCAGAACCTTGCGTTGCTGGACTACACCGATCAGCCAAACCAAACAGTCGAAAATCTCCAGAGATACCAAAAAAGAAAAAAATCTGCAAAGATGTCGGACCGTAGCAGCCTTTCTGGCGAGGACTATGAGCAGGTTATTTGCAAAGGAAATTCTTTGCTCGATGAAATAAGCAAAATCTACGACAAAAATATTTCCATTCTCAACGATATGCCCATTGTCGATCACTATAAAGGACAATCTTCAGATGAAAAGGTAGGTGTGGATTTAAACACCATACTTTATGTTTTAAGATTTTGATTTTGTTTGATAGATAAGAAATTACACCAAACAATACATATGTACATGAATATAATACACAACCAAAATTGTTGTGTTATTTATGAAAACTTTTCTAATTTGGCCAAATGAATATGTAAACAAATTAGCGAATTTTTTTTAAAGATTATGCAGTTCGTCTCATTTGTTGACTACCCAGTGAATGTGCATAAATATGAATATATTAATGTATGTATATATACATATGTATACACATGTGTTTATGATTCCCAATCAGATTTGTTTTTTTTTTTCAATTGATTTTGTATTTATATGTAACATTTATAGATTCAAATTAAGGTGTCCATTTGAGATTATACTTCCCGTTTCAATGTAAATGAAGTCCAGTTTCATTTAAATAGTTATTATTATGCATGTATGGGCATAATTTTTTATTTAGACATATTTCCCATTTTTTCTAGAGAGAAAAGAGAAATCTACATATATCGTTTTACTATCTCTTCATTGACCTACCATGAATCTCTTAAGGAGGGACAGCACACTAACAAAGAGAAAAAATACTAAGTATATTTTTATAGCTAAAGATTATACAATACAAAGTATTGTAAACATTGGAAAAATCCTTAAAATAGTCTAAGGCAATGTTCCCTTTATATTTATTAATTTATAATAAATGCAATATTCAAAAATAAAGACATTTTGGTAAAAAATTGAAAAAATTATCAAGGTTTCAGTATTAAATATATAGTTTCTTATAAAAACCTCGGATACAATACATTATTGGGGATCCTTTGCAGCATCACGGTCATCCGTTGATGTGGGTTTGGCGTGGTGGTGGGATATGAATTACTTAAATATACATATGTATGTGTTTAAATACCGACATACTTAGTATAGCTTAATTGTTTGTATTCTTGGGTCATGGGAAAGGATAAATAAAAATTCCCCTAATTAAATTAGAATTTTCATTTAGTTTATTTTTTTAACTTATATATTTGATCTTTGAACCCTGCAAATGGAGAAAGAGTCTATTTATGTATTGGCAGTTTATTATTATTTTTAGTTTATAATCCCAAAAGGTTGAAAATTGTTTCATTTGTTAGACTTGGTTGTTAAAAATAGTCATACTTTCTTAACAACGTATATTCCATTCATGGACCATAGGACATATACAGGTGGCATTACTTTACCTGTTTTTTATTCGTGCTACTCGTAGAGCATATAAGACTATATTGTTTTTGTGCAACTTTAAGTGAAACTAAGAGTATGAAACGTTTCCAAAATGTAAAAGACCATACTAATTTTTATACCCTTGAAAAAGGGTATTATAATTTTGTCCAGAAATGTGTAACGCATTAAAGGAAGCATCTCCGACCCCACAAAGTATATATATTCTTGATCAGCATCAACAGCCGAGTCGATACAGCCATGTCCGTCTGTTTCTATGCAAAAAATAGACAGTAGTTTTAAAGCTAGCGTTTTGAAATTTTTACCAGATCATTATTTTTTTGCACGCAGATCAAGTTTAAGAATCGGTCGGATCGGACCACTATATCATATATCTGCCATACAAACGACCGATATGAAAAGAAGTCTTTGTATGGAAAACTTTTTTGTTTTCTAAGCTATTGCAACCGAATTCAACATTTATTCATTTGACATAGCATACATAATTTTTAAAAGTTTGTTCCGGATCGAATCACTATATCATATAGCTGCTATACAAACGACCGATATGAAAACAAGTCTTTGTATGGAAAACTTTTTTGTTTTCCAACCTATTGCAACCGAATTTAACATTTATTTATTTAATATAGCCATACATAATTTGTGAAAGTTTGGTCCGGATCGGATCACTATATCATATAGCTGCCATACAAACGACCGATATGAAAACAAGTCTTTGTATGGAAACCTTTTTTGTTTTCCAACCTATTGCAACCGAATTTAACATTTATTTATTTAATATAGCCATACATAATTTGTGAAAGTTTGGTCCGGATCACTATATATCGGATCACTATATCATATAGCTGCCATACAAACGACCGATATGAAAACAAGTCTTTGTATGGAAACCTTTTTTGTTTTCCAACCTATTGCAACCGAATTTAACATTTATTTATTTAATATAGCCATACATAATTTGTTAAAGTTTGGTCCGGATCGGATCACTATATCATATAGCTGCCATACAAACGACCGATATGAAAACAAGTCTTTGTATGGAAACCTTTTTTGTTTTCGAACCTATTGCAACCGAATTCAACATTTATTCATTTGATATAGCCATACACGATTTATGAAAGTTTGGTCCGGATCGGACCGCTATATCATATAGCTGCCATACAAACGACCGATATGAAAACAAGTCTTTGTATGGAAAACTTTTTTGTTTTCAAGGGTATACCATCTTCGGCAAGCCGAAGATAACTTTTCTCACTTGTTTAATTTATATTGTATTTATGTTTATTTGGATTATAACTGCTTTCAGACCACATCAGAAGTACCGCACATTACTGGAATGGAGCCAAGCATTGAATGCAAAATGACGGGGGATGTAGAGGATCTAGTATCGATCAAGGCGCCTCAAGTGCAACACGTGCAGCTGACAATCAAAAAACCACCACCCCGAACCAAGCGAATGAGTGGAAATCCTCAAACAGATCCCAGTCAATTTGGGTGCCACATAGACACCTTTAGCAGCCATGTTAAAACATTTGACCAGGACCCAACCAATTTGCGCACGTTATATGCACAAAGCCTGGAGCGCTGTAACTTCGAAATCCAGGAAGCTACAACGTTTAAACCACAAGCATTTCCGTCACAGCGGTCACTTCCGAATCGACGCTTCCAGTCGCATGCGGCAGGTGCAAAACCATGCTGCCTGGCCAGCAGCACTCCCGACCTTTCAGCCTTTGTCGACCAGCAACAGGAAAAAGAGTACGACATTTATTTGAGCAGCGCCCACACATCGATGCATCAGCTTCCGCAGACTCACAAGCCACCCAAACCTCTGGGAATCCTACTAACTTCAGGTTCCCGTAACTCATTCAGTAAGGAAGTAAGCTTCTGTCCAGTGGTGAGCAAATATTGTTGGCAGGAACAGTCTTCCGAGGAGCCCCAGGAGGAACACGGAAACTCTAGCTATGGGGAACAGTTAATATCCAGTGATGATGAACTGCTGGATAATACCGATGCCACGGTCGTGCACAACACAAAAGAGAACGAGAATATTTCTGCGCGTCATTATCAAGATGTGACGCAGAGAAATAGCAGCAGGGAGGGAAAGCAATCAATAGAACCCCCGATCGCCGCAGAGGACAGTAACGAGAAAAACGAAAACATAGCGGCGAGCGGGAGCGATTTAAAGTTCGAATCTGAAACAACCGTCGAGCACACCCTCGTATCAGGCAACGCAGTTACAGTTTATCATAAAACTCTGCTTTGCCCGATTCGTACGCTCCCGCTGGGCTTGCCAGCTTTGTCCGCGCAAGAAACGCTAAAGCCCACGACGATTCCTCCGCTTTCGACTATTTCAGACGTTACGCCGCCTCATCGACCAGTCATACGTCCCTTGAGCCTGCAATTACCCATTCTAAGCGAACCGCCCACCAACCGCGCCCACGTCTTGTACGCATCGCAACAACTGCAGCGGCGTTACGAGAATCGTGAAATCGCCGACGGCGTTGCCGAAATGCACCCGGTCAGCAATGTCAAACAAACCGACAAGGCTGCGGGATCGGCAGAAGAGAAGCTTCCTAGTTCAAAGAGCTTCCTTTCCAGGTTCGCACATGGACTGCGCTTCTCGATGCGGCGCAAAAAGAAACAGAAACAGCTAGAAGTAGGGAAGAAACAGCAACTTGTGTCTTTTAATCAGAGCTGTGGCAACGAAAACTATACTACGAGTGGCAGTTTGGATAAATTTATTCATAAACCACTGAAGCCTGCGAGAAATGTTCAATCCCTTCAACTGGATGATAGTGTTGCCTCTGAGGCAAGAACCCTAAATGTAGGCAGTTCCCAGAAGCCCGAACAGCAGGTCCAAACTTTTACAATGCACAAGGTGACTGGTAAGCCACCGGTGCCCAAGCCCCGAAGTGGCAACATGGCGCATGCGCCAGAAGAAAGAACTAAGGGTGCCAATGCCATGACCAGTGCTGCCGATGAAAGCGAAGCATTGATTCAAGCCGAGCGGGAGCAGTACGACCAGTCCGCTAAACAGTTTTCGATCGGTCGTCTAGTTAAGATACGGCATATCGAGTCTCCCTTGCAGGCTACAGTGGCTCAGAAGACGCAGACGTTCAACCGGTTGGGAGTAAACGGACGCCGGGTGAGACCCAGTGTGGTCACCGCCGTGCCCGTTGCCATTTCACCAGCGGACCGTGAAAATGAAAAAATGGGCTTAATCGAAACCAATTTGGACACCCACGAAACAGTGATTTCCGGAAAAACGCAGTCCCTTATGGACATCACCAGTAACCCACTAAGTCTGCCGCATAAGAGCTATATTGTAAAACGCTTGAACGTGACTAGTACTGCTTATGCGGATGATCTGGACAGAGATGCCATTAAAAATGCAATAGTCGGAGATGGCGTCCAAATCGTATCGGTTCGCAGGCCACATAAGAGCATGGAATTCCTGCTTGACAAGAAAAATCAGAAAAAAGTTGTGGTAAGTTTCAACAAGTAAGTAAATATTTAAGCTTAAATAAATAAAATAAAACAAAATAAGGATAACAGGTTGCCCAAGTAATTCCAGCATTATTAAACAGTGGCTTATTGTAAATGTAGAATATTGCCGAAACTTGTTATCCCTTTTTTAATTCGAGCACCTCTCGCTAACGTGTTGACTGACTTAGCCGGGTGTGGCCAACTGTATGCACAAAAATATAAATATATATGCATATAAGGGGCGAAAATTACACAATATATTTTTTAAACCTGAGTATGTACTGTAAAGAACTGTACATTTATTTAAAGATCGTGAAGAGGAATTTAGTTTTCTATCTTTGAGGATAAAATTAGTTTACAAAACATGCATGCATACTTAAATCCAAATCTTATACCCGGATTTTTTTTTATATCTGTAGTTTTTCTATTGATACGTCAAGGTTGCAAGAAATGTAAATGATCATGTCGGGACATTTAAAATAAAAAAAAAATGTATTTTGTGAGTTTGTTTTAAGTTTTGTAAACAAAGGCGATCCATATTCTGAATATTATTTTTATAAGTTACTTATTCACATATGTATATGGTAAAGGGGTCAAGAAAATATTCAAAAATAAAATAACAAGAAGGGAAAGCTAACTTCGGGCCGAAGTTTATATACCTTTGCAATAAAACGCGGCTTCTATTGGAAAAAGATATAGCAAAGCCTGTTATTAAATTTGAAATCAGACCCGTTCCTTATGAAATGGATTTTGAAAAAAAATCCCAGCTTCGACTCCCAAATACACGAAACTTATGGGTTTTCTGATCTCTCATCTATATATAGGATACAATTGTATATATAGGTTATAATTGTCCAATCCGTATGAAATTTTCTAGTGTTCAAACTCTTATACAATAATAATTACGCATATTTCTATTCTTCTGGAAAAAACATGGAAGTTATAGCATTTCCGATCGTATCGTAGCTATAAGATAGAATCGTCCGACGCGTACTAAATTTTTTAAGACCTGCCAAGGTTCTCATAAAAGTAGCTCTAAGCTAATTTAAAATTTCTATTTTTTACCAATAGAGTATATCACACTCCAATTCTCTTTATAGCTATATAGCTCTTTTATAGCTTATAGCTCTTTTTTAGTGGACTCTGCGTCTGTTATATATTGTTAATTTTTATATATATATATATATATATATATATATATATATTTAAGTGAAGAATCCGTACATCAAAATATTGTACCTTAACATACACAGGGTACAGAAATATTCTTAAGAATTGCCAAACACTATATCAACATAAGTGAAGTTGGAACATAATTGAAAAGTTTTTACTGTTGTCCAATTGTCTTGGCGAAGCCTTGCTGTTTGAGTCGTCTCAAAGGTCGAGCGGGGATAAGAAGTCTTGCAAGGAGACTCCTATGTCTCTGTAGTCTGTCACTATATCGACTTGTGTGTCTTCCAATTTGTTCCTCAACTGTGTGAAGATTGAGATCTTTATGAAGTGTGGAGTTACGTATATACCAGGGACAGTTGGTTATTTGTCGTAGTGCGCGATTTTGCATCACCTGGATGCGTTTATAATTCGATTTGGCTGCGATTCCCCAAATCTGGTTCCCATATAACCATATCGGTACGATACAGTGCGCATACACAGCTCTTTTGCACCTCAGCGAAAGAGTGCTCCTTCTATTCATAAGCCATCTCAGCTGTTGTGATCTGTGACCACATTTCTTTACTGTGTTTTTGAGATGCGGCCCAAAGGTGAGACGTTTATCCAGGGTGATACCTAGGTATGTTGCTTGCCGCGGCTGATTCAGGGTAACTCCTTCTAGTCGGATTGGAGGGGTGTTCTGGATGAGCGTTTTCAGTGTGAAGCATGGATTTGATGTTTTCAGTGGGTTTATTTTTAGGTCCCACTTTTTACACCAGGCTGCCAGAGCATTAATATATTCTTGTAGTCCGTTAGCTGCTTCTCTGCTGTCCCTAGAGTTATATACAACTGCGATGTCATCTGCATAGGTTGCCATAAGAGCCTTGCTCGGTGCTTCCATGTGTTCGAAACTCGGGCAAGGAATATCAGCAGTGTACAAGGAGTATAGTAGCGGTCCGAGAACACTGCCCTGTGGGACTCCAGCTCTCATTGGATATATAGAGGAGTAGTTATTTTCACCTTGATTTTAAATTCCCGTCCTTCCAGATATGACTTTAAAATGCAGAAGTAGGGCGCAGGTAGTGTGGTCTTTATCTTGCATAACAATCCAACATGCCATACTTTGTCGAAGGCTTGTTGCATATCTATAAAGACAGCGTTGGAGTACTCGCAGTCGTCAAAAGCCTGTAATATGTGTTTCACCAGTCTGTGGACCTGTTCTATAGTGCCGTGTCCCTTTCGAAATCCGAATTGATGATCCGGCAAGATATTACCTTGTCTTGTAATGTCGTTGATCCGTTTGGCAATAAGTCTCTCCCATAATTTAGAAAGGGAGGGTAAGAGGCTTATAGGCCGGTACGACTCAGGATCAGTTTCTGGTTTCCCAGGCTTGTGGATCATCAAAATAACAGCCAGTTTCCACTGTCTTGGGAACACTTGGACCCTTAAAATAGCATTGAAGATTAGTGCTATATAGATTATCGCTTTTATAGGTAAAACCTTTAGCGTGGCATGGCAAATCTTGTCAATACCTGGAGCTTTATGTTTCGGTAGTATTTTGATTATTTCGGATATTTCTTCTATCCTTATTGGCTTAATAGGCCAAGACATCTGCAATGGCATTTGTAGGTACTGGTGATTCTCTCTTATTTCCTATATCGTGGCGAAGTCATAAGGAGTGAAGCGATCCTCTAGGTGGTAGCCGAATGCATTAGCCTGTTCCACTTCAGTTTTTGCAGTTTCCCCACCTGGACAACGTACAGGTACCCATCGAAGTGGTTGTCGCTTAAGCGCTTTTGTGCACTTCCACAGCGAATAGTTTGCATCAACGGTGTAGTCCATGGAAGATAATTTTTGCTCAAAGAAATCATTTCTGAGTTCCTTTAATATGATTTTGAGTTGCTTTGCTGCTCGGTTCCACAAGATTCTGTCCCAAGGATCCTGAGTTCGAATTGCTCTTCTTCGAAGACGTCTTTTAGTTCTGATTAGTTCTCTGGCCTCTCTTGTTAGTATAATACCATAACTTCTGGGGCATGTCTCAGGCTCAGACGGCGTAGAAGCAGAAGCACCTCTATGTATATTTTGCGTTAGAATGTCTACTGCGTTCTCGATGTCTTCCTTAGAGCTTAGAACCGTATTTAACTGAAAAGAGTTTTCCAAATGTTGTCTGAAAACCATAAGATCAGTTCGGCTGTTTATTGTTAATCTTTAAACAAACCGGCGTTTGTTAAAACAAATAAATCTATCATACAGTCATATTATTTCCTATACAGTATCGCTTCACGTTGTGTATTGCCATATTTGGGTGAGAAATTAATTTATTTTAAAATGCCCAAATAAGGTACTCTTCTCTATTTTCTATTTTCTAATTTCTGATTTTATTTTTCTGCATTAGATTACTTACTTAGATCTCTTATTCTCGCTCTTTGTCTACTAATCTTACTCTTAGGTACAGTGGTTTAAGGTAATGAGTTTGTGTAACACGAATCCGTCCCTAAGTAAAAGTAACAAATTCGACACAAGACGAAAATTTTGGGAAAAAAAAAGAACAAAACATTTTCTTTTGGGTTTTTTTATTAAATTATATAAAATTATATATTATTATTATTTTATTATTTGAAGTTATTTTTTTTAAATTATTCTTTAAAAAAAAAAAGAAATTTCAATTATTTTCACATTTTTCACAAAGGATGAATCTGTGGTCAGGACAAAATCATATCATTCACCGATGCCATGGCTCCTTCCCCTCTGGGAAAGGACAATAGTTGGTTGGACAAAAGTTGGTGAGACAAGTGCAGTGCCCAATTCCACCAAGAAAAGTCAATGGAGGAAATTCTTTTCTGTTTTTTCTAATTGTGCCTACCAATGTCATCTGCCGCTCTTTTAGATTTATTGCCAAACCATACGATGTAAAGAAATTGTCGCATGTGACATTTCTCCCATTCAAGCCTTCAGTGAGCTTCAAAACCACTCCCCCACCTGTTTCGGCCCACGGAAACTTTAACGTCAAACACAAAATTCGCGATATTTTTTCACCACACCACGTACGTACAACGTATCTGCATCACAACATACCATATACATATGTTTGATGACATATTTGTGTGGTTTAGATGATATATTTTGAGTAAATGTGCAGCAACCACGATAAGGCAATAGTTGCTCATCTGCCGTCAACCTTGGTCCATGTGTATACAATTTTTTCACCGATGCACCCATTTGTCGAAGATTACGCGAACGGCTGCCAATTTGTCGCGTTGGCGCAGATTCCTCCTTTCTTCACGATCGTCAAATCGCAAGAGTTCGGTAATTTTTATACCCTGGAAAAAGGGTATTATAATTTTGTCCAGAAATGTGTAACGCATTAAAGGAAGCATCTCCGACCCCACAAAGTATATATATTCTTGATCAGCATCAACAGCCGAGTCGATATAGCCATGTCCGTCTGTCCGTCTGTTTCTATGCCAAAAATAGACAGTAGTTTAAAAGCTAGCGTTTTGAAATCAAGTTTAAAAATCGGTCGGATCGGACCACTATATCATATAGCTGCCATACAAACGACCGATATGAAAGCAAGTCTTTGTATGGAAAACTTTTCAAGGATATACCATCTTCGGCAAGCCGAAGATAACTTTTCTCACTTGTTTTTAAATTATTTTCTAGTTATATAGTGTCTGTGCTATAAAATCGTGCAAAAACCCGATTTTTGTGTCCCAGCTTAGCATCCCCTGCTGGCTGTGTGAAAATTTTTCACATGCTAAATGTGTTGGTTTCACCGCCTCAGTTTCGGATGCCATTTCCCGTAGTGCTGGCATCTCTTTTTTTAAATCCACCGACCGAACCCCTGGTAGTGACTGATGTCGCGGTTTTACCCACCTGAACACCAAAACCTGTACAGGTGATTCCACCCTCTAAACACATTTTTATTTCACGCATAGTCCCTGACACTTCGGAAATTGATATTTATTATTCTTATCTATCAAGATACTAGGGGCTAACACAGAAAATCCATCCTCCATAAATTATTCGCTTTGGTTTACAAGGCTAACAAAACCTAAAGAATTTTAAACATTAATATTAAACAGACTCCTAAGGATAAAAAACTGCCTGCGATGTAACTTTTTGAAGATAAAGGGAGTTTCTGTAGAAGGTTTATGTTTTTAAGTTTAAAAAAATGCGCAGGTTGCGGTAGAGAACCGTTTTTTCTTTTATTTGAAAAATAATTAATGATGGAATATAACTTCGAGCAAATGGCACCACGTGAGTTTTCCAGAAACTTCCTCTTGGAAGTCCAATTCTCGACTACTTTTTCAAGCATCTTGGGCCGTATGTCGGCAATAGCTCGTTCAATGTTGGCTTTTAGGGCCGGAATCGTCGTGGCCTTGTTCGCAATGCGAACTTCGCATAGACCAACGACTTTACATACACAATGTTTTGACGGTGCATCTTTAAAAACGACCTCTGATTTTCGAAATAAAATTCAACAATTTGGTATCGCTGCTCAGCTGTTAACCTTTTCATCATGAATTGCCAAACCAAACTGAACATAAAGCACTCGACAGATGTCAGCTGACATCAAAGATGGCCAAACTGAACAATATTGAAAAAACCTCGTAAAAAACATCCGATATTTAGTAACTCCGTCAAACTTCACCGTGCAAATTTACAATATTATTATTGTTATACAAATAATATTTACGCTACCGGATTCAATTTACACAGGAACCGAAGCAGTTTTAAAATATTTCAAACACTAAGCATAAACATGTATCTTCTACTCCTTTGATTTAGTTTGAAAATTTATCTGCGACTACTGATCAGGGTATTGCCGAACTATTCGCAAAATTCTTTCAAACAACGTTTTTACTTCCTACAATTATGGATCAGCTTTATTCATTTAATATTCCATTCCATTTTTCTTCGAAAGCAGTGTGTTATCGAATCTTCTGAAGGTAAAACCAGTCTGTTTGCCAGGTCCCAATGGTGTTCCAGGCTGTGTACTAAAGAACTGCACTATGCCGTTGTGCAAACCTCTTCTAAAACTTTTCTCCCTATCTCTGGAAACTTCCAACTTTCCCCATATATGAAAAGAATCTTTCAAAATTCGAAATTCGAAATGAACTTCAAACAGATGTCATTTACACGGACTTCAGCAGCGCATTTGACTCTGTTAACTTCTCACTTCTGTTGTAAATTTTCCAAAAAAATATTTTTAGTCCGTCCTATACTGAAGAGCGGGTCATGCGTCTGTAGCCCTCAATACGTGGTTCAAAATTGAATCTGTACAAACGCACTTTTTGAAAATCGTTGTTAGGGGCTTAACTGGGATGCAAATCTTCACCTTCCTTCTTATCTTAACAGACTCTTACTAATTATTTTACCCCTTCTAACAAACCGTAGAAATAAGCTGGGTGTCGTTTATTATTATTAATGGTAATGTAGACAGCCAATATATACCTACTAAGACGTCTAATATTTAACACTCCTAATTAATGGAGTAGAAATTTAAGTCCTCTATTTCTAAGCCGTTGCAGATCAACAAATGACCCACATGACCCTTTTAGGGTACTGTGCTCTGACGATAACGGCCTCTCTGGCATTACATCCTTTTTACTTTTACTTCTACTTCCATCTTCCTTTCAGAACAACAAACGCACTTTTCCTTCTAATCATTTCTACTCTTTGTCTTCTCGGATCTATTCCCACAATTCGAGCCTAAAGACTTCGCTCCTCGGTCGGTTGAGCGGAACATTATACAGCGGGAGCAGCGCGAAAAAATATAAATTGCCCGATTTTTTTTATACCCTGTACCCATTAAAAATGGGTGAAAAGGGTATCATAATATGGTGCAAATGTATGTAACAGGCAGAAGGAAGCATCTCCGACCCCATAAAGTATATATATTCTTGATCAGCATCAACAGCCGACTCGATATAGCCATGTCAGTCTGTCCGTCTGTCTGTCCGTATCAACGCCTAGATCTCAGAAACTACAAGATATATCGTTGGATAGGTAATTACCATACGCAGTACAAGTTTATTGTGTTATTTTGATATCACCCCCCGCTCCCCGCAAACCGCAAAAAACTGCCACGCCCCCAATTATTAACCTAATGCTATGCAATTCGGCATATGAGTTGGTGCTTATAAAAGCTATCTAATTTTTAAATTTGACACGGAAGTTACATGCAAACATGCAAAATCTATGGAAAGGGAAGCAGAAGCGCAGCAAAACACGCATTGCGCGACGCTTACTGCGACGTTGACAGCGAAATGTGTATGGCTTTATGACACACGAAACTTATTTTCATAACCAAATTCAAAACAAATTTATATTGTTATGGTACTTTTCTCTAATATGGTAGAATATTGTTTGTATTGTATTGATATTAAATAAATAAATTGTAAGCATGTCTAAGGGTACAGGGTATTTTTCAATCGGGAAACTCGACTGCTGCTACCTTACTTGTTTAATTTTGATACACTTCTTTATTGTCACCCCATTTATTATACTATAAATTCATATATAGTCTAGACAGTATAGAAAGCATTAAACAATTTGATTATCTGCCTGTTAAATTCCAGACCAAATTAGTTTGAATCTAGTTTTATTCCCAGACTAAGCATAGGTTTTGTTGGCGACTGCACCCAACCCGCCGTTAGGATATCCGATTAAAAATTGGTTTCATCACTATGGACGGGAAACCCATCGCAATGTACGCAATGACGAACCTCTCGGCTCAAGCCAAAGAATAAAACATTTTCTGTTCTACGATGGCGCCGATGTTTATATACCCTTGCCATTAAATGGTGATTTCTATTGCTAAAAGATAAACCAAATATTGGTTATAGTTGGCCGATCTTTAGAAGATATTAGAAATCAAATATAAAGGAAATGCAAATGAAAGAAGCATGTGTACAAAATTTAAAGTAGATAGCTTTAATTTAGACAGACTAGTTTGCGTAGAAACAGGAAGACGGACAGATGGGCACACGGACATCCTTATATCGACTCGGAAGGTGATCATGATCAAGAATTTCTCCTTCACTGCGTTGCACACATGTGACTAAAATTACAATACCATCTGCAAGGGTATAAAAATTATAATTTTTAGCGCGGGGGGGTGGGGGGCTAGGGGTCGTGGCAAAAGCTTTAAACAACCTACCTGCGTGGTCATTACAGAAATCTAAATGCAAAATATTCCGCCTTCGGCTCTAATAGACTCCAGAACCTAATGTCAACATAGATACATGGAGCGCAGTGAAGGATAGATTCGCCTGTTAAAGCCTGGGGTCGAAAACGCTTCATTCTCAGTGTTACATTCATTTCCTCCAATACAATATATTCTTGTATTCGTCGAGTATCGTTTATAAAAACGAAGAATACATAATTCCTGAATTAAGCGTACCAAAAGCAAAAACATCTAACTCCCGCAAACACAATCCAATCACCTAATTTACAATAAACACATAAACGATTTGCAATATTTTACGTTTTTAAATTTATTAAAATTTGATTTCTTCATCCCAAAAACAGAAATTCTACTTTAAGCACATATGTATCTAAATTTTGCTGTATCTAAGCCACAGATACAAAAATAGAATGCAGTCAAAGGCTACTCTCTTTGAACAAATACTCCATCAATTCTCTTACACTCTTAAAAATCACTTTTTTACTTGCTGTATATAATTAAATATACATACATAGTTGTGTATATTGACGGAAAAGTTGTTTTATGTTTTTTGAAATTTACCGAGAAATGTGGCGTAAAGCGTCTCCTTGAAAACAAGACTGGCCGCAAATTCGATTTCTAATTGTGTAAAGAGCTATTGTGAGACACTGGATGATCATGCAGAAATCATTAAAAATGTTGACGAGCTGAGATCACTACTTGCCTTTATCGGTACCACGCGGCTGTGTATACATACATACATATATATGTAAGTATGTATATTAACGTACCTACATACATATCTACGTATATATACAGATTTTTAAAGAAAGATCTTAACTTTTATTTATCTGCAAAAAAACGAAACAAGTAATACAAACAAACAATTGTACATACATACATATTTTTACATACATATCTATGAATTTTCTGCGGCAAATCGAAAAACCAATCTAGATTTTGTATAAAAAAAGGGCTGTTTGGCGACTCCGTATTGTTTACTTTATGAATATTAGAATTATTTTAAAGTCAAAATGAATTATACGTAAGATAAAGTGTATGGTTCAGTATGTGTAAAATAATATCTGGTTTCTTTTGAAGAAATCAATTAAAAAGACTGTCTCGTACGCGATATATAAGACAAAATTTCGCGTTGTACTGAAACATAATTTTTTTCCAAATCGCGTTATATCGAAACCGCGTTGTATAAAACCGCGTTATACAAGGAATATCTGTAAGTATTAGTAATCTTAGAAAAAGTGAGCTTCTTTATCATGAATATCTGAGTATAAAATTCTTTGTTACATATGTATGTACATATATATACACATTATAAATGTATGTTAAAATTTTGTTCGAGTTTTATTTTTCGTAATTGGCAAAGAGTGGCGAACGGGTTTTTTTCTATTGTAATTTTTGTTAACAATTTAACAATGATTTGCTAAATATAAATATAACTACAATATAAGGGGGATTCTAAGGGGGATTCTAAAATTTTCAATTCATTAAGATTAAGGGAGAGTTCAGGGGATAAAGTATGAGATAAAAGGTTAGAGTTTTTTCAAATATGCGGAAGGTATCGTGTTCAGCGTAGTTGGATCTGCAAATAGGTAACCATAGGGGTAGGAAATACCTAGTTATTCTATTAGTAATGGAAAACGCTAGTTTGTCAAATTTTTCAATAATTTAAGCCTGCAACCGTATTGCGGAAGGCAATTGTCAGGATCCCAGTTTAAGTTGTTCTGTGCCAATAACAGGAACTGCTTTTGCAGAGACACAATGCTATTTTGGTAAGAGGCGTATTGTGGACTCCAAACGCACGAGCAGTATTCAAAGATAGGACGAACTAGGGTGATATATAGGGATCTGGCGGTGAAAAGATCGTTCTTTTGGCCAACGCTTAATAAAGGCTAAAAAAAGGCCTCTGCCTTTATTCACTGCCACTGAAATGTGATCATTAAACCTAAGTTTAGGATCAAAAATAAGTCCATGATCATTGATTGTGGAAACACGATCAAGGACGTGATTTCCGAAAGAGTAAGAGACATTAAGCGGTACACTGCGATGAAATGTCATAAGTTTGCATTTGGAACAGTTTAGGAATAGAAGATTGCTTGAGCACCACGTATAGAGCTCATTTAGGTCTAGTTGCAGATGCCTGTACAGAAAATTTTCCGAGAAGGAATAACTTGAAGCATAACTTGACATAATCAGCATACTTAAGCGTAGAGACATAACTAATCACATTAGGAATATCGTTAACAAAGAGTATAAGCAACATGGGTCCTAGATGACTACCCTGCGGGACACCCGATGACACATAGATGACCTTCGACATGGTAGTTTTAAATATAACACTCTGAGTTTCGTCTGAAAGGTAGGAAGCAATCCACATAAGGATATTTGGTGGAAAACCAATGAGCGAGAGTTTCCGTAGCAGGAGCCGATAATTAACTGAATCAAATGCTTTGCTAAAGTCAGTATAAACGACATCAGTGTGATAGCGATAAAACCTCGGAGGATGATTGAAGAAAATTCTAGTAGATTAGTTGTTGTCGAGCGAAGCTTGACAAAAGGATGTTGTGATGCTGACATTATGCTCTTGCATGCATGTTGCAGCTGCGATGTAATGTGTTTCTCAAGAAGCTTGGGCATCGCAAATAGCTTAGCAATGCCGCGGTAGTTCTCAATGGAAGCCTTAGAGCCTTTTAATGAATAGGTATAAGGTATGATTCATTCCATAATTCCATTCCATTTAATGGTAGTTCAGTGGTGCATATAAAGAATTGCATCACACAGAGGAGGAGTGTAGGAACAAGTAACGAAAAGGTTAAAGGACTCAGAATGAATTTTAACGGCTAAAATTTCAATTCCGAAAGAATTAGCGATAGTGATACGTTCCAATGAGCAAATGTTGTTTACGGCTATGAGAACGCCACATCCAAAGGATGGGCGATCTTCCCGAAAGACAATGTACTTCAATACTAAAATTTTATCGTCTATGACAGAGGAGTTTAGCCAGGTTTCTGTTAGCACAATAGCATTAAAGTCAAAGGAAACACTGTTAGTAAAGAATGGGTTCAGTTTACCAAGAATTCTGCGAACGTTTTGGTAGCAACAAGAAAAATCTTGTTTCTTAGTTGTTTGCAATAGAAAAGGACTGGAACATTGAGAATCTCTGGTCAAGAATTCACGGGTCAGGTTGCTGTGTTTAAAGCTTTAGCAAGGCAAGCATCTGGTAAAGTTAAATAACTGAAAGAAGATATGCTACGTTTATGTTTAAAATTAAATTTGGCCACAAAAAGTTCTGAGGAAACTATGTTAAGATTATTTGAAACCACCAACATCATCTGCAGTGGCATCAGGCATAGGATGACATGACGGTTGAAGATTTGTCCAGCATGGGGGCAGGTGGGAGATTCCTACTGGCAGGTTCCGGCGGGTCAAAGTTGGAAGTAGGAAGATCCGGTTTTTGAAGAGCTAGGCTGGCTGACTGTTCGCCAAGGGCATCATTTATAACATAATTTACTGGCAAATATGTGGCTGGAGTGGTGCATACATTCATTTGGTGGTTATTGTTAGGATGGCGTGGTGATTTACTTAGTAGTTTAAGGTCTAGAAAAAGAGATTCGAGGTTGAGAAACTGTTCATTTAAGGATGCAACTTGTTTCTCAACCTCCCGGAAAACATTTCGAGTTTGCCGCATAAACGTGCGCATCTCTCCTTCTATCTCTCGACAGGCCAAACAAGAGATCACCAAGTCGGGGACAATGACCGACTCCAGCGCATTTCAGATAGGAGCCGCTCGTAATAGCGCCTCCAAATTCGCATCTCCTTGAGGTAGAAATTAAAGACATTTTGAGTTATACAAAATGCACCCAAAAACAGGTGATCCAGAAATACGATAAAGAGAGCAATCCAACGACAGTAACATGGGAGCGGTTTAAGTATAGAGCAGGAGCAGCAATCCAGAGGGAGATAAAGAAGATCCACAAAAAGGGGGAGAGCCAAAAAGAGCAGTAAGCAGATTGTGGTTACAAAGTAAAACAACGAATTGTTTTAGTGACTTTGTTGTTGTTTGCGACGCACAATTTTATTGTGTTGATAAATGATTCGTAAAGGAAGAATAGTCCGTATAAGTAAAATTTACAGAATTTTGTTCAGTGTGTGAACAACTCCGCGGCACGGCAGATTAATTAGATCAGTTCAGCACTGAATTTTTTTTTTCACGCGGTTCCCACTGCATAACGTATAGCCCAACTCCCGCCCAAGCGACCGACGGGTGCTGCCGTTTATCGTACCGCTCGGATCGCGGGGATAGACCCGAGAGAATAAAGTATAGAAAAGATAACGAGGAAGAAGTGGAGTGCGTTTGTTGCTCTGAAACGTAGGTGAGACTTGAGGATTTGATAGAAGTGGACGTGCAGAGTGACGTAGTAGAGTATAAGTCATTGTAGTCAGTACATAAAGCCCTAAAAAGGCTCATGCTGGGCATATGTAGATGTACAACAGCTTAGGAAAAGAGGACTACAATTTGTAGTCCGTCTATTTGGAATGTTAAATGTTAGTCGTGTTAGTAGATGCTGGCTGTCAACATTACCATTAATAAGGTTATGGAGGAAAACGACCCCCAGCATCTTTCTACGATTGGTTAGGGAAGGTAAATTGATTAGAAGGAGTCTGTTAAAATAAGAAGGGAGGTGAAGATTTGCATCCCAGTTGATTCACCTAAGAGCAAACATCAAGAAATTCTTTTGAACGGATTCAATGCGATCTTGACCCCATACTGAGGGCTCCAGACGCATGACCCGTAATCCAGTATTGGACGTACTAAAAATATGTATAAGGTTTTAGTTAGATGAGGGTCATTGAATTCCTTAGACCATCTTTTAATGAAGCCAAGCATCCCCTTGGCTTTATGAAACCATGTTGGCATGGAGAAATAATTGAACTACAGAGATGTTGAAGATGTGGTGTTACGAATTTTTCGAAAAACGTTGGAATTGCTGATAATTTAGAGATTCATCTATAGTTTGTAGCATCCGATGTTTTTTCCCTTTTTTGAGGGGAATTATGAAGGATTTCTTCTACATGTGGGGAAAAATTGAAGTTTCCAGAGACAAAGAGAAAAGTTTTAGAAGAGGTCTGCACAATGGCTTAGCACAGTTTTTCATTACACAGCCAGGAACACCATCAGGACCTGGCGAATAGACTGGTTTCACCTTCAGAAGATCCGATAACACTAAAAATACGGTTAGCTGATTGAATGTTGTATGAATAAGGCTGATCCATAATTGTAGGAAATGAGTATCTAAAAATCTCCGACTTTAACCAAGTTTCAGTAAAGACTATTATGTGGGAAGCGAATGAAGGACTATCAGAATAAAGTTTAGGGAACTTACTCCGCAGCCCCCTATTATTCTGATAGGTAAGAGTAATAGATTTTGTTAGTTTTTTGAAGAAGATTGAAGAAGATGTTTTTAGGCTTTTGGGACTTTAACTTCCATCTGCTTAATAACTTTTTTTTAATTGTACTCGGCTGATGTTCTTGTAAAAATATACTGGGCGAACAAATTGTATCGAACATCGGCAAAGGTACACGTATCTTGAAAGATGACGTAAACCTCGAGTAGGTATATTTAAACTTCCAAATGTCCTCCACTCTAACAACGGCCTTAGATTTGTCTTGGATGTAAGCCGAGATATCAATCTCTGAGGTGTCAGGGGCCACCTTGGGATTAGAGGGGAGAATCACCTGTAAGGGTTTTGGTGTTAGGGTTGGTAAGACCGCGACATCAGTCCGTACCTGGGGTCCGGATGGTGGATTACCCTTAACAGCGGATTTTAAGGGGGTCGACTCTACTCGTCCCGGAGAAATCACCTGAAGTGATTCCCTGGAAGGGGAATTCAGACGAGTTATGCTCGATTATAGAGTCAAATTCAGGAAGTGAATTTTTTGTTTCCAACTCCTGCTCTTGGGATAGTAAGAGTTATGAGCGGCTGCATGGTCGTCGGCTGATCAGGCTGAAAATGGATATTAGTGCATACGGAGTCGCTAATAGCGGTTTTTTTACGCTTTGGAGACTCATTTAGCACCTGGAGACTGCTTAATTGGGAATCAAGCGTAGAGAGTTGGTCGTTGATTTTACGGAAACCACCGAGCGACTCTTTGAAACCGTTTTTAGTTTGCCGCATAAAAGTTCGCATCTCTTTTTAACCGCGCGATATCCACTGCACTAAAAGTGGAATCCAGCATTTCTTGAACTTGCATCCGAAACTGAGGCGGTGAAACCGGCACATTTGGTATGTACTACGTTTTCACACACCCAAAAGGGGATGATAGGCTGGGACGCGGAAATCGGCTTATTGCACGATTTTATAGCGCAGATACTATAAAATTCCATTGTAACAAATTTGTTTATGATAAAAAACAAAAAATTTAAAATATATAAAAATATATTTACACCAAATAATTAATTTTGCACGAACTAGTAGCCTTAAACTAGTGTACTTGTTTAATGAGAGCGGGATAAAAGGGAGAAGGAATGAAAAAAGATCGTAAACTAGGAGAGAGAGTTTTTGCAATAAGAAGAATTGAAGAAAATGTAAGAAATAGGGAATACCAGGCACTACAAGGGCACTGTACAAGGGCACTGTTGTGAGTATTAGTTACTAGTATTAGCATTTAGATTGCGGAGCATTTAAGAAAGATTGCGGAGCTCAAGGTGGATCAGTTGAGGTTTTTGTTAAGGGGGAGAAACTTAGCACTAGCTGGGCCCAGAGAAGAGTTTGTACAGGAACTAGTAGAATTTGAGAAGTCGGAAAACGTGAAGATGCCATAAGCAGTAGGAATCATCAGTCAACATGAGGAATTGCTGACGTCACAAACAGAGGCAATTTTATAACTGCAAAACAAGTTGACAGCTCAAGAATATAATGGCGCAGTTGGTGTGCATGCAAAGACAAAACATAGAAGTCTTGAGACAAAGCAAGACCACGATATTAAGCCAAAAAAAATCTAAGGAACCGAAAACGTGTTCATCTACCTTATAAAGGCTGCCAAGCGGTAAAAGTGATGCGTTAGGAGAATTTAAACAGGGCTGTCTACATCGAGAGCGAGGCTATATCGGAGGCGAGGCTAGAATCATGCGATAGTCAGTAAACAAAGAAATAAACACTGAAACCAATATAGTAATTAGTACTGATAAACTTGTTGTTAACTTACGGAAAAAACAGGATTGAAGAAAAATGTATCAACTGCGATTGTTTCAACAAACGCTGTCCACGCAAGCTTAGTTGTTGTGGTTTCCATAGCAAGCGAGAAGTATATTATCAGCAAGATTTTGGACGAACTAGAGCAGCAGGATTATCCAGCCATCTGCGTCAATATACGCCATCTCGATGGTGCTCTTGAAGAAGCCAAATGGTCAGTAATCAACTGTGTGTTGGACAAGCTGATCAAGAAGAATTTTCCAATATCCTAGCGCTTCTCCAGGAGGCAAATCGTTTTAAATAGTTTACTTCGTGGGATCTCAATAGTTGCTATTATAAGATCGATTTATCAAATTCACGCCGGAGAATTTAGTTCGGGCGAAGTCAAGACGGATTCTGTTGTCATGTTCCTAACACTCACTGTTAAGAGGAACCAAAATAAGGATATTACTCCAATGAGTTCCGTTTAAAAACTCTTGTGTCCCTTTAAAATGCGTTTTTTTAGAGATCAGGCATAAAATGCTTGTTTATTAAATTGAATTTTGGTCCGATCTCTTTTACATTATTTTAATATTTTTCTTTATCCACATGGTGGAACATTCTGTCAAGGGCCACAAAAATGTGGGTGGCTATAGATTTTTATAAATATTTCGTTATGATAGTTTTTAAATTGCACTCCACTAGAGAGTGTATTTTATTAACTTGCAATGTTTTTTAATTATTCAATTTTATACTTGTTCAATTTAATATCTAACAAGTAAGGTAGCAGCAGTCGAGTTTCCCGATTGCAAAATACCCTGTACCCTTAGACATGCTTACAATTTATTTATTTAGTATCAATTATGCTTCCCTTGCCATAGATTTTGCATGTGGCATAACTTCCGTGTTTCTTATCCGATTTGGTTCAAATTCAAAAATTAGATAGCTTTTATAAGCACCAACGCATATGCCGAATTGCATAGCATTAGGACAATAATTGTGGGCGAGGCAGTTTTTTGAGGTTTGCGGGGGAGCGTGGTCGTGACAGTTTTTTGCTGTTTGCGGGGGAACGGGGGGTGATATCAAAATAAAAAAACAAACTTGTACTGCGTATGGTAATTACCTATCCAACGATATATGGCACATGTCTGTAGCTCTTGTAGTTTCTGAGATCTAGGCGCTGATACGGACGGACGGACGGACGGACGGACGGACGGACGGACGGACAGACGGACATGGCTATATCGACTCGGCTGTTGATGCTGATCAAGAATATATATACTTTATAGGGTCAGAGATGCTTCCTTCTGCCTGTTACATACATTTGCACCATATTATGATACCCTTTTCACCCATTTTTAATGGGTACAGGGTATAAAAATTCTACCAAGGGACAAAAAATATAAGTTCTTTTACATTGTTAATTCTTAGTTCATCGGTTGAAGAAAACATAAATTTTTCATGTTCAAGGGCGTCCCTTACTATATGTTTCTCGACTTACTGTTTTATAATATGCTGAGCGATTAAAATGTTATCATTAGTTCTAGCTGCGCATTCTGAACTGATCGAAAATATTCCTTGTTCCGGCAGATCAATAATTTGTATTTTAGATCGGCCACATTGGAGCCTATTCTTTGTTTTTTCTAGCCAACTACTTCTTTTCGAATTCTTCCCAAAACGAAAAGATTTTGATTCTCTATGAATGTTCAATGTCCTGTTTAACTGAAAAAACGCTACACATCTTAGAAGCGTGCCATGGAAATACGTTAATTTTTGCATTTGTAAAAAGCTTTTTGTCTACAAATAATCCTGTTGCGGTAAAAAAAGTGCATACGTCTTTCAATTGCCTCAATTTTTTGCATTTGTTAGCTGTCAGCATAAATTAAGCATTACCAAGGTCAATATCATTCCCAATTAAGATAATCGAGCATTAACTCTGGAATGGTTAGATATATTTTGACGTGTGCTTGTGTCATATAGATCATTTACTCCTGCTAGAGGACAAAGTTGTTTAATGACCTGCTTACCAAATTTTCTAGATCCTTTAGTTTGACTACTACATTTATTGTCTTTACGTTTGTGAGCATCTTCCACCGCCCTAAAGGTCACCTAGCCGGATGACAGTTCTCATCATTTAATAATACATTTTAACCTTTCCTGATATTTGAAAAACTTTTTTTCCATTCTTATCTTTGCTGTAATATATGGTATATATAATCTATATATACTGTAACTAAACAAAGTCACACAAACAGATCACAAACAAGCGTTTATCATTTCTGAAACGCTGTAAAAGTGTATTTCTTGAGTAACTTTAGAGCAAAAAATATAATACTCACTTGAGGAATTCAGACCTTTGATCCTTGATAGATGATTTAAACAAAAAAAAAATTAAAATCATTATTATACCCTTGAAAAAGGGTATTATAATTTTGTCCAGAAATGTGTAACGCATTAAAGGAAGCATCTCCGACCCCACAAAGTATATATATTCTTGATCAGCATCAACAGCCGAGTCGATATAGCCATGTCCGTCTGTCCGTCTGTTTCTATGCAAAAAATAGACAGTAGTTTTAAAGCTAGCGTTTTGAAATTTTTACCAGATCATTATTTTTGTTGCACGCAGATCAAGTTTAAGAATCGATCGGATCGGACCACTATATCATATAGCTGCCATACAAACCACCGATATGAAAATAAGTCTTTGTATGGAAAACTTTTTTGTTTTCCAATCTATTGCAACCGAATTCAACATTTATTCATTTGACATAGCCATACATGATTTGTAAAAGTTTGGTCCGGATCAGATCACTATATCATATAGCTGCCATACAAACGACCGATATGAAAACAAGTCTTTGTATGGAAAACTTTTTTGTTTTCAAGGGTATACCATCTTCGGCAAGCCGAAGATAACTTTTCTCACTTGTTTTTATTAAAATATTTTTTTTTGCTTTAAATAACTTGTGGAATTATTTAAAAATTAATCATTGTTAGTGCATAATATCTATCATACGAATCAATTGTTAATTGTTATACACTGAATTTTATTATAATGGCATGTAACTGCACGGGTATATAGACTTTGTCTTCGCCCGAAGTTAATTTGTATTTCTTGTTTTAAAAAATATTTATGTGTACATACATTTGGAATTGACCAGCAAGAAAAAGTTTCATGGATTATTGTTGGAAAATTGGATCATAACGAGTGGCATAAGTGGAACATGCTTACTTTAAAACAGATAATCCCATAAATACTTGGACAGGTGTTCTTTAAAGGCTGTACAATTTGACATATGGTGACATATGGTAATTTAATATTACTTACATTTTCTTTGTTGGCCTACGAAATGAAATTCCAAAATTAAAGTAATGAGGAAACCCTCCAAAAGACCTACTCTATTAAACTACTTAGGTTGTAGGAGGGTGAAGTACAGGTAGCAATGATATTTAGCCGATATGAAATCCCAAAATTAAAAGAATCTACCTATGTTGGGGACGGTGAAGTACAGGTATCAATGATATTTTGCCTAAATGAAATTCCGAAATTAAAATCATCAGGAATACCCCTAGGATGTTAGGCCTACTCTATACAGGTAGCAATGAAATGTAGTCGGTTAATTGATGCATGATGATCCATGTACTATGGTATGTATATATGTACATGTACATACCATATACCTGCAGCTTATAAAAACGTACGTGGGTGGTAGAACAACACGAGTTGCTTCTTAACCACTCAAGCTTCTATATCGCCTATATTAAATATTAGGCAGCAGACATTTTGTGAAAAAAATTATGGCTTCATATACTTGCACTCAGCTTCTCAATCTCAACGATAGCTGCCTGAGATCCACGTCTACAACGTTTACGCTGGACGCAGTGTATTTTACCCGAAAGGACCTACATCTATTCATAGAGAGCTTGGAAACTATATCCCGCTTCGAAAAGGACCGCCACGAGCGTCGTCAACGCCAAAGGAATCACAAGCTACACCAAGAGCGCATCGCTGAACTGGAGGACGAGCGCTGTAGCAGTCCTACTCCCAGTGCTGGGGAGGCTGTCGACGAACCGATTATGTACCTCGAGACTAAGTGTATTCCCTATGCAATGTCCGATAACCTACTCACCCAAAAACGGATTGTCCCTGAATCACCGGAGTACTACACTTGCAATGATGAAGCATATGGAAGCGCAACACAATCTCCTTACAGTAGTATAACTTACTGCAGCTGCGGTGGCGAAGGTTTTGTCAATATGGATTACCATTCAACAGAATCTGTAGTATATGGGTCCACGACATCCTCATATTTGCGAACTGGTTCCCCGGTGATCACGCAGCCAAAACGTCGTTCCACGCGATCGCGTATTATTAACTTGGTTAAAAAGCGGGATTCCGCTGAAACTTCAATTTCCACGAGCCTTAAGCAAAAGGATCACGACAAAATAACGGATAATATCATTCAGGAACAGTGCGCACACCCTTCAAAAAGGACACGAGAGGAAAATACACATCGCATTAAGTGCACCTTCGCACCAGCGAAGGGCTTTCTAGAAAAGGCCCTGCGATATTTAACCCTATAATTATCCTTGAACAGGCAGCAAAATTTCTTGCGTTAGTACATAGTAAAATAATTCTTATTGTAAAATATTTATAAGATTAAAGTTTACAAAATTCCCAAATATTTTTTTTTTAAATATTTTATTTGTGTTTGCGGTACCGATGTCTCCGATGTCTATTTAGTTCAAAATTGTTCGGGAAAGAGTGCACCAACGTAAAAAAAAACAAAAAAAACAATAATCGAAAAAATATTGCCCACGAAGTTTTAAATGTCACGTTACTTTTTGAACGCACCGCATTTACGAGCAAAATCTTTTAAAGCTTCCATTGAGAACTACCGTGGTTTTGCTAAGCTCTCTGGGATTCCCAAGCTTCGGTCGGCAACAACTAATTTACTAGAAATTTAATTTACTCTTCTTTACTTTACTTTAGCAAAGCATTTGCTTCAGTTAATCATCAGCTCCTGCTTGGTTTTCCACCTTCTCCTCATTGCTTCTAACCTTTCAAATCGAACTCACCGTGTCTATTTAAAACTTGAAAGTCGAAGGTTATCATTGTTGTTAGGATCATTGCTGTTTATACTCTTTGTCAACGATCTTCCCAATGTGATTATTTATGCCTTTATGTTTATGTACGCTGGTGATATCAAGTGATGCTGTGAAGAAATTACGTCCTTGATGTCCATGTCCTTTTTGATCATAAACTTAGGTTTAATGATAACATCTCTGTGACAGTGAATAGAGCCAAAGGAATGTTAGCCTTTATTAAGCGTTGGCCAAAAGAACGATCTTTTCACCGCCAGATCCCTATATATCACCCTAGTTCGTCCTATCTTTGAATACTGCTCGTGCGTTTGGAGTCCACAATACGCCTCTTACCAAAATAGCATTGTGTCTCTGCAAAAGCAGTTCCTATTATTGGCACAGAACAACTTAAACTGGGATCCTGAAAATCGTCTTCCGCCGTACAGTTGCAGGCTTAAATTGTTGAAAAGTTAGACAAACTATCGTTTTCCATTGCTAATAGAACAACTAGGTCCTTCCGACCCCTATGGTTACCTATTTGCAGATCCAACTACTCTGAACACTATCCCTTCCGCATAATTTGAAAAAAACTATAACCTCTTATCCCATATCACCTGAACTCTCCCTTAATGTTAACAAATCGAAAATTTAGCAATATTATAATCATAGTATATATATTTAACAGCTCATTGTTAAATAAATAATTATTCAAAAAAAAAAAGTGGCATGTCGTGGCTATACGTATATATAGTATAGTAGTAGACACTTCCCTGTGGAACTCTAGCTGACTCATCATACTAGAAGCCGAGTGGAATCGAACCGTATCCGGGCGGTTCTTTCACTTTTGCGATCGAGGGAAGGAGACTGATCGGCCGGTAGGACCCAGGGTCCCAGGGTCGGCTTGCCAGATTGACCTCTTGGCCATTTAAAGCAGCACTTAGTAACGCCTAGTATTTTTTTAATTAGGAGTTGACAATTTGGAAAATAATGGGTTTCCTTACATAACGAACATCCATAACGGGGTTTCTTGTGACTACAATATGATTTTTTTGAATTTGGCGTATGAGTTAATGTTTTTTAATAAGAATAATAAGATTCGACTGCAAATAACCTTGGTGTAGTTGGTATTAATGATTACTTTATATTCTGCTTGGATAATGTCAAAATCTGAATTATTCAAAATGTACATATGACGGATTTGTGTGATACATCAATAAAAAAATGCTTTGCCCTTTTATTTCTCAATTTATCGTAAAAGTTTGTGGTAAATCAGTTACCAAAAATAGCTGCCTTCTACTTTGTTTTGATCAGTTTTAATAAATATTATTATACCCTTGCAGAGGGTATTAAAATTTTGTCCAGAAATGTGTAACGCATTAAAGAAAGCATCTCCGACCCCACAAAGTATATATATTCTTGATCAGCATCAACAGCCGAGCCGATATAGCCATGTCCGTCTGTCCGTCTGTTTCTATGCAAGAAATAGACAGTAGTTTTAAAGCTAGCGTTTTGAAATTTTTACCAGATCATTATTTTTGTTGCACGCAAGCAAGTTTAAGTTTAAAAATCGGTCGGATCGGACCACTATATCATATAGCTGCCATACAAACGACCGATATGAAAACAAGTCTTTGTATAGGAAACTTTTTTGTTTTCATGGGTATAACTTTTCTCCCTGGTTTTTTATTAAATTTGTAATGATAAATGATCTTTCTCCTATATTCGTATTTGTGATTTGTAAATTTTAAATGATTTCCTTTTTCTTATTCAATCTTTTGAATTTATTTAAGAATGGTTTTAACGTAGAACGTTTCTCCTTTTTAAGATGATCTAATTAAAACAATTTAAAATCTAGTTTTTTGTTAATATGGGAATTAACTTCCCTATTAATATTGATGTTTTTTTTTAATATAAAAGCATGTTCCTTATCTGGACCTAAAATAATAACCCTGAAATTATCAAAAGTAAAGGTCTCTATGGCTTTATATCCGCGTCTGTGCTTTACTATATTTGGGTGAACAATTAATTTATTTTTATTTACTCAAATTAGGTATTGTGCTCAGTAGAGAAGTATATATTCCTCTGTTTTTCGTCTTCCGCCGTTCTTATTTCTGCAAAGACTTTTTCTTAGTTTGCGCTCTTCTTACATCCCTTTAATTACCGCTCACTTATCATCTACTCTCACATCTAATTAAAGTAGTTAAAGGCAATTAGTTTATATTTTAAATATATTTTTTAATATGTAGTTTTATAGTATCTGCGGTATAAAATTGTGCAATAAGCCGATTTCCGCGTCCCAGGCTAGCATCCCCTGTTGGTTGTGTGAAAACGTTGTACATGCTTAATGTACCGGATTTACCGCCTCAGTTTCGGATGCGTAATGCGGGATTCCACTTTGGCTGCATTAGATGTCGCGCGGTTCAAAAAGAGATGCGAACTTTCACGCGGCAAACTAAAAACGGGTTTAAAGAGTTGCTCGGTGGTTTTCGCAAAATCAACGACCAACTCTTTGCGCTTGATTCCCGTAAAAAGCGTAAAAAGAACCGCTGTTAGGGACGCCGTATGTAGCCGACGTCCATGCAGCCGCTCATAACTCTTGTTACCTCAAGAGCAGGTGTTGTAAACAAAAATTCGGTTCCTGCATTTGACTAATTGAGCATAACTGTTAAGGGAAATCCACCGTCTGGACCGCCGGTACGGACTGATGTCGCGGCCTTACCAACTGTAACACCAAAACCCCTACAGGTGATTCTTCCCTCTAAGCATATTTTTATATCACGGCTGGCCCCTGAAACCTCAGACCCCAGAAATTAATATTTCGGCTTATATCCAAGCCAAATCAATAAATATATAATATAAATATATATAAATATAATAAATATAAATATATATATAATATATATAAATAAATATATATAAATACACTTACTCGAGGCTTACGTCGTCTTTCAAGATACGTGTACATTTGCCGATGTTCGACCAGTTTTTAACCGGAGAACATATTCGTACAAAAACATCAGCCGGGTACAGTAAAAAAAAAAGTAAATAGGCATGTGGAAGTTAAACTCCCAAAAGCCTAAAAACCCTGAACCCTCATCTTCTTTTTCTTTAACAAAAGCTTCTTTCTCAAATAACTAACATCTATTACTCTTACCTACGGAGTACGGACTACGCTCCCTAAACTTTATTCTGAAAGTTTTTCATTTGTATCCCAGATAATAGTCTTTACCGAAACCTAGTTAAAGCCGGTGATTTTTAGCTCCGAAGTTTTTCCAGACAGGTTCATTTACTGACGGGACCGACCACTCCGAAGAGAAGGAGGAGTCCTATTCTCAGTGGACTCCGACTTTGCTTTGAAGAGGTTAAGTTACCGAATCTTGGTGATCTAAAATTCGTACGTGTGAAAATCACTATGTCGCTTCAATCATTGTTCATCACATGCTCATACTTACCACCTTCTTCAGAAGCACCTACATACTGGCACCACTTATCTACCATTCAGCTGGTTTCTAATCGCATGTCCGATAGCGACCTGCTAGTGACTCTAGAAGACTTAAATTTACCAGAACTCATTTGGTCAAATATCAAGAATTCACCATATTTATCCCTTTCAACGCACCACGATTTCACTGAGGGTATGTTCGAAATCTTCCTCGGTAAAATTAACCACGTAAGGAATTCTTTAGATCGGCTTCTAGATCTATGTTTCGTTTCTGATCTAGATGGAATAACCCTTTCCAGAGCCATGCCACTTTCGACATAAGAAGATCTGTACCACCCAACGCTTGAGGTGTCGATTAATACCCTTACTGCTAGCAACCTTCAGTATCGCCATAGAGTTCATAAAACTCACTGCTTTTGCAAGGCTGATTTTCAGAGACTAAGCAATTTAAATCATACAATTGATTGGTCCGATATCTGGGAATGCACCGATATTAATATCGCTTTAGAAACATTCTACAAAACGGTTAGCGCATTTTTCGACTGTTACGTGCCATGGATGTATCCATCCGCTTCAAACGATCCGTCATGTGTTTCAAAACTTTAATCATATTAAGAACAGACTCCTAAAGAGATATACAAAAACTGGCTGCGATGTAACTTTTTCAAGATACTTTGTAGCTCGGTCGAACTTCAGCGTGCATAACGCTGCGTGTTACAAGAATTATATTTTCCGTTGAAGGATCCAGTTTACACCGGATGCGAAGCAGTTTTAAAACTTTGTGAACACTAACCGTAAACATGTATCTTCTACTCCATTGATTTCGTTTGAAAATTTACCTGTGACTACTGATCAGGGTATTGACGGACTATTCGCAACATTTTTTCAAACAACGTATTTACTTCCTACAATTATGAATCAGACTTATTCATATAATATTCAATCAGCCAATCTAATTTTCAGACCATTGCATGTTTTCAGGCATTATCGGATCATCTGAAGGTAAAACCAGTTTATTCGCCAGGTCCCGATGTTGTTCCAAACTGTGCACTGAAGAACTGCACTAAGCCATTGTGCAGACCTCTTCTAAAACTTTTCACCCTATCTCTGGAAACTTCGATCTTTCCCTATATGTGGAAGGAATTTTTTATAGTTCCCCAAAAAAAATCGGATGCTACCATTTATAGAGGCATCTCTAGGCATCCTGTCAGCAATCCCAAAGCTTTTTGAAAAATTGGTCACTCCACATCTGCAAAACCTCTGCAGCTTAATTATTTATCCATGCCAACATGGTTTGATGTCATCTGCACGGACTTCAGCAAAGCATTTGACTCTGTTAACTTCTCACTTCTTTTGAGTAAACTTAATCTTTTGCGATTTCCCTCAGACCTTCTCAGAGAACCCAACGTGTCCTTTTAAAAGATGTAGACCGTCGCCTTGTTACAGCTACATCGGGAGTCCCCCAAGGAAGGCATCTATTTTTATTAATGACTTACCCTCTGATCTAACCAACTCTCTGATGCTTATGTATGCGGACGGCGTTAAGGTTTGTTTCAATATAATCCTCTTTTACCCAATGTAAACTTCAGTCCGATTTGTAAATTTTCAAAATACATGTAAGGCATTAAAGCCAGTTTATTGATATAGTTATGTTGGATATATTACAAAATAATGGAACAGCGACCTCTCGACTCTGCTGACAATGGCTGCAACTCACACCAACTTCTATGCTCGGATCCCTATGCTTTGATCCCTCGACGACTTCTTTTACTACTTGACAACTTGCTTTCACGATCCCAAAGTTCTGCTCTTTCAACGTCTTGCACTCGCTAGCTTTTCTTCCATACTCCTTTGCTGTCATTCGATCTACTTCCTTACTATCGTGTACTATCGCTTACCAGCCACTTTGATATCTATCGATGCCCAACCCTACTTTACATACACATATATTTTTAGTCCGTCTTATACTGGAGAGCGAGTCAGGCGTCTGTAGCCCTCAATACGGGGTTCATCATTAAATCTGTACTAAAGAATTTTTTGATGATCGCTGTTAGGTGACTTAACTGGGATGTAATTAACTTACCCTTTCTAACAAACCGTAGAAATAAACTAGGTGTCGTTTATTATTATTAATGGTAATGTAGACAGCCAGTATCTACTAATACGTCTAACATTTAATATTCCAAATAGACGGACTAGAAATTTTAGTCCTCTTTTTCTAAGTTATTGTAGATCTACATATGTATGCCCATATTCCGTAATCTTTTCTCTACTTTATTCTCTCTGATCTATCTATCGCCGCGACCCGAGCCGTATGATAAACAGCAGCGCACCCCGGCCCCTTGGGTGGGAGGTGGGCTGTACGTTATGCAGCGGGAGCAGCACGAAAAAAAAAAATTCATAAAAATCCTTCAAATATGGTACATAAGTACTAACAAGTGTTCTTATCAGCTATTTATGTGTTGGCATGTGGGACGACCCTACTTGAGTTAAGTTATTAGATTGATTGTTGGTCCGATATTTTTTACATTATTTAAATATTTGTTTTGTATACATTTTTAATGCTTGAATAGTAGACATTTTTGATTGATCGCAGTCCGACGGTCTAGGACGATTAAAAGTTTGTTTAAAGTTGGAGTTGAGTGTTTTATAATAGTTTGTTGTGTTGTGAAAATGGATTCCTATTAAAAATTAATTATTTATGTTCTTTTCTTTATTTTATAGCGAACGGTCATATTTTTCATGCGTTGTATGCGTTTTTTATGTGTTTAGAATATATTCTTGTCCTTAAACAAATCGGTGTTTCTTAAAATAATTAAATTAAACACACATTCTTTAAAGTTTCTTATACCGTATACCGCTTCTCGTTATAATTTTTTGTTTTGTGTATTCCGATTTCAGCGTCCCTGCCTAGCATGCCCTGCTGGCTGTTAACACTTTGTATATGTTAAATGTGCCAGTTTCACCGCCTTAGTTTCAGATGCAATTTTCCGTAGTGCTTTACTTCAAGTGATTTCTCAATCCCAGTAGGTGGACCCCATCCACCGTCCGGAAGTCCGGTCGAGGTCTTACCAACCATAATACCAAACCCAGTACAGGTGATATTCCTATCTTAACACATTTTTATTTCACGGCTAGCCCCTGACACTTCTGAAATTGATATTTCGGCTTACATCCAATCCAAAAAAAAGCGGATGATATTAGAAAATTTGAATATTCTTACTCGAGCTCTCGCCATCCTTCAGATGTGCCGGTAATAGCGTATTCCTTTGCCGATGTTAGACACGATTTGTTCCTTGTTCCTTGTTGATACTGGTAGGGATTAGAAAAAAAAACTGTAATGGTTGCGGATATTGTGGGTTGATAGTGAGTTCAAAAGGTTGGTTTCGTTTTAAATGTAATCACATCGGGGAGTTATTTTGAATGTGTTATTTTATTTTGCATTTTTTATTATTTTAATTTAAGTTCATAAATCCGAAATTTTATGATAAGCCCAAATATGGAAATTAAATGGTAATGTTCGAATAAGTATTTTAATACAATCTCTTATTGCTTAAAGTTAATAATAAGATCGAAATTGTTATCTTCGAAATAAATAAAAAACTGAAATAGAATTACCTTTCCTTCTCATAATGATCATGTCTCGTGAAAATTCTCCAGTAATTTTCTCTGGTTTGTTATCAATTCCGACTTTAGTGTAAGCCAGTCTTCGATGTTTGGCAAGCCATATGATCTGGTAACATGTCCATCTATACTCCGTTCCACTGCTCCGAGCAGAGTGCGCTGTTGTCACGCGTCGTTAATTTAGTGGAAAGATAAAATATAATTCACTCTGCTGATAAAGGTGTAAAGGCCTAAGGGCTCAATTTAAAACGGAGAAATATCTTGAAGTAGTCTTTGAGCCTCACTGTGGTGCGGCAATATTTTGTTCTTCCATTTTTGATGTTGTTTAATTTTTTTAACATTACATATATTATTATTATATTTTATAATTTTAATTTTTGTTTACCGTGCTTTTCTCCTCTCTAAATATCGTATTTCATTATTTTAATGATTGTTTCCCGTGCTGTTGGACTTATGGCCTGAAATAAATTTTGATTTTGTTTATATTCCTTTATTTTAGGATAACTGTCCCAAGCGTAATTGATGTTATAAAAGTTAACTTATATTCCACTCGCTGTTCTTTTTGTACCCTTGTACAAAAAGGATAGTAGGAAGGAATATAAAGGATATTAAAACACCTTTGGTTTTATTTTTTGTTCTTCGGTTTAATGTATTGTAATTTAAAACAAGTAAGGTTGCAGCAGTCGAGTTTCCCGATTGAAAAATACCCTGTACCCTTAGACATGCTTACAATTGATTTATTTAGTATCAATAAATAAATGAAACAATATTATATTGGAAAAGAGGACCATAACAATATAAATTTGGTATGATTTTGGTTATGAAAATAAGTTTCGTGTGTCATACAGCCATACACATTTCGCTGTCAACGTCGCAGTCGGCTTCGCGCAATGGGTGTTTTGCTGCGCTTCTGCTTCCCTTGCCATTGATTTTGCATGTGGCATAACTTCCGTGTTTCTTATCCGATTTGGTTCAAATTTAAACATTAGATAGCTTTTATAAGCACCAACGCATATGCCGAATTGCATAGCATTAGGTTAATAATTGTGGGCGTGGCAGTTTTTTGCAGTTTGCGGGGAGCGTAGTTGTGGCAGTTTTTTGCTGTTTGCGGGGGAACGGGGGGTGATATCAAATTAAAAAAAACAAACTTGTACTGCGTATGGTAATTAACTATCCAACGATATATGGCACATGTCTGGAGCTCTTGTAGTTTCTGAGATCTAGGCGTTGACACGGACAGACGGACAGACGGACATGGCTATATCGACTCGGCTGTTGATGCTGATCAAGAATATATATACTTTATGGGGTCGGAGATGCTTCCTTCTGCCTGTTACATACATTTGCGCCATATTATGATACCCTTTTCACCCATTTTTAATGGGTACAGGGTATAAAAAAGCAGTGTTTCCATAATATATTACAAATTTTTACCTGTCAATGCATTTTATTTTTATACCCTGTACCCTGTACCTGTATCTAATTTGAACCAAATCGGATAAGAAACACGGAAGTTATGCCACATGCTGGTACCTTACTTGTTATATCTAAGTAGACCTAAAAATATTGAAAAAAATCACAACTGTTAAATAGCAAAATTATGCATTTTCTACAAGCTTTTCGATTTCCACGGTTTTGACTTGAAAATTTTTAATTTTCGATTTACACGTTTTTCTCAGGAACGTATCTACCGTGTAAATCCGGCGTATATGTATGTATACTTAATCAGAATCACCCCTCGATTCGATATAAGCACCTTCGTCTCTCTTTCAAACTTTCAAACTAGTCTTTCAGTTTGAAAGCTATCGGCTTCAAACTTTGCACACACTATTATTTTGTTTGCACGTAGTATATAACGGTTGGTATCGGTCGACTATATCCTATAGCTACCATATAACTACTTGGAAATGCTATACCTTTCATGTTTGCGCTGATTGATTATGGGGATCTAAAAATGCTTCGCTCTCTGTGTTACATACATTGGCACGTATACAATATACCCTAGTACTCTACGAGTAACGGTATACAAAAAAAAATATTTTTTATTGGTTACATTAAAACTACTTAATCTTCCCCACCGAACTCCGTACATTTTTTTTCGAGTTTCCTGCATTGGCTCATATTTTGTCTCAATAAAATCTGAACTTAAATACCCTTTAATCCGTATTACTCAGATCGAGAAAAAATGTTTCGCTGACCGGAAAGTTTCATCTATTCGGTGTGATTACATTTTTTTGAATTACGGTCAGCTGTATTTCTTTGCATTTTTAATTTACAATATTGGCAGCCTGGATAGCAATAAGAAATGCACAGCTGATGTGTAATATTACACATATTGTAACATATTAATTTTAAAAAATTTGCTGGTTGGCGAAAAATTACGCCATCGCTTTGCCACTGTCGGGTTCTATTTATGTATGTTCCATTCGCGCAATTTTTATGAGTACATATGCATATAAGTTAACTGGAGTAACTTACTTATTGCGTATTCCCGTTGTAATGTAACAGTATCGGAGCAGTATCGGTAATCTTAAGAGATCTAATTAGCAATAAGCAGTCGAGATTTGGAGATCAGAAGCGTCGGTCATCGCCACGCACAAACATACAAATTCGCCTCATTAAGTGCAGACCGCATTTATTCTATTATTGATACTTACACAAATAAATATTCTTGAAAACCATTAACCTAAATTGGGGCCCAACTAAACCTAAAACCCACGATATCAAAAGGAGACAAATCAATCTAAAACGCACGATATCAAAAGGAGAAACACAACAGCTAGAGCAGACCTACTCAAGCGGGGATTACAATGAAAAATAATAAAAAACATTAGATATTGCAAAACACCAAAGAAGTTGTAAGTACAACGCCCCTTGATTAATTATTAAAAAATAAAATAAAAAAATGTTCATACACACGTGAAGGTTATTGAAGGTTATAAATAACACATTGATGAGTGACAGTGACAAAGAGATAGGCGACTTAATATCGAGTTGAAATAGAATATTAACAAGTAAGGTAGCAGCAGTCGAGTTTCCCGATTGCAAAATACCCTGTACCCTTAGACATGCTTACAATTTATTTAATCAGTATCAATAAATAAATGAAACAATATTCAATTAGAAAAGAGGACAATAACAATATAAATTTGGTATGATTTTGGTTATGAAAATAATTTTCGTGTGTCATAAAGCCATACACATTTCGCTGTCAACGTCGCAGTCGGCGTCGCGCAATGCGTGTTTTGCTGCGCTTCTGCTTCCCTTGCCATAGATTTTGCATGTGGCATAACTTCTGTGTTTCTTATCCGATTTGGTTCAAATTTAAAAGTTAGATAGCTTTTATAAGCACCAACGCATATGCCGAATTGCATAGCATTAGGACAATAATTGTGGGCGTGGCAGTTTTTTGAGGTTTGCGGGGGAATGTGGTCGTGACAGTTTTTTGCTGTTTGCGGGGGAACGGGGGGCGATATCAAAATAAAAAAACAAACTTGTACTGCGTATGCTAATTACCTATCCAACGATATATGGCACATGTCTGTAGGTCTTGTAGTTTCTGAGATCTAGGCGTTGATACGGACAGACGGACGGACGGACGGACGGACGGACGGACGGACAGACGGACATGGCTATATAGACTCGGCTGTTGATGCTGATCAAGAATATATATACTTTATGGGGTCGGAGATGCTTCCTTCTGCCTGTTACATACATTTGCACCATATTATGATACCCTTTTCACCCATTTTTAATGGGTACAGGGTATAAAAAGGGACAAGACAAATAGAAACAGCAAGCAAAAAAAAAAAAAAAAACGCGAAATCAGAAAACAAAACTAGTAAAAGGCGCTTGCAAGTAAAAAAAAATTATTAGTTTTACATGACCGAAACATTAAAGTGTGAACTATTTAGCCCAATTAAGAAGAATTAAAGATGTGACAGAACTTTCCAGGTCGGGGACACTGTCTTTGTAAAGCAAAACAAACGACTCAAAAATAAACTTACCCCACGCTACAAGAAGAAAAAAATTAAAGCAGACAATGGGACAAGTGTCTTAATAAAGGGGAGGGTAGTACATAAAGATAATTTACGTTAGGAATTTTATTTTATTTAGTGTCAACTTGCCAAAAGTTTATTTACCTAAACATTTATTACATTTAGACAACCTACTCTAAACTTTCAGTACTATATAAAGAATCGTCAACTCCTTAGGTACAGCCTAAAAGTAAATCTTGAACGACCGTCTCTAATGATTTCAAAAACTTTATATTCACGCAACAGGAACCTTTCGACCCAAAAATTAAGCAGCAATACAGCAATAGACATTACAATTATAAAGCACAGCCTACAGAACAATAACTTAGAATAAAAAACAAAAACCAATTAGTGTTATTAATGGCTATATAATAAAAAAAACAAATTTAATCAACGAGCGTTGTACATTATTATATATTATCACTATTACTAACTACTAACATGATTAGAGGTAAAGAATACCGATATAGGCAAATTGTTTTCAAAACATCGATGTCATCGATTATTCTCCATCTCTATTTCAACTGGTTTTTTTTTCCATACTGCCTGTTGCTGAGTTTATTTTGTTTACAGGGTAGAACAGGGCGCTTCATTGATTGGATCCTTACAATATTTTTCCGTTTATCCTTTGTGTTGCAATGGATAATATGATTAGAGGTAGAAAAATATCGATATAGGGAAATTGTTTTCAAAACATCGATGCCATTGATTATTCTCCATCTCTACTTCAACTGGTTTTTTTCTATACTGCCTGTTGCTGAGTTTATTTTGTTTACAGGGTAGAACAGGGCGCTTCATCCTATGGATAGCATCTAAAAGCTCAGTTCAGCGCTTTCACTTGGGAGAGAGTTTCTCGCAAAAGGTAAATGAAACGAACTGCAGCGCATGTACGAAACGGGTGCGACGAAGATTGGGGTTGCGCAAAAATTCGAAAATGGTATGGTTGGTATGAACGTGAATGTACTACAAACCAGTCACTCGCTAGACTAGCAGTGTTGCCTGTTTAGCCAGTTTCAAGCAAGATCTAGAAAATTTTATATTGAAATAACTTTTAAAAAGTCACATAGCACGCATATTTTTTAAATAAATAAAATAGATAACATATGTTACTAATGAAAGATTATTTGGTAATTTGGGGCCTTGAAACCTTCCCTGGATTTCCCGTGCATTTTCAACAGAGTTGTGTTTTTTTGATAATAAATTGCCATCTTAACTTAGCGACTCAATAATCAATGAGGAGCTATAATTAGTATAGGGTGTTTTCTATGTTTCAATTTAGCACTTATTTTAAAAAGTTTAGCGTGTTTTTGTCAAGAATCTAGCTTTGTGGCAACACTTAGAGTAAAATATCTTCGGCAAACGTCGTGTGCAGTATGTGCCAAAACACGAACATAACGGGCCCACGCAGACCAAGTCTTCTTTAAAGTATCAACCAAAAGTCCTCACCCGTGTAACATTCTCGGTCGCTAAAAATTGCAAAAGGCGTGGTAATTGCTGCGTCCGACGCGCACAATGTTATCCCAAGTAAAATTCAAATTTTTTAATTTCGATTCAGTTAGGATGTCTAAAAATATTAATTACTTCTCTAAAAGGATGCTTTCGTGTAAAACACAATAAAAGCAACCGTATAAAAATAAAATATACACAAGCTATTTTTATAAAATACGTATGTATACCTTAAAATTGTTTAAAAAGGAACGTTTTCGGGTGTGACTTGCCCATGCTGTAGTTCTCCCAACTGCGAAGGTCATAATTCCTTTTAAATGGTTCTCTCTCTCTTTTGGATGATGTGTGTTTATTGATTTAGTATAGTTCTGGTGTGATTTTCTGCGTTTTAAAAGTATGTACATATTTCAAAAATCTATTTGAATAAGTTTTTTATTAGCTCTCATAAAATCTTTATACAATTTTTTAAATTATTTGTTTAAGACTCAGTTGCATACTTCCATACTTAGTCTATTATTGGACTTTATGAAATATAGAACGAGTCGATTCGTTGTATAAATCTGCGTATCCCCCGTGCTGGTAGGTTTGTAAGTAAAGTGAATCTTTTACCTGAATGTCGAAAATTTCCAGCCATTAGTAGCGCAGAATGCTGATTCATATCTATCTACATACATACATACATGAATTTGTACTTACTTATACGTACTACTTACTACTACTTATACGAATAAGTTCATTAAAATACTTACTTATAGATTTAATTGGAGATATTAATATTTGAAACTTTTTTATGAAAACATGCTTAAAATACGTGTTAAAAACATACATACAGTCAATAGATACTTTTTTATACCCAGTACAATTGTATATGGTATTTGTACATAGTATGTATGATTCTATGTAAAACTGAGATGAAAGTACCCATTATGTATATATGTATGTAAACACAAGACTATTTACCCGTTTACAATTATAATTTTATTATTCAAAATTTATCACGTTTGTTTAATTTATTACAAATTTAGAGTTTTTTGGGATCGTTATAACATAAGAAGCAGTTTGGATAATTAGAGCTTTTATTTATTGGAATTACTCGTGTTTTCTGGATTTAATATTAATCCGGAATCCGTTTGGATTCTTTTCGAGTCTGTTAAGAACTTATCCTAACTTATATATTCTCCAAGAGAGCTGGCAGACGGCCCGACGTCGGTAGAGATAAGCAAACTTGACAACAGCGCTATGGGCGGAATGATGCATTCCCTTACCTAGTAGCGACTCAGGTTTTAGATTTTATTCCTTCCGACTGCTGATTTGCAACACATTTGGGTGACATTCTAACTTCTTTCGGCTTTAAGTGAAGGACGTCCTCGGACTTCCGAAATGTAGACTTCAGTATGGCTGTCAGTCTGGCGGCTACGATGGCAACGTCGATGGAGCTGGTAGGTGACGAAGAGGCACACCGACACAATTACCAAAGTAATACCGCCGCTTATAAGTGGCTTTTTCCTTAAGACGCTAGATGTGCTGGAGATTTTTCAGGCTTACCTTGTGAAGGAAAGGCAGGCTAAGCTATTATTAGTGGCCTTGGATATTTACATGGGTCACCATCGATCCTGCAGAATTTTTCTTAGTATGCCATAGTGTTTTTGAAGAGAGTCTCGTTCACCGTAATGTTATCGTCGAAGGTTACTAAATATTTTTTAAGGCCGTGGTCGTATTGGAGTTTCGCACCGACATCATTAGTTAAGTGATTTTTCAGAGCACAATGGAGAGTTTATTTCTCAGGCGTTTGTTTAATTTTTTAGAAAACTTAATCGCCGACCTGATAATTTTATAAATACTGTTTTTGTTTATTTGGCATACGATTTTTTACTGGGCCTGTTGAATTTTTGTACTAATTTCTTTCTCGAATTCAGCAGATCCAGACTGTATTACCTCTATAGTCGTCTTATTTGTTACTGAATGGATGCGAGTGCTGTGGAATCTAAGGGGGAAGCATTACCGATGTTATTATTAAAATGATTCAAATTGAATTGATTTGATAGTCGGAGTTTAGTGATCTTTCATTATCACAGTAAAAATTTTTTGTTTTGAAAAAGAGGTTTACTTCACTTTAACTTGGGGATTTTACATCAACAATAGCTTTTGATGCCATCGTCTGTACCACAGCGAAATTGGAAAATTTATCGAGATATGTGAGGAAGAGTTTTCCATCTGTTGAAATATATGGATATGAAGATTGTAATTAACAGGGGATTGGTATTTTTCCGACCGTTTCCTTTGTGGGGTGGCGACTGTACATTGCCATAGAGCAAACTTAACAATGTAATGATATTCCCGAAGCTAACCGAAGCATCTTTGGAAAAAAAAGTATCGTAAAATCTGTTTTACATTTTCATGAGCAGCTCCAACGACTCCGTTATGTTCCAAAGTTACAATTTCCCTTGTTCTCTTTGGTCAGAAATATCCGTTACCTGAAAATTGCAATGGTTGAATGTTGTCTCGTTTAGTTTTTTCTTAATAAAAGAAATCGAATTGGCAGTTCGCAATGACTGACATTACGACTTAGCTTTTACCACGTCAACTAGTATTGTTAGAAGATTTTCTCGGTCAGAAACTCGAATAAAATGTTTAAAGGATTTCGTCAATGAAAAATTCCTCGATGGTGTACGTTAGAGAATCGTCGCTTTAAATGGTGGCGATAGATTCGGAGTTCTCCAGGATTTGCGTTCCGTCATACAAATGGACATCGGCGATAATATTTTTTCCACTCGATTTGTAGAAAGTGTTTGGGTTATGGTCATTAATAAAAGATTTCCATGGCTTTATTAGGGCATACGTATTCTTATCGGATACTTCGTACGTCAGCGGCTAATGGTCGGTATAAATATTTAATTTTTTTACTTCGTACAAATAATTTCTCAGATTCTTGAGCGCCCCTACAATCGCTAGGAGTTCACGCTCATTTGTGGCGAAATGTTTCCCGGATTCTTCTGGAGATTAAAGTTGTTGGGCGATTTTCCTGCGACAACAGAGCCATGGTCAAAGAGATCAAATGGTTTGTTAAAATCGGTGGTAGCTAGACCTAGGTTCTCTGACGCTAGAATTTTTTTTTGTCTTTCAAATGATTTCGAATTGGTTTTGTAATAACTCGATTGTAATAACTCTTCTACAGCTGAGGCTTCTCGAATCCCTATTTTTCTTCGTTTTGTTCAGAAAAGTTTTTTTTTTGGCGATTTCATTGAGACATCCTCATATACTTTTTTAGTACTCAGGCACACAATGTTGATTTCGTTGGAAAACCTGTCGTTTGTTTGGAACTACTTATCTAAAATTTATAAGCTTGGTCGTGTTCGGTTTAAACGAACTTTTTTTTTTCCGCTACCCAATTTATGGCTGGGATGACTGACAGTTTTTTTTTTAAAGGCTTTTCACCTGTCATAAGCCGCCTCTGCCTCCTGTGCGAGCGCTAATGCAGCTGGAATATCCCTTGGTTGGTTTGGAAATACCTCTGGTCTCAAGGGCTTTCTTAGACCAGAGATGAAAGTGGCAAGCGCGTCGCTTCTAAATTTCTCATTTAACACAGCGGCCGCACCAGGCTCATATGTCTTTAGGGTTTTATAAGTTAGAAGCATTAGCTTTCTTTCTATTTCGTCATAATACTTATTCAAAGAAAGTTCTGCCTGTGTCGTTGTGTCTAATTCTTATGAAATAACAAGCACCGGTGTTTTATCGGCATACATGAAATCTAAGCGCGGAACGATAGTGCCATTTAATGAGTCTATTTTTATCAGTTTGTGCGCTGAAACATTTTTGTTCAGTTTTTTTCAAACAAAAACAAAACGTTTTGCAACACACACAACATTGCCCGTTCGATTTTCTATGCGTGCACATTCATTAGAGATTTTTACTGTGAATCATTGAAGCATTGTGAGCATTTGAATGTCTTCAACCAAAAGTAAATACATCAATTAATCAATTGAACTATATTTTCACTGTACTGTTCCGATACCGATCGCTTCTATATAATTTTGCGCGGCCAACACAATTCTTTCTTAGTCGTGTTTGATGTTTATAACAAGTGAGAAAAGTTATCTTCGGCTTGCCCTTGAAAACAAAAAAGTTTCCCATACAAAGACTTGTTTTCAAATCGGTCGTTTGTATGGCAGCTATATGATATAGTGGTCCGATCCGACCGATTCTTAAACTTGATCTGCGTGCAACAAAAATAATGATCTGGTAAAAATTTCAAAACGCTAGCTTTAAAACTACTGTCTATTTTTTGCATAGAAACAGAAGGACATGCGGATAGACGGACAGACGGACATGGCTATATCGACTCGGCTGTTGATGCTGATCAAGAATATATATACTTTGTGGGGACGCAGATGCTTCCTTTAATGCGTTACACATTTCTGGACAAAATTATAATACCCTCTGCTAGGGTATAAAGAAAGGAAAGCTAGCCTTGTGAGGAGCCAAATCTTTATACCCTGGCAATTAAATGGAATCTCAAGAACACTGTGGCATTTCCGATCGTTCAGTTATCTGGCTGCTATAAAATATAGTCGTCTGATTCGCAGGAAAATTTTTAAATTGCTAATAGGAAAACTTGTGTCGTACATAAGAATTTCATGTACTATAATTTTCTTCACGGAGCTTATTAGCGTCAGACTTTATTTCGGCTCCTCTTAGCATTTGGTCCTTCCTCAGGCTCAGGCTCAGGTTGGTAATAGCACCGTATGACTACAAATGACTGTAGATGTACATTAAAATTTCAGGACAGGGATTCAAAAAAAAATAAGGACCCTTTATCGCAAACGTTGCTGTGGACCAAGTAAAAACGGAACATAAACTTATGGTAAAAAGTAGCTGGTTGAACTGCGAAGTAATATTGATATTTGATTTTATAAAGAAGTTGCATTTTACAGGTGACGAAAATGTCATTAAGTTTCATGACATTGAGCAAAAAAATAAATCGGAAAAAACTTTAATATTTTATTAAACAAGTGAGAAAAGTTATTTTCGGCTTGCCGAAGATGGTATACCCTTGAAAACAAAAAAGTTTTCCATACAAAGACTTGTTTTCATATCGATCGTTTGTATGGCAGCTATATGATATAGAAGTCCGATCCGGACCAAACTTTCAAAAATCGTGTATGGCTATATCAAATGAATAAATGTTAAATTCGGTTGCAATAGCTTGGAAAACAAAAAAGTTTTCCATACAAAGACTTGTTTTCATATCGGTCGTTTGTATGGCAGCTATATGATATAGACGTCCGATCCGGACCAAACTTTCACAAATCATGTGTGGCTATGTCAAATAAATAAATATTGAATTCAGTTGTAATAGCTTGGAAAACAAAAAAGTTTCCCATACAAAGACTTGTTTTCATATCGGTCGTTTGTATGGCAGCTATATGATATAGTGGTCCGATCCGACCGATTCTTAAACTTGATCTGCGTGCAACAAAAATAATGATCGGGTAAAAATTTCAAAACGCTAGCTTTAAAACTACTGTCTATTTTTTGCATAGAAACAGACGGACAGACGGACATGGCTATATCGACTCGGCTGTTGATGCTGATCAAGAATATATATACTTTGTGGGGTCGGAGATGCTTCCTTTAATGCGTTACACATTTCTGGACAAAATTATAATACCCCTTTTCAAGGGTATAAAAATAGGGTGGTGGAGCAATCAAACTAAGTTTTAGCCACACTAAAATATAAGCATCCTGTTTAAAAATGATCGAATGCAGTTACAAGTCGTTGTTCCGAAAACAAAGGAAAAGATGTAGTAAAACAGTTGGAAATGTCGCCCGATCAAGGGATTGTTCGTAAATCAACGTCCCACATTGCAAGCAGAGTTTTGGTGGTAAAAAAAAGATAAATATTTGTGAGTATGCGTCGAAAAGATAGTTTTCTGGTTCCGCTAGTCGAAGATTTGATTGAAAGATTTAGGGCGACCACGTTTTTCACACTCATGGATCCTGAAGATGGTTTCTTCCATGTACCAGTAAAAGAAAGCAGCAATTGTATACAGAATTTGTTACTCGAGAACGACTTTTAGAGTTCGATAGAGCGCCGCTTGGTTTCCAAAACTCTTTAGCTTTCGTAAATATTTACGAAAGAGATGCAACAATAGAGTTGCATCCAGATGCGTGTAGATATGAAGCAGTATTTTTGCAAGAATTTAGAAGAAGAAGAATAGCTGCATCCGATTTATTTTTGGAGTAAAAAGTCGAAACAAGCGGAATCAAAACAGCACAGTGTCAAATGCCTTCACAGATTAAAAAAAAAAGAACTACTATAAACAAATAGAAATGCAACACAATTATAAAAATTGTAACGCCTTCCTGGCACTTGAACGTTCAAGTACCAAGTATTAATTATAAAAAAAAATTTTATGATAAGAATTCATCAACTTACTACACAGTCCGTCGACAATATACTATTTCTCACAGAACACATGACAACCGAGCAGAAAAATGCTATCGACCATTTAGTTTCTCAATACAAAAACGTATTTGCTGAACTGGACAAGAAACTGACATACACCACCAGAATTGTTGCCGAAATTGACTCTATTAACACTCATTAAAGCGAGTGGTGCAGAATAAACTATGGAGGGAAATATAAATTCACGAGATTTCCTCTTTGACTCAAGAATTCACCATCTAAATTCCCAAAGGGCTTCAGACGATATCATTAGAGAGTACACACACAATACTTGCAGATAGATTTGTGTTAATTCTTTAAAACAGAGGTTTACTTTCTGGGTTTTACCATCTCTGAAAAGAACATCAAAACCAACCCAGAAAAAGTAAAGGGAATAGTTCCCACAGCCTAGCACTATAAAACAGCTACCCTCTTTCCTCGGTTTATCTGGCTATTATAGACGATTTAATTGCAATCACGCAAAATTAGCGAAAGTTCTTACCAGCATACTAAGAGGAGAAAAATGCCGTTAAGTTAAGAATATGTCAAGCAAGGTTAATATCACTCTTGAAAACGACGAGCTAGAAGCATACCAAACGATAAAACACTTTGCTTTCCAAGAAGTGATGCTCAGCTGCCAAAGTTTCAATAAAGAGTTTAACCTGACAACGGACGCATCCAATTTCGCAGTAGGAGCCGTGCTTGAACAGAGTGGAAAACCCATAAGTTATATTTCACGCACATTATCAAAAACAGAATAAAACTACGGAACCAACGAAAAATAATGTTTGCGATAGTTTGGGCGCTCCAATGCCCTCGAATGTATCTATATGACACTGCATAAGTAATTATTCATACGGGTCTCCAACCTCTTACTTCTGCCCTCAGTAGCAAAAACACAACGGAGAACTAAAAAGATGGAAAAGCTATTTAGAGGAATTTAATTGCTGAAATAAGATATAAGAGCTGAAATATAATGCATTGTCAAGGGCACCACCAAAATAAGAAATAAATAGTACGTGCCAGAGTAGCGGCAGCTCGAGACATAACTTGATACCCCCATTAGAGACTCCAAACAATTTCTTTAAGCATAAGTTTTTATACTCATAAGAACTTAGCCACAAGTTCAAATTACCATTCCATAAACGCATAATAAAACAACCCAGCTATGATAAATGAATTAATTGACATATTAAAGAAATACGACTCGACCCATTAGTTCAATTTAAATTTAGTACACATTCAATGATCTATTCAATGCAAGATATAAAAGAAGACGAAAAGCAAAAACACATCATAGCTAATGAACATATGTAGATGAGCACATATATAGGATATAGATAAAAAAAAGGCTTCCTAGCCTCATGTTTGATATGTAAAGAATCAAAATATGATTGAAATCCACCTGATGGTTACCTCCAAACTACACCGATTCCAAAATAGCCAGGAGAAATTTTTCACAGTTCAGAAATCAATAGATATATTTTTCGGACTGGCAAGAATTACCGACCCTATTAAGAGAAAGAAAGAAATCGACCCTAGAGAACCACAATTTGTTAAAAACAAGTGGGAAAAGTTATCGTCAGCTTGCCGAAGATGGTATACCCTTGAAAACAAAAAAGATTTCCATACAAAGACTTGTTTTCATATCGGGCGTTTGTATGGCAGCTATGTGATATAGTGGTCCGATCCGGACAAAACTTTCACAAATCGTGTATGGCTATGTGAAATAAATAAATATTAAATTCGGTTGCGATAACTTGGAGAACAAACAAGTTTTTCATACAAAGACTTGAAATCTGATTGATCGTTTGTATGGCAGCTATATGATGTAGTGGACCGATTTTTAAACTTGATCTGCGTGCAGCAAAAATAATGATCTGGTTAAAATTTCAAAACGCTAGCTTTAAAACTACTGTCTATTTTTTGCATAGAAACAGACGGACAGACGAACAGACGGACAGAGGGACAGACGGACAGACGGACATGGCTATATCGACTCGGCTGTTGATGCTGATCAAGAATATATATACTTTGTGGGGTCGGGGATGCTTCCTTTAATGCGTTACACATTTCTGGACAAAATTATAATACCCTTTCCAAGGGTATAAAAAAAGGGTCAAAAACGATAAAAAAGGAAAAGAAAAAAGGAGATAAAAAGGGAGAAAGGATTTCATTTTCACATTTAACAGTACACAAAAACAACATAAGAAAATATAATAATAAAAACAAAAAATTTGTATGTCTTTTTATACTGACTTTCCTAACACGTAAATTACTCAAATAACAACGCAAACGGCAATGGAGCCAAAAGTCCCCAGTACTATAAGTATTCGATAAAAAATTGTTTTGTTTTTAGTTTTTGCATACTTGAAACAAGAAAAAAATCGTATATAGCTCTCCAGCTTTAGTTTTATTTAAAACTAGAAAAGGAAAACTAACTTTGGGTGGAGCCGAAGTTCATATACCCTTGGCGGCTTTCATTTATAAGATAAATAGCAAATGGCCGATCCATATAAGAACTTCAGAATCAGACCAGTTCCTTATAGGTATGTATTCCAGCTTTAGTTTTATTTAAAACTACAAAAGGAAAACTAACTTTGGACGGAGCCGAAGTTCATATACCCTTGGCGGCTTTCATTTATAAGATAAATAGCAAATGGCCGATCCATATAAGAACTTCAGAATCAAAAAAATTTGAAAATAAGAGTGTGTACACTGAACAAAAAACCCAATTCCACCCAATATATATTTTGTATAATGAATAAATTGAAATTTAAAACGCGGGAAACCTGCCTGGTCAACAAACAAACCTGGTCATCGTCTTGGGTCATGTCACAAAAAAGGCATAGACAAAAAGTATTGGAGTCCTGTAAAACCGACAAAGCTATTTTCGGAACTATTTTAAACCTTACATAAAATATTAAGCTTACGGATTAGTTAAGATCAAGATTATTTTAGAAATAGGGAAAATTATCAGTTGCATCAAAATATTCACCAATTAAAATAAAAAGAAATATTTATAAAAGTTCTCAATATAAGATATATGCAATGTTTTGTAATTTTATTTTTTTTATTGTGACCTTTTTCAGCCCCCAGAGAATGAGCTTCAAAAGTCTCATGATCAAAATTCGTTAGCCTTAAGCGAGCATCAGCTACGCGTTCAGGCCTCATTGCAAAGACTCAATATCCCCGACTGGTTCCGGCAGTACAATCGAGGAGATGGCACCACACCAGATGGTACCTCTGTCACCGCAGGGACGACGACAGGCGGCTATCGACCAGGCAACTTTACTCGCAAACGCACGCAGGAGTTGGGTCGTTGGCAGGGACTTAACTCAAAGACGGCATCACTCACATCCTTAGGGTCGCAACGTTCCGACCGCAGCCCTTTACTACTAAGCCCTTCTGCACACAGCCACCATGGTGGCCATAGCACAATTACTATCGGATCATCGGCTGACCACGGGTCAGCATGTGTTCAGACGGGTATAGGACCGACCCGTTGGTCCACCTCACACCTCAACTCCACACAGACTTCGCCAATCATTTCGCAGCGCGGCAGCTTCACGCGAGGAGCGCCAATAACAAGCAGCTTCATATCCGTAGTCAGTAGCAGTGGTGTCCCTCGGAACTCCTACCGACAACCATACCTGGGCTGGCGCAGCACCGAAAAGTTATCCCAGCGGACGCCACACGAACGGTGTGTTTAACATTACAAAACTTTTGTATATTTTTTTAAAATAGTTTAAATGTAAAATGCTGTTTCTCCATGTTGTGCAAAATTCTACTGCACTGAAGGGGAATTTTTTTTTTTAATTTACACAACTTTCAAAAGAGTGTATTAAAATCCTTTTAGTTACGCGTTGAAGCTGAGAAAGGTTTCCAATTTTGCGATTGAACGCGCTGACTCGATACCTAAAAAGAGACAAGCGCTCGCAGTGATTTTAAAAATTGAGTTCTAACTAAATTTGATCTTACTTAATATATTTCAGTCTGGCAAATTCACTTTTGGCGCAGCGTACGACTCCGTTTCCCACTTTGACGACCTATGGAATGCCTAACCTGCAAATCGTGACTTCAGAGATTCAAAGTTCCATTAAGGAGGTAACGTCAGCCATCGTTCACTATGTAAATGACCAGCAGCAACAGCAAAAATCCCAACAGCAGCCCAGCCGTTCAACCAGTCCAAATTCAAGGTAAGCGCCATTTATGACATCATGCTATAATTATTATTTTCTGGTCGATTTTATTTGATTTAAAAATGAATCATAAATTTAACTTTTTATATTTTTCATCTAATCCTCCTTATGCTTTACAGTATCAAATTCGCCTGTTTTCCCCATAATATATAGTAATTTTTTTTTTGAAAATGTAGCTACCTGTAAGTGTACCGCCTTAAAGAAACTCAAAGACAAAAGTATCATCAAAAAGCCAAAACAATAGCGAACAAGAATTTCCGAAAGAGGTAAGCGCTTTGTGTTGGGTTGCTCGTCGTCTTAATTTTAATGTCGCTAACAAATGTGACTAACGAGGAGAGTAAGGTACTTAAAATGACTAAGTTAAATGTTAATACTAATTACTTATCACTTTGGACGGTATTCACGGGTTTTAAAAACCTTTAGCTTAAATAGAAATTAAAAAGCTTTGCAATTAATAAATGTGTAACTCCACAACCAATGGAGCTATATTAATAAAACATACGCATTGTTTTTATATATCAATTCGAGTTTTTTTTTGACCAAACGTACAAGTAGTAGAACGAAGAAGAAAAAAATAAATTTTTTGTTACTCAAAAAGTTGTTTTTTTAATTGTCTATCGTCGAGTTGTATAAAAAGTTCATCGGAGATAGCTTTTAAATTGACGCAAATTTCGGTTTTTCGCTTATATCTGAGGAAATCCGTGTTTACCAGATATAGTTCAGGGTAGTGAAGCTACCCATTTTTCACAGTCCCCTGTGAAGTTTAGAGTTATGGGTATTCGATTGCCAATTGATTTTTTTTTTGAGTTTGTCTATACTTGAAATGAGGAAAAAATTCGTGTATGAAAAAAACCGGGTAGAAAACGAATAGAGTTGTTTCTCGCTGAAGATAGAATTTAGAAAGTTCGAATATTTTATTTAAAGTTTTGTAATTAATATAATAAATATTGATTAGGTTTACGGGTACAACGTCAATGAGAATATGCAATAGATTTATGTAAATAGAAAAATGTTTACATATCTGCAACAGAATTTAAAAAAAAAATAAAGTAATTAATAAAGTTGATAATGGAACTGGAAATTGCTAATTCGACTTAGACTCGGGCCTCCCGCGCCACTTAAGGCACTTATCGCTAGTATAACTCTGTTATGCCTAATGGCAAACTTGTTTGATAGTATGAGTAAAAACATGTTTTTGCGTATTTATGTGTGTGTGAGGTCTCTTGTAGCGACGTTTGCTCTGAGAGCTGAAAAATTACCAATGGTTCAAAATTTATAGATTCTTATGAGCTAAACGATAATAAGAAACAATAGTTTGCCTCCGCACTTCCTTAAACAGATGAAAAACAATAAATTAAGGCCCAGCGAGAGACGAAGCGGGGATCGCACAATAAAGAATTGGCATGGCCCATAGATGGAAAGAGAAAGAGAAAAAACGAATAACTGCTGAGCTGATAACGAGGCGTCGCTGGCAAATTTACTTCGAGAACTAATGATGTACTTTTAAAATATGTAAATTGAACAATCTAATTTTCCTAAAAAAAGAGAGAGAAAGATTAACTTTTCAAAATAAGTAAATAAAAATACTTTTCCTTAGCGGGATCAAAAAACGCTTTTCATTCAATATTGATTTATACAATTCAACTATTAAATGATACAAGCTCTTAAAGTGGTGCGTTCAAATGCTATTTAGGCAGGACATACTGCATACTGAGCAAGCAGCTCGAAACTTTTTTGTTTTGTTGCTCTGTAGAAAGAATTTGGCCTCAAAACTCATTAATATCATTATTGGTATAGGGAAAAAAACTACCAAGAAACGGCGAAAAAAGCAATTCCCAAAATATCTATCAATTATGCTTAAAAAAAATTTACATTTTAATAATTTTATTCGGCGCATGCTTTTATATTATTATAAACAAACTAAAACTGCACTAACTGTTGACCATATATTTAGGGCTTGGTATTTGGGTAGTTACATCACTTATTCATTTTTTTTCTATATTTCTATGCTTATTGATTTTTTTCGTTTCGACTAATGCTACTTTGGTATTTTGTCCCAACCATAGAAAGTGCTGGCTTGAAAGCAGCTTCGTTGGAATACGGCCTCTGCACTCGCCATTGACACCCGTGATTGACAGTAGCCCTCCCACATCAACACATGGAAACCATCAGCTATACCTGCATCTGGAGGACAACTTACTGCCAGTGGTCACTGCTGAACAGCCGTCACTTCACACGAACGGGCTCAGCCGGGTCAGCGCCGGTGGCGGTGAGTCCACCATATATATATGACATGGCCTCGACATTAATCTGGCGTGCTGATTCAAACCACAAAACTTTTTGTATCTGCAATACGCAATTAGTTGCACCAAACTCATTCTAAATTTACTAGTAATCTTAGCAATTAGCCCGTAGAGATACAAACACATACGGATTCATATGTTATATTTGCATTTTTTTGTTCTATTTAATTTTGTTAATTTTATTTGTTATTTTCCGTTATTCAGGGTAAAAAGTGCAATGCATTACATTTTATTTTTTTACGCGCATTTTTTATCTACAGCTTATGCATAATGTTCATAGGAAACTTTTCAGGGTTTATGCATGCTATTGCTGCTTACTTCCTTTTACCATTAAAATTTAGTTTAAATTACTATATTTAATTTATAAAAGCATTATGGAATATTCTAAACAAATTCATAATTCAAAACATAAACCACAAGGAAATGTTTAAGTGTCAAAATTATTAATATATATATTTATGAACACTGTGCAGCGAACGACTTACAACTAGATTTTCTTATTTATTTATTTGTATTTTATATATTATTATTATATTTTGTACTTATTTTAATTGTAACAAAAGATTTTGCGGTAACTAAAATAAAAAAATTTTGTATCCATAAATCTCTGTTTTTATTTCAAATCTGTCCATTAATATTTTTTTGATTAATGTTTTTTTTGGGCATGAAAATTTTTTCTTAGTTTTTTGTTATTTAGTTTGTCATATAAGATTACATTTAACACATTCAAAAATAGTTTAATATTATGGAATGGCCACTGTCTTACCAATTTGACTCGTGGTCTTCATTTAAAAAAAATACCATATATGTGTAATCTCAGCCCCCGAACGCTCTTTGAGCAGCGCATCACTAGAAGATGTCCTAGCCTCGCTTTTAGGACTGCCAACTACATTCTCATCTAACCAGAATAGCAACAACAGTAACAACAGCCGATCTCAAGGTGCTCCGACAATGACGACAGGTATGAACCTGTAAGTTTTTTCCATACACACTCCAAAAACCTATACATAAACTGAAAAGGTTAATATAAATCAAAAAGTCAGTTAGAATTGTAATTAAATGTTTAATTAACTCGCAACTCATTCCACAGTCTAATTTTAATATAAAGTATAACGTCGCCTAATCCAAGATTTTGCAAGGACGGATATAGTGAAGTTTGTAGACCATAGGATACCTATTACTGCTATTGTCTCTTCCACACCCCTTTTCCGAATAACTTCCAAAAATTTAGGAATTTATTGTTTAATTATTTTTTTTTTAATTATTCGATTATAAAAGAAAAACTTTAATTAAAAGGATTATATTATAGAATTTTTGTGCTTAATGTTTGAATATTACTTAGATCTAGTTAGGGAAATCTTTGGTGTGTACTTTTTTAGTCTTTTCGTCACCCCGATACCCGCAATACTGTGCTCTCTAATTCGCGAAAGTTCGCCTTTCGACGAGCAGCACGCATCAAAACATCGCAAGCGGTGAAAATAATATTTTCGACGCAACAATTAAAGACAGGCCCACAGTATTGACACAAACTGTGAATAGTAATCTTTAGACTCACTGTTAGTAATAGCAACGCACAAGCGCAGGGATCTTGTTGCAAAATCTACTTAATAGTGGCTCTGCTGAACAGCGGCGACAAGCGTTAACAAAACAAAACAGCTGTTCACAGCTGTTCTAAGATTATTGACAAATTTTTGATTTGATGAATGAAATGGAAACAAAATGCTAACTTACCTACTATACCTACCAACTGATGACTTAAAAGCCGATAGATATAGCCATCTCCGTCTGTCCGTCTGTTTCTATGCAAAAAATAGACATTAGTTTTAAAGCTAGCGTTTTGAAATTTTTACCCGATCATTATTTTTGTTGCACGCAAATCAAGTTTAAAAATCGGTCGGATCGGACCACTATATCATATAGCTGTCATACAAACAATCAATCAGATTTCAAGTCTTTGTATGGAAAACTTTTTTGTTTTCCAAACTATCGCAAACTAATTAAACATTTATTAATTTGACATAGCCATACACGATTTGTGAAAGTTTGGTCCGGATCGGACCACTATATCATATAGCTGCCATACAAACGACCGATATGAAAACAAGTCTTTGCATGGAAAAATTTTTTGTTTTCAAGGGTATACCATCTTCGGCAAGTCGAAGATAACTTTTCTCACTTGTTTTTTGTGTTTTTATCGAAAATAAATTAATCAAAATAAAAGTAATAAAAATAAAAATAATCATTCCGCCCCTTAAATATATAATTTTATTTTTGTTTTGAATATATTTTTTGAAATTATTGTTTAATTAATAATAATTTCATTTAATAATGATCAAAAACTTTGGAAACACGAAAGCGGTTTTTTATTGTTTTTGCTGCCTTTTACCTATTCTATTTGAGTAAGATACTTTGTAATTAAAACTGTATAATGGATTTTAATCGGATTGAACTAAAAAAATTGGTTAAAATAAATAAAATTAAAATTTTTAAGTGGTCGTGTTTTTATTTTCGAGCTTTTGCCTTAGCAATAATAGTCATAGCTTAGTGAAACTTTCCAAGAATTTAATAAAGAATGCGGGCTTAGCCAGTTACTTCTCATTTATTTATACTCAGCATGAGCACATCCTGAAATGCACTATTTAATTTTTTGGAAATTTTAAAAAGTTATTAATTTATATTCTAACTTTCATAGCAACAGACCCAGCTAGTCATCAGACTTTGCGAGCGCTAATGCCAGGCGATAAACAGAAGATGCGGAGAAGAAGTGAAGGCGATGCAGCACACTCTAAAAAACAACCAACCAAGGAGCAGCCAGAACATCACTCTCAATCACCGTCATTACAAGGAGAAGCTGCTTGGCAGAAAAAAGGTTGCTCAGGAAATCAACGCGTCTCGTTGTGCGATTCTCTGCCAGCAGAGTCGGATAAGCAAGGCGGTGAAAAGTTCAACAGAGAGCAACAATCTGGATTGGGACTGCTGGTGCACTGTAGAAACAATAAGTGTCAGCAGAGCGCTTCGCCCGCAGATGCCAAAAAGCTCTATAAGACTTGCCACAATTGTTCCTATTTATACTGTACGCGGGAGTGTAGGCGAGCTCACTGGGAGAAACACCGAAAGGCATGCTTGCACTCGCGAGCATCCAACCTTTGTCGGCAGGTGTTAGCCACTTGCAAGGATGACCCCGACTCACAACGGCAGCTGAGTCTTTTGGCTCGAAAAGGCAGCATTTCGCAGGGACGGGGCGTAGTGCGGGTCCTTTTCCGTAGTGCTGACGCGGCGGAGTGCTTTATAAAAAACGGTTTTCAGTGCATGGGAGAGACTTCATACGTGCGCTGGCCTGACCTGATGCCTGCTGAAATGGGCTTAGAACTTTTTTCGGAACTCCTAAAACTCAGCACAGAGTACAAGCCAGAGTCCAAGATGCTGATCTATGTGGCCATTTGCGTAGTATCTGAAGCGCCTGGTATGGGCCAGGCACCTGTGCGATGGGAACGCCAACTAGTTTCTCGTTGTGCTAAGCTAAAGCTTTGCAAGACTGCGCTAGCAGAGATGAAAATACAGCATCAAGCGCTCCAGAAATCGTTATCGGTGGTCGCAGGGCCCGAACGCACCGAGATCCTCATTCTCGCATTCAACCCAGGCCAACGAACCCTACTTGGCAACCGTGAGGTTATTCTTTCCAATATACTCGGCATATTATCTCGCCGGGGAGTTCTACTCCGTAAACACTACCCGGAGGTTTTTCAGCGGCTTCAAACATTTACCGAAGTGCAGAGTGACAAATTCAATCCGGTGACTTTGCACCCTCGCGACTCTCAAACAGGCCAGGGCTTTGTCTGCGTAATTATGCCCGTGCACACAGACGTTGAGCTTTTTAAACTGCCCTCGGCAGCCGACGGTTGCAATCGGGTCACAACAATCGATGTCGGCTCTTCAGCCGCACTCGCTCAACTGGATGATGATGAACTGCTCATGCGAAGCTCTCTAGCAAGTTGATCAGAGGCCGGCGACAACGCGGCCGAGAACAGAAAAGCCTATGTAGGGACGAGTGGAAAAAGGCGAAAAAGTAAGATATGTTTTGATTATACGTTAGATACGAAGTGTTTCGGATGTAATGTTGAGAGCACCCGTATGTAAAAGAGTATTTTCTTATAAAATGTTTACTCTTGCAACAACAATTCATAAATTTAAAAAAAAAATGTAACTTGGAAAAATATTTTAAGGATTGCTAAGGTGAGAGGTGATAATATTAAAAAAAAAATAGTTGCGTAGTCGAGTGTCTCAGCTATAAATACTCGGTGCTTGCGTGTTTTCTTGTTCTAAAATATTGTATATAAAATAGACGACATAAAATGGATAAAAGTATAATCTATCAACAAATACGTTAGTTTTATTTGTGAAAAAATACAAATATACAAAAATTTAACATGTTTGACGCGGATTGACTATTATTTATGCACGATAAGCAATTCGTGTATATCGCAATATACTTTTGGAGTTATGTAAATTAATTTTTATTACGCAGAATTGTTTCAAAAATTTAACTTTATTCATTGAACATTGAATTCATTGAACCAACTAGCAACTGAATTCTTAATTCTAAAACTAGCCCTAAGCAGGCTGTGAGTTGAAACAAAGGTTTTCGGCGGCGCTGGTTCTGTTTCCAAATATTAGGCGCGACGTCGGCTGCGCTATTTCTTATTGACGGGTAACATAGGTTAATCTGCTGTTGATAGGCGATTGGTGCATTAAATGCACTTAACTTCTTGGAATCACCTGCACCTGTGGTAACGGAAATGTTTGGCAACTGTTGGTAGATTCATAGAATTGGCTTGACCGAGTTTAGCGAACTTGGCTTGCGGCGGAAGTCAGACGCTGAGTTTGCATATTGAAGTTTGTTGTCAATATTATTGTTGTTAACTCTTTCCCCTCTATTTTGTGCTTGTCACCAAGCAGACTCTAGAAGTAGGAAATTTCATTGAACAGAGGCAGCGGATTTTGCGGCTTTGTTGTTATTTACGCGGAATTGGATGCTTTAATGACATGGGTTACTTTTGTTAACACGCTCGGTGTAGGCCCTAGTTGCAATGTTATATTTCTCTGTCTTTAATTGTATGAGTTCAGTCCCAAAATGAGCGTTGGGGATATACCAAAGAGTGTTAGCAGTTAGCAGAGTGATGCTGTTGACCATGGAATGGACTTTTATGTGTTGCAGCTTCCCTGTATTATTCATATGCAATGACTCCAGTGCTTTCAAAGACAATACCCTCAGTCGTTCTGTTTCCTCTAGTGTAAACTGAATAACAGGTACTCCTGGCTTCATTACTGTTTGCTCCAGATTGCTTAATCGCTTGTTGTTGATAAACATCGAGTCATTTTAAAATTGTATCAAATAGGTGCCTTCCAGATATAATTCGGTGCTGTTCCAGGTTTTGTTGCCTTTTAAGTCGTTCAGCAAAATGATTCCGTCGTCTATTTCCTCTACACAACGATTTTTTCCTTTACCTAGTTTTGTTATACAATTCAAGTTACTTAAATTAACAATTTTGTTCTTATCGCATAATTTTAAATTCATTATTGTTTATCTTTTTTTTTAAATACCATATGTAAGGTTTCCGTAAACAAATATTTTGTTTAAATTTAAGTGAACAATATTATTTTGGATATCGGAGTTTTCCAAATTTGAAGTTTTTACAATGTATAGAAGTGTAGTTTTATTGTGTAAGATGGAAATATCAGAAAACTCCATGATTTCTTCCATTGACATAGTAAACAAATTGTTATTTAAAAAATTTTTCCCATTTGAATTAATTCGTCTTCGTTAAGCAAGAGTGTGTTTACGATATTCAATCGAGCCCATTATATTGCATATTTTATATTAAATATTTATTCTTTTAATAATCTGTTCTGGTTGTGTAGAGTGATAGCTATTTCTATACTAACTGAACTACATTTTTGTATGGAATAAGATAATGCATTAGAAGCGGATATAGGGCTATTTATTCTTTCTTCTAATTGTTTGTTTATAATGGCCTGTTTGTTATTATTGCCGATGAGGCTGTTTAAAGTTTCTTCTAACAAAGCTTCTTCTGTTAAATCATCATGATCGCGACTTCCCGCATTGTTTTTCCATCCTGATCCTAACCAATTAAGGGATTTGCTCTTACGTTTCTTTGGGAAGGATGTGATGGGTTAAAAAATTTAAAAAGAGGTGTTTATTTCGTGGTGTAGAGTGGAGTACAATGGACTGTGCTTTAAGCTATTTTCTGTGTGTATAATTAATTTAATGCATTTTTGATTTGGTTGAGGTCTATTATATGTATTAATTTAGTTGTTGAGATTTTCAACTTTCCTTTTCCTTTATATATTGTTACAGTTTTAGCGTTGGTATGGTCGGAAAGGCTCATCGTTCCATCAATGCCCATCACGTTCCATAGTAAAATTCTTAAATGTTTATATTTTGATATGACTTTTATATAAAGAGTTTCCCAATAGGGACTTTGACAGCTCATAGCGACCATGTTGTTTGAGTGACAGATGTCAAATGTAGTGTGTTATATTCATTCAGTCCTCCCAAACCACCATGGCAGGTTACAGTGTCGAGCAGCACGTGCAAATCATAAAATTGTTTTATGAAAATGGGTCTTCAGTTCAAGCCACGATCCGCGCACTTCGCCCGTTTTACGGTCGCGATGATCGTCCTGTCGAGTCGACTATCCGTCGATTGGTGCACAAATTCGAGTCAACCGTGTTGCCGTATTTGGGATGAGACCAATCCACACGAGGTTAACCAAGTGGCAATGCATCCTCAGAAAGTGACAGTTTGGTGCTGATAATGGTGTGGTCGTCACCGTCAATGTGGCTTCAATAGGACGGTGCTAGGTGCCACACGCACGCGCTACGATGAATATTCTGCACGAGCAATTTCCGGACATGGGTCGCGCGGAGGCGACGTGAAGTGGCCACCGAGATCGTGCAATTTGACCCCGCTGGACTTTTTCTTGTGTGGTTTTCTTAAGTCGTAGGTCTATGCCAACAAGCCGCAAACCACCAATGCCCTCAAAGTCAACATACGCCACGCCATCGATTAAATACCCGCCCGATTTGTGCGCCAGAGTCATCGAAAATTGAACCTTTCGTGTGCGCGCCACCAACCGAAGCGGTGGCGGTCATTTGAATTATGTCATGTTCCATACATAATGGGGTCGATGAACCTTTCAAATAAAAAAATACATGTATATTTTTTTTTCATTTCAAAGTTCAAGAGCCCTTAATGGAAAACCCTTTACTATTTTACCTGATTTTGTAGTGATTGTAGTGTTTTTATTTTCTTTAACAATTTCCTTTTTAAACCTTGACGAAAGCTTTGATCCAAGCCTTTACCTTTAGTAGTAGTAATTTAGAAAATTGTTCTTTTGCAGTCAGTACTAAATGCCGTTCCATTTATATCAGTGTGCAATACATGACCGGGGTATTCTGGAATCGGTGTCGGTTTTAGTTCAGGATTGTCTGTCGTACTTAGACTCTTTACACACTTTGCAACAAAAACTTGTCCAACAATATTTGCATTCTTTTGCTTTTGGAAAGTAGAAATTTTCAGATAATTTCTTTTTGTTTTCTAATGCGTTACGATGTGCTCTCTTGTGGGTCTTAAGAATTTCTTCTTCCTGTCGTGTTAAGGTAGTCAGGTCTATTACTTTGGATTGCGTAAATCGAATTTTGAAATTTGTCGTACATGACCAGGGTATTCTGGAATCGGAGTCTTTTCTAGTTCCGGATTAGGGGGATGTTTGTCGTAAATTTCGTGTCTATGGTAAGTAGGAAACGGAAAATTTAGATTCGGTTTTGTAAGCTGTGTAAAAGAATATTTGATTTTTGAATGCATTTATTGGGACTTCTATACTAGGTATCAAGTCGTGGCTAGAGCTAGAGCTGCACTATGCTGTGTATAAGCAGTAGAGTTGACTTGTTCTGTTGGAATTCTGGATAGTGCGTCAGTTACTACGTTTTCTTTCCCTGGCTTGTAAAGTATTCCATATTCTGTCTTGGCAATAGTACTGGTAATTGTTGTCCGTATCGTTGAGGATATCATGGAGAAACCTGTGACGGTTGTCTATTAACAAACTGAATATTGCGTGCAGCAGATATAGGTTCCAAAAATTTCCAGTTTGTCCTTTGGTAGATGCATAATTTGCACGGAAAGTTTGGTTTTCTAGTTTTAAAAATAGTGGAGAAGGCAAATCTACCGGCTCTTTAATTCCTTATTGTCGAAATAGGTCACCATGAAGACCTCTGACGAAAGTATCCACAGCTTTGTCTCTGTATATTTTTGTCTTAAGTAGCTCCGAATCCGCATTTAGTCCCGTACAACCGATTTTGTTCAGTATGAGGGTTCGAAGTTTGCACTAACATCATCATTTGGTATTCTTTCCAAGAGTTAAACTCAGCTGGATCAACTGAGAATTCGCGTATGGCTTTCACAATGTCTGGTACCCTATCTAAATCAACCAAATTCCTAAATTCGGGGTCAATAGTCTGATCGGTTACGTTTGCAAAGTCATCTGTCGAATAAAATTGTCTTAATAGTACTGGCAATTGGTGGGCTACGACTTCACTGATTATGGTTGCAAGTGCAGCTCGACCTACGTATTCTACCATATTCTTGTTTTGATCTTGAACTATTTGTCTTGCTGTTAGTATCGGTGGCCTGATCAGATTGTTATGATTTGCCATACAAGGGTTTATTGATTCGAGTTTTGAAATTATTTGGACTTTGTAAGACAAGACAAAAATTGTATATAAAAGTTAATAAGAAATCAAATTTTATTGATCTTAATTAATGTTAGCTTAGATAGATTGTGTGTTTTTTTTATATTTTGTTATAACTAGAGTCTGGTTGTTTCCTTTTACTTTAGAGGGTTTTTTGGGAATCGTAAAGTTTGATTTTGTTATATCACTATGTGATCTTTTTGCTTATCGTTTTACTGTATTTTTTTATTGTTGTATCGTATATTTATTATTGTATATTATTCGTGTTCAAAATTTTGTGAGTGGTTTGGTTAGTGTTTAATTAAATGTTTCAATCTTACAATACTATTGTCGATGATGTGGCTCTTCCTTCCGGCGATTCGGAATGCATCCTGTTTGTTTCCACCGAAGCTACTAAGCGTCCTGCGTACTTTCTTGAGGTTGTACTGCGAACGATTGACAAACGGAACAGCCAAGTTCCAATTGTCGTAGTGATTGAATGGATCGGTAAAACGAATTATCCGAGAGTTACGCGTTAACTTTACTATTTTCGAGCCGGTTGCTGCAAGTTTTATTGCAAGCCGCGAACTTACTAGACGATTTGCTGTTTCGTTGCGCGTACAGGTCCCTGCGCGGGCGCCAAATAATTTTAATAACGCAGAATTAAAATAAAAAAAATTAAACTTTATTCATTGAATTCCAATTAGCAACTGAATTCTTAATTCTAAAACTAGCCCTAAGCAGGCTGTGAGTTAACACAAAGGTTTACGGCGGCGCTGGTTCTGTTTCCAAATATTAGGCGAGTTACGAGTGCCTCCGTTGGATCGGGGGTCCTCCTTTCTCTACTCTTAGTTAGTTGCTGCCCAGGCTGATGTGATGGGAGTCAATAATGACTTTATTGTGTACTTATGATATATGTAGGTTATATATATTTGCTACTTTAAATAAATCAACTGCTCGGTTTGGTGTCAAGATCAAGAATGATGAAAGCTTTATTCTTAATGTATACGCACGGGCAAGCAGCAGTGCTTTTGATCCCGTTAGTTCTAGATAGCGAGTCTAGACGAGGACGTCGCGACTACGCAGTGTGTATGTGTGTGTTCATGCCAATTTCATCATCGGGTGCAACAGAGTTTCAGGTAGCGGGGGACGAGGCTATGCTGGCATGGTAGCTCGTGATCAATATATATATATACAGCGTTGGCACTTTGCTGATGTCGCCTACCGGGCGGGCTTCATAGGCGGAGGTGGTTGTTGAGGGGGGTTAATGCTGGGCATGGTAACTCCTCCCCCCCTAGTGTGGAGAGATGGCCATAACGAAGGGATAGCCGACTCGACAACGTGAGGTGTGTGGGTGGGTTGCTGGGTAAAAATCGTTTTCTGCCTTTTACAGGTTCGGAGACAGATCACAAGTATTAGTACTATGCTCAATGCAAGGTACGTAGCGGTAAAGTATTGTTGAGTTATGTAGTCCATTTTCCCGGTTGTTGCCAATGCCTCCAGGTGCAGTTTTTCGAGTGATAGGACTTTCAATGTTTTGTTATTTTCTATTCGTTCCATTGGTGGTATCTCGATGGTAAGTTTGTCGTGGGAGACAATGAAGTATGAACAATGTATAGGTAAGGGAATTGTTTGAATGAAATGATACATTTGCTAGTTGAAAAATGGATTTTTAACCTTAAATAATAGTTTGGTGTTGCAAGTAAGAGTTTAACAGGATGGTAACAAAAGTTGTTAATGTGTTCATCCAATTCTATGGTTATATTTTGCTTATTAAATAAAATTCGTATGTCTTCTAATTGTTGTGTATTAAACATAAATTTGAAAATGAGGCCTAACTTACTAGCAAGTAAGCTTTCGGCCACGTTATTGCTCTTTAAAAATTTGGTTCTGGTAATTTTCGAAAAATTTCTATATCGAAACTTGTTTGTTATTTACGTGTTCTATTTTATATATGATCCTGATAATAATGTCCCTGTCTGTTTATCAAATTTGTCTTTTAATTGTTACATTTTCATGTTTAGTTGAATTCATTAAGTGTTAGTGTTTGATTGGGACTGGGTGTTCACAGTTCTTTTAATGTGTTTCCTAATTTTTTGTTTATGTAATTTCTGACCTCTGGTAGTTATTAGTGTTATCCCTCTGTCTCTTTCTACCTTGTGTAGAGAAAATCTAGGTGTTATTTTGTTTCTTCTGTTTTCCTTCCTATATATAGTATTATTTTCCTCAACTAGAATTGGCGGTTCCCTGTCCTTATTTAACTTAGCCAATCTCTTATCGGTGGTGTTTTGTAGGTGTTGTTGTATTTGGGGGTATAGTGTTTGTCTGAATTGATTTAGTTTTGAGAGGTAGTCATGATGATTGTCATAAGTTATGGTTTTTCCAAATATGTGTGTCCTGCCGTGAAAGAGTTCGAAAGGGGTGTGATTTGTGCTAGAATGTATCGCGTTATTGTAGGTTGTTAATACTTCGCTAAGTATTTCGGTATGTTCGCACTGTAGGTGTAATTCTTTTCGACGGTTCATAACTATTCTGTACAATTCTGTTAACGTAGAGTGAAGTCTTTCGACGGGTGAATTACCAGTCGATTGTTGGAATGAAGTAGTATGTTGGAGTATATCGTATTGAGCAAGGAAATCGTTAAACAGGTTTCCGGAAAATTCTGTTCCCTGATCGAAAACAAGTTTTTTGGGTATGCCAAAGTTGCTCATGAACTGAGACAAGGCGGCAATGATTTTTATGGAGTTTCTGTTATCAAGCGGGTATGCTTGTGCGAACTTTGAAAATTTGTCAATGACAGTTAGATTATAAGTACCATTGACGAAGTAAATATCTATGTGGATCACCTCTAAAGGTCCTGATGGGGCAGGTGGTGATTGCATAGCTGGTTTATGGGGTTGCCTGTCGTATTTAAGTGTAAGGCAAATGTCACAGTCTTTTATTACTTGCGTAATAATATCTTTCATGCGGGGGAAATAAATATCTCTTTTTAGGTGTTGAAAGGTTTCGTCGATACCTCTGTGGTTGTTCTTTAAGTGGTATGTAAGTATTCTTGTTTTTTGGTCTTCCGTTTCGGTTATTTCGGGTAAGAACAGTTTGCAACGGGAGATTTTATATGAGTCGTTCACCGAGAAGTAGTTGTTATACGCTTCCTCTATGAGCAAAAAGATTTGATCTGGGGCAAATATTGCAATCATTTTGTTTGGTTTAAGAATTGATTGCAAGATGTTAGAAATAGTGTCAAAGGTATATGTAGGTTCTGAAATGACTTGTCTTGTTTTGTACGTAAATGGTGTTGTGATTTGTACTGAAGACTTTTCCCCAATGTGGAACACAATTTGTGTATTGAAATGATTTAATGGTTGTTGGACAACTGGGATTTTTTGTGGGTCTTCGTTTATGTTTAAATTTGGTTCTATTCGACTAAGCGCATCAGCGACCACGTTTTGTTTGCCTTTTTTATACACTACTTCGTAATCGTATGCGGCTAGGGTAGTTTTCCACCGAAGTAGTTTAGGGTTTTGACCATTAAAGCTTTCTAACCAGACTAATGGTTTGTGATCTGTGACTATTTTAAATTTCTGGCCAAAAAGGTATGGCCTAAAATGACTTACTGACCAAATAATAGCTAGCATTTCTTTTTCTATGGTGGAATATCGAACCTCTGTGTCTGATAGCGTTCTACTAGCGAAGGATATGGGTCTGTCGTTGGTATCGGGGCCTTGTGATAGCACTGACCCTATGGCGTAGTTGCTTGCGTCGGTCGTCAACGTGAATGGTTTTGTAAAGTCGGGGAATATAAGTATTGGGTCGTTGCATAATAAATTCTTTGAAATTTCGACTGCTTTCCTAAATTCGTCGTCTATTACTATTGATTTTTTTCCTTTTAATTGTCTTGTTATAGGTTTTGTTATTTTTGCGAAATCTTTGATAAACTTCCTATAGTACCCCAGTAATCCCAAAAATGACTTGATTTCCCTGATGGTTTTGGGGCAGGGAAAGTCTTTAATAGCTTGTATTTTGTTTGGGTTGGGCTTGACTCCCTCCTGAGTAACAATGTGTCCCAAAAAGTCAATTTCTTTCCTTAAGAAGTTACACTTAGCAGGTTGGATTTTTAGATTCGCATTCAGTAGCTTAGAGAAAACAAGTTTAATGTCGCTAATGTGTTTCTGCAGTGAGGGTGAGAATATAATAATGTCGTCTAGGTAAACCAGACAAACATTACCTATAAGGTCTCCTAGAACGTTGTCCATCACACGTTGAAAAGTGGCTGGTGCGTTCTTCAGACCGAAGGGCATTCTTGTGAATTCGTAATGCCCATTTTCGACTGTGAAAGCTGTTTTGTTCGCGTCTTGTGGATTCATCTCAATTTGATGGAATCCACTTGCCAAGTCTATTGTTGTGAAGTATTTTGTTCTACCTATTCGGTCCAGTATGTCTGCTATGTTAGGTATCGGATAACGGTCGGAGATGGTTTTTTCGTTTAATTTTCGAAAATCTATTACCAACCGCCATTTTTCTTTGCCTGTAGTGTCGGCTTTTTTGGGTACGATCCATACGGGTGCACTCCAAGGAGAGTGACTGTTTTTAATAATATTTTGTCGAAGCATTTCTGATATTTGTTTACGAACTTCTTCTTTGTGTACATATGGGTAACGGTATGATTTAGTGAATATCGGAACATTGTCTACTGTTGGTATGGAGTGTTTAACGACATTAGAAAAGGTCAAATGGCTCTCTTCATAATGGAAAAGTTTCCTAAAGGTTTTGCATAGATTGATTAGATTAAATTTTTCTTCTTGGTTTAAATGTTCTGTCTTAATATTAAGTTCTTGTTGGGTGTCCGTCTGAGTAGTATCCGCCATTGTAGACATGCAGTGTAAAAGTCCATAGTGTTGTAAAGAGAGTTCTTCTGCTATTAATGGTTCTTCTAAATAAAGTGTTTGGTTGTAGTCTGAACTGTTACAGACTTCGAAATAGGCTATACCTGCGGTTGCAGTATACAGTCCACCTGTTATTGATAGTTGGTTGTCAAAATCTGTGGTCCCGTATATAAAGTCTCCTTGCATGAAGTTTACTGGTAGTGGAAGCCTTACCTTGCTATTTGATGGTACAGTATGCAAAATGTCTACAGGGTTTGGTCGTGTCAAAATTGGAACTGCGGTTTCAGGTGTTTCCAAAATGGAATCCGCGATGTTTATTTTTGCATTCAGAGTGGATAGAAGATCCATGCCTAAGAGGCCATTGAAGTGTGGATGAAAATTGAACAAAAGAAACTTCTGATTTGACAATTCTTTGAATTGTTTAAATTTAATAGTGTCTGTGAATTCCGTAATTTGGAATGTATTAAGTACTGTATGAATGGCTATGCTTGAATTAAGTTTTTTTATATTGTCTTCTGTAATGAGGGCCGGGTTTATAAATGAATAAGTGGACCCAGTGTCTATTAGGAATTTAAGTGGTTGTGAAGGGACAAATGTTGGGGATAGCATTACATAAGGTAATGATGACCCGTGGGCTTTTTTAGTTATGAATCCGACTGGTCTTCCGAGGCTCTTTGCGGAAAATTTGTGTCGTCATTTATGTTGCACAAATTTACATTTGTGTTAGTATTGTTTCTGTATTGTTGGTGTGTTGAAGTTGGTTTTTCGTAGTTGTGGGATGTGTTTTGATTTCTCATCGATTGTCCCCCTTGCTGATGATTGGTTTGTTGGTGCGAAATGTTGCGACCATTATTATTTGATAGTTTCGGTTCTTGTTGGTTATTTTTTGGGTATGGGCGTCCTCTGTCCGTTGGATTGTCACGGCGACGGCCCTCTACTTGTCTGTTTGAGTTTTGGAAGAAAAAACTTTGTTCCATTTGTCCGTATTCGTAAGCTTTTTCGATAGTGTCCGGGTTCCTAATTCTTATGATTGTTCTTAATGGATCCTTTAATCCGATGATAAATGCGTTGAGACATATATCATCGTAGAGGGTACGTTTAGTTGCGAGTGCATTACCCGTGGTATCCATGTCTTTAGCTATTGTTATAAGTTCGTTTCTCATTTTAATTATACTGTAAAAAAGTTTTCCCATTGTAAGGTCATTTGGGAGGGTCTGTATTTCCCTAAGTATCATCGCTTCGGTTCTCTTGCTGGTGTAGAGTCGTTTGAGATTAGTCTTGATGTCGTCCCAGTTCAATCGAGTGTCGCAAAGGGTCAAGGCATCGTCTGCTTTTCCTACGATTTTGTTGCGGACGGCCCTTAGAAGTAGTTGTCCATAAGGGGTCTTGTCTACTGATCTAATGAGGAACAGCAGTTCCTCAGCGCTAGTTATGAACTTGTCGAGATTGCTAGGATGACCTTCAAAAGTGGGGAGTTGTTCGATAAAAGCCAAAATGTCGGTTGGGTTAAGGTTGGTGTTAATAACTGTGGGAGTAGCGGAAGTAGTCGGACTTAAAGGGGCTGATGCGTTTCCCGAGTCCATGTTGTTGCTGTTGGTGGATTGTTCTACTTGTTCCCTAATTTGAGGAAGGCTGCCTCCACTTCTAAGTCCAAGTCTTCTTTTAATTTGGGTATTAAACGGAATTCTCTTTGGCATGTAGGTGTTTTTGATTTGTGTAGTCTGTGTGTTGTACTTAAAAATATGGTATATGTGTTATTGTGCTTATATACTTTTGTATACGTGTACCTATATGTTGTGTATATGTTTAGTGTAATAATGTTTTAGCTTAAATAATAAGGTGTAATTAAGTAATTGTAATCTTATATATAGATAATCTTAAAATGTAGTGTGTATTTATAATATGAATCCGTTTGTTTCTTTCTAAGTAAGTGTTGGCTCCAATGTTTGACTGTAATATATTATGTACATTAGTAAGTATAAAAAATTTATATTCAGTTTGTATAAGTAAATGAACACATGGCAGTAACACAATCCGAAGTAGTAAGTTGAGTGTATTTGTAATTTGACAAATGTTTCTCAATTGGGAACATTCGCGAACAAGTATATGGCTTTTAAGGAAAGGTTCAACCTGACACACATAGTGATTTTATTACTGATTTATTGTTTAATTTCTTTCAATGTTGTGGTCCCGGTGCCTTTTCAGCGATTGATGTACACATATTCGGCCACAACATTGAACTAGATTTATTTGTTTTGCTTATTTATGTATGGTCCCGGTGTCTCATCAGCGATTGATGTACACATATTTGGCCATAGCACTGAATGATGTTAACTTTTTATGTATGTCATAAGTGATCCCGGTGCCCTTTCAGCGATTGATGTGCACATATTCGGTCACTTTGAATGTAAAGACATTTTTTTTATGTGTGATCCCGGTGTCCTTTCAGCGATTGATGTGCACATATTCGGTCACTTTGAATGTAAAGACATTTTTTTTTTTATGTGTGATCCCGGTGCCCTTTCAGCGATTGATGTGCACATATTCGGTCACAATAGTTTGTAATTATACTGTATGTCACTGTTGAACTTGTTTGTGTGAAGTTTTTTTCCTTTTCTTCTCTTTTTTGAGAACCATATATTTACACTTGGCTCCTCAAACTTGTGTTTTTTTTTTTTTTTTTTTTTTTTGCCACTTGTTCACTTACTTACCCGCTTGCAGAAGTGGAACGAAGAACGTGAAAGGCGTTGTTAATCCTTTTAGTTCTAGTCCGGCTGCGCCAGTTACGAGTGCCTCCGTTGGATCGGGGGTCCTCCTTTCTCTACTCTTAGTTAGTTGCTGCCCAGGCTGATGTGATGGGAGTCAATAATGACTTTATTGTGTACTTATGATATATGTAGGTTATATATATTTGCTACTTTAAATAAATCAACTGCTCGGTTTGGTGTCAAGATCAAGAATGATGAAAGCTTTATTCTTAATGTATACGCACGGGCAAGCAGCAGTGCTTTTGATCCCGTTAGTTCTAGATAGCGAGTCTAGACGAGGACGTCGCGACTACGCAGTGTGTATGTGTGTTCATGCCGATTTCATCATCGGGTGCAACAGAGTTTCAGGTAGCGGGGGACGAGGCTATGCTGGCATGGTAGCTCGTGATCAATATATATATATACAGCGTTGGCACTTTGCTGATGTCGCCTACCGGGCGGGCTTCATAGGCGGAGGTGGTTGTTGAGGGGGTTAATGCTGGGCATGGTAACTGGCGCGACGTCGGCTGCGCTATTTCTTATTGACGGGTAACATAGGTTAATCTGCTGTTGATAGGCGATTGGTGCATTAAATGCACTTAACTTCTTGGAATCACCTGCACCTGTGGTAACGGAAATGTTTGGCAACTGTTGGTAGATTCTTTGAATTGGCTTGATCCAGTTTAGCGAACTTGGCTTGTGGCGGAAGTCAGACGCTGAGTTTGCATATTGAAGTTTGTTGTCAATATTATTGTTGTTAACTTGTTAAGAGGAGCCCAAAATAATCGGTCGTACTCAAATGAGTTCGGTTTTGAAAACGTTTTATTAATATTCTTCCACATCCGAAGAACCACAAAAATCTTACAATTAGGTCTTATTTACTAACAAGAGTTCTTTAAAACTATTTATGTATTTATGGCCCCAACCATATCAATGCGTTGGTATGTGCGCTGGCGGCCGAAGTATTTCATGACCTTTACCCTAGCTGCGTGGTGTTATCTTACGCATGCGAGTACATGTTCCTTAAAGGGTAAATTTCTTACATAGTACAGGTATCCCTTGTATAACGCGATAGTTACGTTCCAGAAGAATTGCGCATTATGTAAATCCGCGTTATCTAAACCTTAGTTTTCATATAAATTCTGGGGGTTACGTTCCAATACGTTTTTTTTAAAATAAAATACATACTTAATAATAGATGCACATATTTTTTAACTCAATACAAAAATTCAGACTTTCTTATACAATAACACAAGATATGAATAATATTACATATACATATGTACATATTTCAAAATTCAAAAAACAAAATTTAAATAATTATGTGCACATTTAAAAATTTAAAAACAAACTAAAACAAATTAAAGGTTTATTAAAAACTTTATTGTTATTCTTCAAACTTTATATGATAATTAATCTGTTTCACTGTCTTCAAAGATCTTTGCGCGTGGGCGTTTTGGGGGAGCAATAGCTTTATCAGAAGATATTTCTTCAACATAGTTTTGGCTTTTGGATAAAAAAAAACTAGTTGTGGGACCTTGTGGTTCTTCTACTGGTTTTATAATTGCAAAATCTGTTATCAGTTTTTGGTGGGTGGTTTTTTTAAGCTCCTTTTCAAGTTCGTAATGAGGTGCTATCCAATGAAGGATCATTAGTTGTAAAGAAAGATTTCATTTTCACAACCAAACTTAAACCCCCTCGTAGGCGTTTCAGAGTCAAACTGGGAATTGATTCACAGATATCTTCTACCGAAGTGACGTCATCTTGTGCGAGATTTGAGACGGATGGAGATTCAGTTGCTAATTGAAGCAGGTCTGTTTCGGTGAGGTCTGTACCTTCATTCATAACTTCATAAATGTCATCTTCGTTCATATCGTCAAAACCTTCTCCACCGAAACGTTGACCTATCGTTAATAATCGGCTCACTTCCACATGTATTGGTGGCACAGCATTATTTTTTGCAACAATCTCCGGCCATATGTTTTTCCAAGAGCCATTAGCGTGGACTACTTTAATTCTTTAACAGATGTTTCTAAAATTTTAATGCAGTTCAAAATTCAAAAATTATTCCATAATACTGTAACTGTCATGTTAGGATTTAAATCCATTTGAACAAGAATATGTTGGAATGTTTGCCGAATATAAAATGCTTCGAACGTTGATATTATACCTTGGTCTAACGGTTGAATGATGGTATTAGATGGTAGGAACACTATTTCTATTGGGATGGTTTAAGTCTTTTGGATGTCCAGGAGCATTATCAAGTATTAAAAGCACTTTGAAAGCACACTTGATATCCACAAAAAGTTTACACTGTACTGATAATATAATAAATATGAATGAGCAAGAAGAGTACAAATATATTTGCCGTGAGCATGCCTGGTATACTCACACATGTTGTGAAGGCAAAAATGGGTAATTCCCGGCTTACATTAAAAATACATTATTATAAATATGTGGTACGCAAATTAGTGTTACCAGATTTATAATTATGTATTTTCCCCTTCGCGTTATACATATAAGCCAAAATTTCGTGTTATACTGAAACCTAATTTTTTTCTAAATCACGTTATATCAGAAAATTTGATCGCGCATGGAGTGTCACTTTTGCGGCAAACCTGGCAATAAGACCGCAGAGTGCCGAATCAGAATGGCTGAAGAGGCGAAGATGGCCAATAGAAACTTTACACACAGCAACTGTACACCAAACAGGGGAATGTCAACCATAAAATGCTACAAGTGTGGTAAGCTGTGGTAATTATTCCTACCGTTAGGCATAATAAAAAAAAAAACCTATACCACTTAATAGGTTTTTTTTTTTTTATTATGCCTTACGGTAGGAAAATTAAAATCTTCCAAAGATACCACCCACCGTCCGTAGGTGGCATGCACGATTCATAACCCCCCAAGTAGAGTTATGCCTACGTACTAAAAACAAAAACCTCCGTATGCTCTTCTGTCCTTTACAAGCTCACCGGGACTGCCAGTCAAGTTATTTCGTCGGTGAGCAGGATGTGGAGCCTGGTTGTACTCCCTTCCTTGTTATATGGCCTAGAGGCGGACGTCCTTCATCCCTGGTTTCGCTGGGTATTTTTTCTCCTGCCACCGAATAGGTGTACGTCGACTGTATTAGCCTTCAGCTCTGTTGGCCATCTCGTCGGCTCGGACCCGCTTTATCATATCTGTGATGATGTTATGTCCCCGCTCCCAAGAGTCGCTGTTTTCCATAATGGCCGCGATTAGGCCGCTAGGGCTGAGCGGGGCACCGATCAGCGCCCTTAGCTGCACCCTCTCCTCCGTGAACCTGGGGCAGTGCATGAGTATTTGCTCTGCTGTTTCCTCAGCATCGGGGCAGTTGAGGCATTGAGCTGACTCTACGTGGTGGAACCAGAGTAGGTATGCCCGGAAGCAACCATGATCCGTGAGGAACTGGGTAAGGTGGTAGTCCAGTTTTTTGTGGCGGCAATCGGACCACGCCGTTAAATCGGGGATGAGTTTTTAGGACCACCTCCCCCGTTGCGATGTTATCCATCTGCTCTGCCACTCTCTCATCAGTCGCTCGTGAGCCTCCAGCCGGGTAGCACCTTCTCGGACCTGACAAATAACCTTTATCTCAAGGTCGATTGGCGGCAAGCCTGCCAGTGCTAGTGCTGCGTCTCCGGCAGTATAGAGCAGCGTTGCCTTGGCTAGCGCCACCAGTAGTTTCCTTGCCGGGTAATTGGGACCTCCTATATTGGGCATGAGCCTGGACAGGGACGCAGTTGTTATTGCTGCTTTCCTGCTCGCGTAGCTTGAACCTTAAAAGCTAGCCTGTGGTCTATCATTCCTCCCAGGTATTTTAAGGAGTTTTTTGATGCCACCTGTGTCCCGTTGACCGTGATCAGCATTCTTTCCACCTTCGTCCTGCTGCTTAATAAAACAGCCTCGGTCTTGTGCGCCGCAATGGTTAAGCCGGCTTTCTCTAGCCAGTCGATGGCCATAGTAAGTGTCGTGTTGCACTTCTCTTCGAGGACTGCTATTGTCTTGGCCACTGCAGTTATTGTCACATCGTCCGCACATCATACATAATGTTCCACAGGATCGGTCCAAGCACAGATCCTTGTGGAACACCTGCAGAAACACGGTAGCATCTCGGGCCAGCGTCCGTATCGAACCAGAGGACACGATCCGTGAAGTAGCTTCCAACGACGATCCTGAGATACTCCGGGGTACCCCTTGTAGTAAGGTTACTGCTGTTGGCCGCCATAGAGTGGTCTGCCTTGGGAATAGCTCTGCTACTATGCTAGCCAGGACATCCGGGTTAGTTGGAGTTGCCTCTCTCTTCCTTAGCTTGTTAGCTACGAGCTTGTAGGCAAGGCCCCAGGGATCTCTATCCACGGTATCTAGTAGTTCCTTGTAGGTATAGGTGGTATATAGGTGGGTATAGGTGGTTCCTAAGTGGTATAGGTGAAGGCTCCGTGACGTGTACAATGCAAATTTTAAGAACCGTAAAGATTTTATGAAAACAAAGTTAAAATTGTACGATTTAATGAAGGCGCAAAGTTTTAGGGTGCATTTGTGATAACGGAAGAGCTTGAAGGTGACCGATATATGTTGAGATCTTTGACAAGTAAAAGAACATACTATATAAGTATGTCCACGAGCAGTTATGGTCGATGCCTGTTGAGGTAGACGCAGACAAATGCAAAAGATGGTTGAGTGAGGCACTCGTAGATACAACAGACTCTGCTTAAACCATTCACAAGCTAAAGCTACACTACATGTTAATCTGCGCAGTGACTTTAAGGTGAGAGCTATATGGGTCCAGAGGGACTATGACGCATGCTGATGCGTAAAAGTGTTGCAAGGAATGCAGCGAGAGCGTGAAAGTGTGAAAGGATGGGGAAAGGATAGGAAGGGAGGAAGGGAAGGAAGGGAAAGGATATAGAAAGAGAGAATAATGGTTCAGTAATGGATTATAGAGAAAAGAGTTGTGGTAATAAAAGAAATTAAGTCAGAAAATGTGAAATGAAAGAGAATGAGCATGAGAATGAAAATGAATGAGCAAGGCAAGGGGTGCCGATATGGAAATGAAATTATAGTTAAAAACCATGTAATGCGACACAACATACGAGCACGTGTGCATGTCAGGAAGGCCGTTTCGCAGAGGTCTGTTCTGTCTGTTAGTGTTGTACCTATATAGAAAAACTTGGAGCTATGGAACTATGGAGCTAAAAATCTCCGGATTTAACCAGGTTTTTGTAAAGTCTATCAGTATAAAGTTTAGGGAGCTTAGTCCTACCCCTTACTCCTGACGCCCCCTAGTATTTTGATAGGTTAAAGTAAAAGATGTTGTTCGTTTTACGAAGAAGATTTTTTTGAAGAACAAAATCGGACAAGGTATGCTTGTTGTGTGAATTCGGGGGAGGAATTTTTATTTACGACTTATGCTCTTGCTGTAACGAGAGATATGAGCGGTTGAATGGTTGTCGGCTGATCCCCTAATAGCGGATTTTTTTTCGGAGGCTCATTTAGCAGCTGGTGGATGCTGAATTGGACATCAAGCGCAGACAGTTGATTTTACGGAAACCAACGAGCCACTTTTTAAACACATTTTTAGTATCACACATGAAAGTATGCATCTCTTTTTGCACAACACAACATCCAGTACAACAGAAGTCTAAGCCAGCACTACGAGAAATTGCATCCGAAACTGAGGCAGCGAAACCGGCACATTTAGCGTGTACGACGTTTTCGCAAAGCCAGCAGGGGATGCTAGGCTGGGACGCAAATATCAGCTTGTGGCACAATTTTATCGAACAAATGCTATAAAAGTCCATATTAGAAAAATATTGAAAAAACAAAACAATTTTAATATGCAAACTTATTACCTTAAACCACTGTACTTAGAAATGAGATTATTAGATAAGAGGGTGTGAATAATAGGGATGTACGAAGCGAAAACTAAAAAAGATGCAGAAGACAAAAAAACTGAGGAAAAGAAATAGAGAATAGTATATTTTTAGGTTAATAAAAATAAATCAATTTTGAATTACGACAACAAACATTTTCAAGGTCTTTAGGTAGACTTAAAAGTACAATAATTGGCTTTCTAGATAGGGACTGTTTTCAACGATGTCAATTGAATTTGCTCGATGTTTTGTTTGGGCTAGAAATAAAAGGCCATTTTATATCTGTAAGTCAGGTTTTAGCAAATGGCTGTCTTGTGAATTTTGGCAAGAGCTTTGCAAATGTTGCACTAAGCGGATAGTGTTTTCTAAATATCAAGAAAGTTGGTAAATTGTATTTTTTGCCGAAAATCCCAGCAAATGTTACTCAGCATTTGAGATCGATGGTGTACTGTGGCACTAAAGATATTAACATCTGAACTGCACAAGTTTAATTTAAATTGCCAAAAAGTAACTTATAAACGAAATGGATAAACATTTATCGAATAAACAGCCCTGTAAGAAGTTCATGGTGAAGCCGTTTCCACATAAAACTGAACACAAGGAAAATAAGCTGCTGCAGCTAGTGCATGCCGATACGAGGGCGGGTCAATAAGTCCGTGATTTTTTTAATTTCCCGCCTCTTAATTGAAATGGTAACACTGCTCCCGTCAACAGTCATCTGTCAGTTGACTCTTGTCAAAAATTGAACAAGCTGCGACATTTAGTTTGTTTTTGACAGCCGTTAATATCAGACTACCGCGTTGACTGAAAAGAAAATGGAAAAAAGTGTCCATTCCATCCATTTCCATGGTAAAAAAGTGGTTTACTGAATTCCGATGTGGCCGTACAAGCACGGAAGATGCCGAACGATCTGGACGCCCAGTTGAGGTTTCCACATCCGAAACAATTGAAAAAATCCATTACGCAAACCAAGGCCAAGCTTGATAAATATTATGGAGAGTCTGCACCATCCATTTCCATGGTAAAAAAGTGGTTTACTGAATTCCGATGTGGCCGTACAAGCACGGAAGATGCCGAACGTCCTGGACGCCCAGTTTCCACATCCGAAACAATTGAAAAAATCCACGATATGGTTTTGGCCGATCGGCGATTAAAAGTGAGAGAGATTGTGGAAGCCGTAGGCATTTCACATGGCTCAGTGGTTTCAATTTTGAATGATCATTTGGGTATGAGAAAGCTTTCCGCAAGATGGGTGCCGCGTTTGCTCACAATCGACCACAAATGCAACTGTGTGACAATTTCGCAGGAATGTTTAGCGTTGTTCAATCGCAATACGAACGAGTTTTTGCGCCGTTTCGTAACCGTGGACGAAACGTGGATCCACCACAACACACCGGAGACCAAACAGCAGTCAAAACAGTGGGTTTCTCGGGGTGAATCGGCGCCAAAGAAGGCAAAGGTGGGTTTGTCAGCCAATAAAGTCATGGCGACTGTTTTTTGGGATGCACGCGGTATTATCCACATTGACTACCTTCAAAAAGGAAAAACAATCAACGGTGAATATTACAGCAACTTATTGGGTCGATTCGATGAGGCATTGAAAAAAAAGCGACCGCACTTGGCCAAGAAAAAAGTTCTTTTCCACCAGGACAATGCACGGGTGCACACATGTGCAGTTTCCATCGCAAAATCCCATTAAATGGGCTACGAATTGCTCCCTCATCCGGCCTATTCACCTGATCTAGCCCCGTGTGACTATTTCTTGTTCCCAAACTTGAAGAAATGGCTCGGCGGAAAGAGATTTGCCTCCAATGACGAAGTCATCTCACAAACAAATGCCTATTTTGAAGACCTCGACAAATCATATTTTTTGGAAGGGATAAAAAAATTGGAGAAACGTTGGGCTAAGTGTATAGAGCTCAAAGGAGACTACGTTGAAAAATAAAATAACTTTTTATCTAAAAACCTGTGTTTCATTCAAATAGTCACGGACTTATTGACCCGCCCTCGTATATGCGGTTCATTTGGAACCAGTTCACTTGGTGGTCCAAATACTTCCGGACGTTCGTCGATGATAAATCCAGGTGCATCCTTGTTTATTTTCTCAAGCGGAAAGATGAAAAAAAAGATGAACATGAATCCAATGAAAGCGTGGTCGGATAAGAAATCTGGTATCAGTCATATTAAAGTTTTCGGTTATATTGCAGTGGCGCTAGACACGGGAAAGCAGAAGAATAAATTCAAACCAAAAGGTATATGGTATACCCCACCAGGTACGGTAGGGTATAAATCCAAGGCGTATCGGCTGTGTAATCCTGCGAAGCGGCTGTTAGTTAATATTTTAGAATAATTTAAAAGGGATCAGACCAACAACCAATGTAATAAATAATTAATTTTATGACCGATACCTTCAAAAACAAATACATAGTGAAAGGGTCATAAAAAACTAGCGCACATACCATCGCAGCGACTTCACTGTGTTTAAATATATAAATAGTTGATAAACATTTTGGTATTACATAAGTACATAATTGTAAGATTTTTGTATGTTTCTTCGAATTTGAAATCCTATAAATAAAACAGTTTCTAACCGGAACTCATTATGAGTCCTTTTTATGGGGCTCCTCTTAATAAAAAGAGACTTTCTTTTCAACGACAATATGTCTCAGCGAGCTGATGCTAACACAGTATCCTTCAAATGGCAGTTGGGCGAAGATCAAAATAACTCGTCAATAGACCACGGCCGTATACAGGCGAAATCTATAGTGGCTAAGGTCAAAGAAACAATACAACATACTTGGCGCTATGGTTGCAAGAGACGTATCAATTCCCTTGACATACGGTGAGGCAATGAATTGCGAGTATGCCTCCCACTGGCGTAAGGCTATGCAGCGTGAATATGATGCTTTGATTACGTATCAAACATGGGAAGTCACAGAGCTTTCCTTTGACCAGATCCAGACGATTGGCTGAAAGTGGGTGTACAGTGTGAAGAGTGATGGTGAGGGACATTTGGAGCGATTTATAGCGCGACTTGTTGTGATAGGCTGTTCGGAACGTTATGGTGTAAGCTATTATGAGACGTTTTCACTGGTATGCAGATTGGAGATCATACGACTGATTATGGAAATGGCAGCGGAGATGAAGCTTTTCCTTAATCAGATGGATGTATGCACGACATACCTTAACATCGACGGATACTGTATGCATAAAGCCTCAGGGGTATCTCAAGCGTATACAGATGGCAGTCAACCAGCAAGGTTATTACTTCTAGAAAAAGGCCTTATATGGGTTGAAACAAGCAGGAAGGGTATGGGACATGAAAATGGATGGTGTTTTGCGTTCTATTGGTTTTAAGTCGATCAATTAAGTATAACTTGGCCCGATTACCCTGGGACAAACGTAATATGTATATCGAAGCTCTGTTGCGTCGGCATGGTGTCGGAAGTTGCCGCCTGTGGCAACATCTTTGGATGCTGGGCATGAAGTTGCGTGTAACGAAAAATATCCAAAGGTAGATGAAATAGCTTACCAATAAGTCATTGGAGAGCTGATGTGTTTGGCTCTCCCAACCAGACCTGATATTTTGGATTATAGAGAAAAGAGTTGTGGTAATAAAAGAAATTAAGTCAGAAAATGTGAAATGAAAGAGAATGAGCATGAGCATGAGAATGAAAATGAATGAGCAAGGCAAGGGGTGCCGATATGGAAATGAAATTATAGTTAAAAACCATGTAATGCGACACAACATACGAGCACGTGTGCATGTCAGGAAGGCCGTTTCGCAGAGGTCTGTTCTGTCTGTTAGTGTTGTAACTATATAGAAAAACTTGGAGCTATGGAACTATGGAGCTAAAAATCTCCGGATTTAACCAGGTTTTTGTAAAGTCTATCAGTATAAAGTTTAGGGAGCTTAGTCCTACCCCTTACTCCTGACGCCCCCTAGTATTTTGATAGGTTAAAGTAAAAGATGTTGTTCGTTTTACGAAGAAGATTTTTTTGAAGAACAAAATCGGACAAGTTATGCTTGTTGTGTGAATTCGGGGGAGGAATTTTTATTTACGACTTATGCTCTTGCTGTAACGAGAGATATGAGCGGTTGAATGGTTGTCGGCTGATCCCCTAATAGCGGATTTTTTTTTCGGAGGCTCATTTAGCAGCTGGTGGATGCTGAATTGGACATCAAGCGCAGACAGTTGATTTTACGGAAACCAACGAGCCACTCTTTAAACACATTTTTAGTATCACACATGAAAGTATGCATCTCTTTTTGCACAACACAACATCCAGTACAACAGAAGTCTAAGCCAGCACTACGAGAAATTGCATCCGAAACTGAGGCAGCGAAACCGGCACATTTAGCGTGTACGACGTTTTCGCAAAGCCAGCAGGGGATGCTAGGCTGGGACGCAAATATCAGCTTGTGGCACAATTTTATCGAACAAATGCTATAAAAGTCCATATTAGAAAAATATTGAAAAAACAAAACAATTTTAATATGCAAACTTATTACCTTAAACCACTGTACTTAGAAATGAGATTAATAGATAAGAGGGAATAATAGGGATGCAGGAAGCGAAAACTAAAAAAGATGCAGAAGACAAAAAAACTGAGGAAAAGAAATAGAGAATAGTATATTATTAGGTTAATAAAAATAAATCAATTTTGAATTACGACAACAAACATTTTCAAGGTCTTTAGGTAGACTTAAAAGTACAATAATTGGCTTTCTAGATAGGGACTGTTTTCAACGATGTCAATTGAATTTGCTCGATGTTTTGTTTGGGCTAGAAATAAAAGGCCATTTTATATCTGTAAGTCAGGTTTTAGCAAATGGCTGTCTTGTGAATTTTGGCAAGAGCTTTGCAAATGTTGCACTAAGCGGATAGTGTTTTCTAAATATCAAGAAAGTTGGTAAATTGTATTTTTTGCCGAAAATCCCAGCAAATGTTACTCAGCATTTGAGATCGATGGTGTACTGTGGCACTAAAGATATTAACATCTGAACTGCACAAGTTTAATTTAAATTGCCAAAAAGTAACTTATAAACGAAATGGATAAACATTTATCGAATAAACAGCCCTGTAAGAAGTTCATGGTGAAGCCGTTTCCACATAAAACTGAACACAAGGAAAATAAGCTGCTGCAGCTAGTGCATGCCGATACGAGGGCGGGTCAATAAGTCCGTGATTTTTTTAATTTCCCGCCTCTTAATTGAAATGGTAACACTGCTCCCGTCAACAGTCATCTGTCAGTTGACTCTTGTCAAAAATTGAACAAGCTGCGACATTTAGTTTGTTTTTGACAGCCGTTAATATCAGACTACCGCGTTGACTGAAAAGAAAATGGAAAAAAGTGTCCATTCCATCCATTTCCATGGTAAAAAAGTGGTTTACTGAATTCCGATGTGGCCGTACAAGCACGGAAGATGCCGAACGATCTGGACGCCCAGTTGAGGTTTCCACATCCGAAACAATTGAAAAAATCCATTACGCAAACCAAGGCCAAGCTTGATAAATATTATGGAGAGTCTGCACCATCCATTTCCATGGTAAAAAAGTGGTTTACTGAATTCCGATGTGGCCGTACAAGCACGGAAGATGCCGAACGTCCTGGACGCCCAGTTTCCACATCCGAAACAATTGAAAAAATCCACGATATGGTTTTGGCCGATCGGCGATTAAAAGTGAGAGAGATTGTGGAAGCCGTAGGCATTTCACATGGCTCAGTGGTTTCAATTTTGAATGATCATTTGGGTATGAGAAAGCTTTCCGCAAGATGGGTGCCGCGTTTGCTCACAATCGACCACAAATGCAACTGTGTGACAATTTCGCAGGAATGTTTAGCGTTGTTCAATCGCAATACGAACGAGTTTTTGCGCCGTTTCGTAACCGTGGACGAAACGTGGATCCACCACAACACACCGGAGACCAAACAGCAGTCAAAACAGTGGGTTTCTCGGGGTGAATCGGCGCCAAAGAAGGCAAAGGTGGGTTTGTCAGCCAATAAAGTCATGGCGACTGTTTTTTGGGATGCACGCGGTATTATCCACATTGACTACCTTCAAAAAGGAAAAACAATCAACGGTGAATATTACAGCAACTTATTGGGTCGATTCGATGAGGCATTGAAAAAAAGCGACCGCACTTGGCCAAGAAAAAGTTCTTTTCCACCAGGACAATGCACGGGTGCACACATGTGCAGTTTCCATCGCAAAATCCCATTAAATGGGCTACGAATTGCTCCCTCATCCGGCCTATTCACCTGATCTAGCCCCGTGTGACTATTTCTTGTTCCCAAACTTGAAGAAATGGCTCGGCGGAAAGAGATTTGCCTCCAATGACGAAGTCATCTCACAAACAAATGCCTATTTTGAAGACCTCGACAAATCATATTTTTTGGAAGGGATAAAAAAATTGGAGAAACGTTGGGCTAAGTGTATAGAGCTCAAAGGAGACTACGTTGAAAAATAAAATAACTTTTTATCTAAAAACCTGTGTTTCATTCAAATAGTCACGGACTTATTGACCCGCCCTCGTATATGCGGTTCATTTGGAACCAGTTCACTTGGTGGTCCAAATACTTCCGGACGTTCGTCGATGATAAATCCAGGTGCATCCTTGTTTATTTTCTCAAGCGGAAAGATGAAAAAAAAGATGAACATGAATCCAATGAAAGCGTGGTCGGATAAGAAATCTGGTATCAGTCATATTAAAGTTTTCGGTTATATTGCAGTGGCGCTAGACACGGGAAAGCAGAAGAATAAATTCAAACCAAAAGGTATATGGTATACCCCACCAGGTACGGTAGGGTATAAATCCAAGGCGTATCGGCTGTGTAATCCTGCGAAGCGGCTGTTAGTTAATATTTTAGAATAATTTAAAAGGGATCAGACCAACAACCAATGTAATAAATAATTAATTTTATGACCGATACCTTCAAATACAAATACATAGTGAAAGGGTCATAAAAAACTAGCGCACATACCATCGCAGCGACTTCACTGTGTTTAAATATATAAATAGTTGATAAACATTTTGGTATTACATAAGTACATAATTGTAAGATTTTTGTATGTTTCTTCGAATTTGAAATCCTATAAATAAAACAGTTTCTAACCGGAACTCATTATGAGTCCTTTTAATGGTGCTCCTCTTAATAAAAAGAGACTTTCTTTTCAACGACAATATGTCTCAGCGAGCTGATGCTAACACAGTATCCTTCAAATGGCAGTTGGGCGAAGATCAAAATAACTCGTCAATAGACCACGGCCGTATACAGGCGAAATCTATAGTGGCTAAGGTCAAAGAAACAATACAACATACTTGGCGCTATGGTTGCAAGAGACGTATCAATTCCCTTGACATACGGTGAGGCAATGAATTGCAAGTATGCCTCCCACTGGCGTAAGGCTATGCAGCGTGAATATGATGCTTTGATTACGTATCAAACATGGGAAGTCACAGAGCTTTCCTTTGACCAGATCCAGACGATTGGCTGAAAGTGGGTGTACAGTGTGAAGAGTGATGGTGAGGGACATTTGGAGCGATTTATAGCGCGACTTGTTGCGATAGGCTGTTCGGAACGTTATGGTGTAAGCTATTATGAGACGTTTTCACTGGTATGCAGATTGGAGATCATACGACTGATTATGGAAATGGCAGCGGAGATGAAGCTTTTCCTTAATCAGATGGATGTATGCACGACATACCTTAACATCGACGGATACTGTATGCATAAAGCCTCAGGGGTATCTCAAGCGTATACAGATGGCAGTCAACCAGCAAGGTTATTACTTCTAGAAAAAGGCCTTATATGGGTTGAAACAAGCAGGAAGGGTATGGGACATGAAAATGGATGGTGTTTTGCGTTCTATTGGTTTTAAGTCGATCAATTAAGTATAACTTGGCCCGATTACCCTGGGACAAACGTAATATGTATATCGAAGCTCTGTTGCGTCGGCATGGTGTCGGAAGTTGCCGCCTGTGGCAACATCTTTGGATGCTGGGCATGAAGTTGCGTGTAACGAAAAATATCCAAAGGTAGATGAAATAGCTTACCAATAAGTCATTGGAGAGCTGATGTGTTTGGCTCTCCCAACCAGACCTGATATTTTGCATTCTGTCGCAAAATTTGCAACATTTGACGGGCGTAAAACATGTTCTCATGTATCGTCTACCATGAACTACGAGCCGCACTACAGTAAGTGCGGATAACCATTTGTTGGATACATGGATACTGACTAGGGCGGAAACAAGGTCGACCGTAAATCGTATGCAGGCTATGTGGTCTTTATAGCTTTAATTTTATACTATATGTAAGATGAAAGATACTAAAGAGTTGCCAAACCTGGCACTTAAGAAGAGTTGCCAGCCCTGGCACTTCAGAGGAGTTGCCAGCCCTGGCTCTGAAGAGGAGTGGGCAGCCCTGGCAGTCCAGTCGCGGTCGTTAAATTAGTCGTATTGTATAATCATATCATTAACCAAATAAACATCATTATAATAATCAATCTTACATTTGGGGGCTCGTCCGGGTCAATATGTGTTAGTGAAAGAACAGTCGCAGTTGTATCAGTTGCAGTGCACGTGGTGTAAACAGTGAAAAATTAGAAAAGCCGACAATAAATCATTTGCGCAAAAGGGTTATTGTTGTAGATTGCTTCAAGTCGAACAGTTGTAAAGTTGAGCAGCAGTAAAGTCGCAGTTTCAACAGATAGCTCCTTGCCAAAAAAAAACAGTCGAAGAGTTGCGTTGTTGGAGTTTCTATTTCACAACAGTTGTAAAAATAGTCTTCTTTATAACAAAGTTGAAAAGGGAAAACCAGAATGAGCACCGAGTGTGCACAAAGTTGAGCATGTCGAAAACAATTAGAACCTCGCGTAAAAGAGCACAAGTAACAAGTAACGAGAGCGTTGACGCAGTTTTCGAAAAAAGCAGAGTGTGGAAAAGAAGGACCGATAATGTCACGGGATGAAAGCAATGACGGTACAGTTTAAATGCAACAACTTATACAGTTGTTGGCATTAAAGGTCGAAGTTGACGAACGAAGAGAAACCCAAACGAAAATATCAGTTGACAATTTTGAGAAAATCGTGAGTGATTTTGATGGCTATTCAGTGTCTGTCGCAAAGTGGTTTGAAATATTTGAACGAAATGGTGATGCCTACGAGCTGTCCGAAAAACAAAAGTATGTACAAGCGAGGGGAAAATGACTGGAGCGGCCAAATTGTTTTTAAAGTCAGAGTACGTGAGTGATTTTGAAGAAATCAAAGAGCAACCCATAGAAGAATTTGAGTGCAGTTGGAACAGTGCCGATATACATAAATTGTTGCGCGAACGGAATAAGAAAAGCTCAGAGTCTCTCCATGAATATATACTGCTGTGTTGCGTTATATTGTAAACGGTCTCAATATAAAAAGCGTATTTAAATGTGCTATGTTTCGTTGTAAGTCGTATAAAGCGCTCAAAGATGAATATGCAATTTATGAAATAGTTCGCGAGCAGGAAAATAAGAACTCAGAAAAAAATTTGGGAACGGCTATAAACAAACAAACAAACAAAGAGAAAAAGGAGGAATTTTGTTTTAACTGTGGCTCATCGGAGCATAAGAGAAAAAATTGCGTCGCGGAAACTAAATGCTTCAGTTGCAACGAGAACGGTCATATTGCGCGTGATTGCAAAAAGAAAGTCGAGGCAGTGCAAATAATTTTGGATAGTAGCCGCGTCAAAACAATTGCTATAAATGGTGTAAGAGCTGAAAGCCTGGTCGACACAGGCTCTGATGTAACAATTGTAAACGAGCACGTGCTAAAACAAGTGAGAAAAGTTATCTTCGGCTTGCCGAAGATGGTATACCCTTGAAAACAAAAAAGTTTTCCATACAAAGACTTGTTTTCATATCGATCGTATGTATGGCAGCTATATGATATAGAAGTCCGATCCGGACCAAACTTTTACAAATCGTGTATGGCTATATCAAATGAATAAATGTTAAATTCGGTTGCAATAGCTTGGAAAACGAAAAAGTTTTCCATACAAAGACTTGTCTTCATATCGGTCGTTTGTATGGCAGCTATATGATATAGTGATCCGATCCGAATCAAACTTTCAAAAATTATGTATGGCTATGTCAAATGAATAAATGTTGAATTGGGTTGCAATAGCTTGGAAAACAAAAAAGTTTTCCATACAAAGACTTGTTTTCATATCGGTCCTTTGTATGGCAGCTATATGATATAGTGGTCCGATCCGGACCAAACTTTCACAAATCATGTGTGGCTATGTCAAATGCATAAATGTTGAATTCAGTTGCAAAAGCTTGGAAAACAAAAAAGTTTCCCATACAAAGACTTGTTTTCATATCGGTCGTTTGTATGGCAGCTATATGATATAGTGGTCCGATCCGACCGATTCTTAAACTTGATCTGCGTGCAACAAAAATAATGATCTGGTAAAACTTTCAAAACGCTAGCTTTAAAACTACTGTCTATTTTTTGCATAGAAACAGACGGACAGACGGACATGGCTATATCGACTCGGTTGTTGATGCTGATCAAGAATATATATACTTTGTGGGGTCGGAGATGCTTCCTTTAATGCGTTACACATTTCTGGACAAAATTATAATACCCTTTTTCAAGGGTATAAAAATTGAACAATGTTGAAATGACCAATGCGAGTCTACGTTGCGCGGTTTGGGCAATGACTGTTCCAAACCAATCGGATGTTTTAACACAAAAGTTGAAGTAGATCAAGTGCAGACTGAACATAAATTCCTCGTTGTATCAAGCTGCAACTTGAACCATGAAGCGCTGTTGGGGTATGACTTCATTAAAAAGTTCTGTTTGGCTTCCGATGGTAATGGGTTTTTGTTTCATGAGCTAGAAACAAAACAGATTGCAATAGATAAGTATCCTTTTAAGGTATACAGCGTATTTGAAGAGTCAAATATCATCTCAGCGCCGCCAAAGTATCAAAATCAAGTCGAGCAGTTGATTAAGAACAGCTATCAGCCGCCTGCTGTCCTTACATAGTGTCCAATCCAGCTGCAAATCCATCCAGATGGAGTGCTGAAACCATTCTGCCAATCACAGAGTCAGTTGTCCGCCAAAGAAGCTGAAGCTGTCGAAGCCCAAGTTGAGGATTGGTTGGAGAAAGGCATCGTGAGAAAGTCGTCATCCCACGTAGCAAGCAAAGTCGTTGTTGTTAAGAAGAAAGATGAAACGTTCAGAGTCTGCATAGACTACCGCAAGCTGAATAGTATGGTGTTGCAGGACTGCTTTCCTGTGCCTTTAATCGAAGATGTCCTGGAGAAACTACAAGCTGCCAAATATTTCACAATAATGGACTTAGAAAACGGATTTTTCCACGTGCCAGTCGAAGAAAAAAAGTAGAGTCTACACGGCATTCATAAAAAGAGAGGGACTTTTTGAGTTCACACGGTGCTCCACATCTTTAGCAGAAGCACCCGTTACATACAGACGCGTAGAAAGAGGGATTCGGAGCAGTGTTTTTGCAGTTGTTTAATAGGAAACTTCTGTAATGATATCGAACACCGAGCAGGCGAAAAGATGAAACATGTTGACCACCTCAGCCGCTATCCACAGAATGTAAATTTAGGTTGAAGATTTTGACAATTATCTTTATTTGTATAATATAAATCTTAGAATAAATGCGCTCTGCTTTGTTGAGGCGAATTTGTATATTTCTGCGTGGTGATGACCGACGCTTCTGATCTCCAAATCTCGACTGATTATTCCTAATTCGATCTCTTAAGATTACCCTAAGTTCTTATGCAAAGCTTAGGCCTTGTCTCGAAAGCTCCGATACTGTTACGTTAAAGCGGGAATACGCAATACGTATGTAACTCCAGTTAACTCCTCCCTTACTAAGATGAAGGCTGTCCTCAATCCTTTCAAATTATACGGTTGATATGGGAATCCTGGTGATCCGTGCCTCGTTGACGATGGCCTTGGTGGTCCTGTAGTTTCATCACAATGGGCACAATGGATAGAGTAGTTGATGGTGGAGAGCTCAATGTAAGATCTACTTTTTTTAATGCTTTGCTTAAATTATTATTAACTCCAAAAAATAAAACTGCAAATACATTGTTAGTTAATAATAGTGATTATATATAACAAGGTACAACGCTCGTTGATTAAATTTGTTTTTTTTTTATATTATCATATAAAAATAGGATAAAGAAGGCCATTAATAACACTAATTGGTAGTAGATAGTACATAAAAATAATAATCCTAGCGTAAATTATCTTTATGTACTACCCTCCCCTTTATTAAGACACTTGTCCCAAAGTCTGCTTCAATTTTTTCTTCTTTGTAGCGTGGAGTAAGTTTATTTCCGAGCCGTTTGTTTTGCTTTACAAAGACAGTGTCCCCGACCTGGAAAGTTCTGTCACATCTTGATTTATTAATTCTTCTTAATTGTATTTCTTGTGCTCTGTCAATTTTTTCTGAGATTTCCTCTGCAAATTCTGGGGGCATTGCATGAATTATGTCGATCGGTTTTTTATTGGTGACTGAATGTACTGTTTTGTTGTATTCCACGGTTGCTTGAAGTATGAGATTTACCGTATCAACTATGCCTTTTTCTAGTTTTAGGCATCGTGTTATTTCTAATAGGGTGCTGTGAAACCTTTCGACCTGTCCATTTGAGGTACTATGATAGGGTGGTGAATTTTCCACTTGAACATTGAACAGATTTGCTAAGAGTGACCTAATTGACTCAGAGTTAATAGATGGCTCATTGTCGCAAAATATTGTCTTTGAGTTTGGATATAGGTTCATTAACTGCATTATTGCGGGCTCTATGTCGGCTATCGTTCTGGAGCCTATGGGTTGAACGACTGCAAATTTTGAAAATTTATCTATACAGGTTAAAAAATATCTCCTGTCTGTAGAAAAAATATCAATGTGTAATGTCTCGCCGATTTGTGAAGGAATAGGCGTTCTCCCAAGGACATGGTTTTGCGGATGGCGTACATTTTTGGCTTTTTGGCAAACCAGGCAGTTACCTACTATGCTGGCTGCCAGTTGCGACATTTTTGGGAAAAAATAATCCTCCAGAATATGTTTAACATTTTCTTGCGCTGCCCTGTGCGCTCTGTTGTGTTCAATGGTTACTATTTCTTTTTGTTCGTCCTTGTTATATATGTCGGTCACCAGCTTTTTTGTATGCCGGAAGGTCGTTGCTGGGAACTCTTCTATAAGTCTGTTCTGGATGAATGCCAGTATGGGCAATTCGCAGTATATTGCATTCACTACATCTTGTTTTACTATGTCGCGAATTCTGCCTACTAACGATTCCCTATTTACGAATTGTATTACGTGCCTTGACTTGTTACCAAATATAATAAAGGTGCGAGTATTATCCGCTGTGCCTTCTTCTATTATTATTTGGTTTCTAAAGCAGTTGACCGGCTTGTCGACTGTTTCGATTGTGTATGAAAGCGAAATTTCACTATGTATGGTTGCTATATCTGACCGGAGGTGGCTTTCTAAAGCGTGGATGGCCTGCCTGGATAGTGCATCTGCAACATGGTTCTCTCTCCCTGGCTTATACAAAATTTTTGCGTTGTGCTCATCTATAAATGCCTTCCACCTTTTGATTTTAGCATTTGTGTTTTTATCTGACACGGCAAACGTTAATGGTTGGTGGTCTGTGTAAATATTCAGATTTTTAGCGCCATACAGATAGTCCTTTAATGTTTTTAAAGCCCATACAATGGCTAGGAGCTCTCGTTCGTTAGTTGCGAAACCAAGCTCTCCACCTTTTAAGGATCTAGATATCATTGTAATAGGCTTTCCGTTTTGTGATAAAACCGCGCCCAGGCCAAGAGCTGAAGCGTCCGTAGTTAAATCGAAAGGCTTTGTGTAGTCTGGGTAGGGTAGCATTACATTTTCGGACACTAAGATATTTTTAAGTTTCTGAAATGCAAGGCGTTGCTTATCGTCGAAAATAATGGGTATCTTTTTAGAACGAGTGGCGGAAACTTTTCCGTTTTCCCCCTTGAGGATGTCATTCAAAGGTCGAGCTATTGAAGCAAAGTCCTTTATAAAGCAGCGGTAATAGCTTGCTAGCCCTAAAAAGGATCTAACATTGAATAAATTAGTGGGTTCTTCATAGTTATGAATAGCCTCGACTTTTTTAGGATTTGTTGTGATGCCGTCTTTGGATACTATGAATCCCAAATATTCGACACTTTCCTTAAAGAAGTTCGATTTCTCGTTAGACACCCTCATGTTGGCTTCAAGTAGTCTATCAAGTACCCAACAAATATGATTCAGATGGTCTTCAAGTCGTTCGGAAAAAATAATAACGTCGTCAACGTAAACAAAACAAGACTTTCCTATTTGGGGCCTGAGTACGTCATCTATGGCGCGTTGAAACATACTGGGTGCATTTTTAAGACCGAAGGGAAGTCTACAAAACTCGTATTTTCCATGTGCAACCGAGAATGCGGTTTTCTCCCTATCATTTTCTGCAAGTAATATTTGATGAAATCCTGACTTCAGATCTAGTGTGGTAAAAAATCTGGCTTTCCTCAAATTTGATAGTATGAATACAACATTTGGTACCGGGTATTTGTCATCCACTGTCTTTGAGTTTAGCTTCCGAAAGTCTATAACCATCCTTTTTTTCTTATTTCCCTTTTCATCTGTACCCTTTTTGTCGACTACCCAAACCGGATTGTTGTAGGGTGAGCGCGAAGGTCGAATAATTCCGTCTTTTAACAACGCTTTCGTCTCTTCATTTACAAAATCTGCTACGCCCATGGGGTATGGATAAAGTCTTGAGTATACCGGTTGGTCATCTTCCGTCCGTATGGTAGCAATAATATTGGTGTTAAATGGCAGTGCTTTTTCTGGGTCTGCAAAGACACCCAATCGGTCTTTTAACATTGTGTGGAATTTGTCGGCTATTTTTTTTGGTACTACGATGTCCTTTATATCAGAAAAATTTACGCTATTGCATTTTACAAATTGAATTGGTTCGACTGAGTTTTCGATTTTTAAAATTCTATTTTTCAAGTCCAATGTTGCATTCATCTGCGTCAATGTGTCAAATCCTAATATAGCGTCAAAGCTTGAGAGGTCCGGTAGAATGAAGAAGGGAATAGTCTTGCTGAAAAGTTCAACAATGCATTTATATTTCACCGTGTTGCAACCATGAAGGGACTTAACTGAGAATTCTTTTTGTACCGGTGTTATGTACTTAAGTTCTGCGAGGGGCTGTATATAGTTTTTTGAAGAGCCGGTGTCGATTAAGATTTTTATGGTCTTCCCTGCTATCTTTCTTTCTATGAACGGTAGCAAGGACCTGTGGCTAAAAAATGCACGTTGTCGTAATTTGTAAGTTCGTGGTCAATATCCTCAACAGCTGCTGTTGCCCCTTGTTCATAATCATTTTCATCGGACTCCTCTAGATCTTCTTCTTGAGCTAAATGGTTCACTCCTTGATGTTTCGGTCCTGTAAACCTGGCAGTGCCACTATTTGGTCTTTTTGTTATGTGTTCAAAGCCAATTTGTGCCTGAACAGGCCTTGGGTTATGTTGTTGTTGCTGTTGGGTTGGCCAAACATTTTGATGTTGGGGTAGGTTAGCTTGGTTCAAAATTGGTGCTTGTCTAAATTGGTTGGATCGAATGGTTCGCATAGATACGTCAGTATCAAACAGCTGGGTCGGTGCCTGGACTGGTATTTGAGCTGCTTGCCTGTCAAAACTGGGCACAAACTGACGCTTACTAAAATATGGGTTTTTGTCTTGCATATTAGTGCTTCTATCCCTATTAGTATTTTTTTCCAGTTTGGGAACTTTGTCCCGACAGTTTCTTGAGTAGTTCAGAGCGAATTGATAACGCTCGTGATTTGACTCAACCTCCTGTGCTAGAGCAAGGGCTGTTGGTAAGTCCTTGGCTCCTTTGGCAAACAGGATATCACTCAATGACTTCTTTGTGCCTGTTATAAATACACGTAATGCGTCAGCCCTATAATTTTCATTGAGTGACATCGCCAAGGGTTTATCGCATGTCATTATAGTTTTATTGGTAAGCAGAGTCAATTATTTCTCAACTTCATCATAAAATTCGGTGAGCGTCATATCACCCTGTCTCAACGTCGACAACTCCTGCTCAATTAGGTAGATAGGCCTTTTGTCAGCGTATGTAAAGTCAAGGCGATTAATTATTGCCTTAAAATTCAGCGGTGTGCTGAACGAAGCTAGCACATTGTTTGCTGAATTTTTAATTTTATTTCGGATAATACCAAGGGCTTGATAATATTTTGAACTCCCCTCGTATGATTCATAAACTTTAAAAGCGACATGAGCCGCTTTTCTCCATGATACATAGGTTTCGCTTTCGCCCTCGAAGTCTGGCAGCGACTTTACTATGTCTAGAGATTCATTACACTCTACACCTGGTATAATTTCAGCATCTGTGTAAGTTTCAACTTCTGGGGTCTTCACTGTACATTTTTCTATGCGCTCGTTAATCGCTTCTAATTGTTTGTCAAATAATTCTTTTTGACTTGCAAGCGCCCCTGCAACAGCACTTTCTACAATAGCTTTCAGTTGGATTGCTGATAACTCCATTTTACTAGTTCCGTTTTCTGATTTCGCTTTTTTGCTTGCGGTTTCTAATTGTCTAGTTCCTTTTAATATTCTATTCCAACTTGCTATTAAGTCGTCTATCTCTTTGTCACCTTCACTCATCAACGTGTCAATAACCTCCAATAACCTTCAATAACCTTTACGTGAGCATGAACAAATTTTTTATTTTATTTTTTGAAAAATTTGCATGAACAATTTTTTTATTTTATCTTTTAATAATTAATCAAGGGGCGTTGTACTTACAATTTGTTTGGTGTTTTGGAATATCTAGTGATTTCTATTGTAATCTCCGCTTGAGTAGGTCTGCTCCAGCTGCTGTGTTTCTCCTTTTAATGTCGTGGGTTTTAGATTTATTTGGGCGCCAATTTAGGTTGAAGATTTTGACAATTATCTTTATTTGTATAATATAAATCTTAGAATAAATGCGCTCTGCTTTGTTGAGGCGAATTTGTATATTTCTGCGTGGTGATGACCGACGCTTCTGATCTCCAAATCTCGACTGATTATTCCTAATTCGATCTCTTAAGATTACCCTAAGTTCTTATGCAAAGCTTAGGCCTTGTCTCGAAAGCTCCGATACTGTTACGTTAAAGCGGGAATACGCAATACGTATGTAACTCCAGTTAACTTGTACTCATCGTCACAGCAGAACTCTCAGTACAGTTGAAGAAGGCACAGCAGAACGATGAACAATTACAAGCAGTCGTCAATATCTTACAATATGGTCCGTATGAAAATTTCAAGTTGAAATGCGGTGTACCATACAAAGCAGTCAATGGGAACGAGTTGCTAGTTGTGCCGAAGCTTATGGAGAAAAGGGTTGTCAAAAATGCTCACGAGTTTGGTCATTTTGCAGTTCGCAAAACAGTACACAGAATCCAGCAGCTGTTTTTCATTCCACACCTTGAGGGGAAGGTAACAAAATATATCACTAATTGTATAAGTTGAATTATTCACAGCAAAAAGTTGAAGAGGCAAGAAGGGTTCCTACATTGCATAGAGAAGGGTGATGTTTCGCTCCATACGTTTCGTCGTCAGTAGTCACCAGTCGAGAGCCGTCCAGTCGCGGTCGTTAAATTAGTCGTATTGTATAATCATATCATTAACCAAATAAACATCATTATAATAATCAATCTTACATTTGGGGGCTCGTCCGGGTCAATATGTGTTAGTGAAAGAACAGTCGCAGTTGTATCAGTTGCAGTGCACGTGGTGTAAACAGTGAAAAATTAGAAAAGCCGACAATAAATCATTTGCGCAAAAGGGTTATTGTTGTAGATTGCTTCAAGTCGAACAGTTGTAAAGTTGAGCAGCAGTAAAGTCGCAGTTTCAACAGATAGCTCCTTGCCAAAAAAAAACAGTCGAAGAGTTGCGTTGTTGGAGTTTCTATTTCACAACAGTTGTAAAAATAGTCTTCTTTATAACAAAGTTGAAAAGGGAAAACCAGAATGAGCACCGAGTGTGCACAAAGTTGAGCATGTCGAAAACAATTAGAACCTCGCGTAAAAGAGCACAAGTAACAAGTAACGAGAGCGTTGACGCAGTTTTCGAAAAAAGCAGAGTGTGGAAAAGAAGGACCGATAATGTCACGGGATGAAAGCAATGACGGTACAGTTTAAATGCAACAACTTATACAGTTGTTGGCATTAAAGGTCGAAGTTGACGAACGAAGAGAAACCCAAACGAAAATATCAGTTGACAATTTTGAGAAAATCGTGAGTGATTTTGATGGCTATTCAGTGTCTGTCGCAAAGTGGTTTGAAATATTTGAACGAAATGGTGATGCCTACGAGCTGTCCGAAAAACAAAAGTATGTACAAGCGAGGGGAAAAATGACTGGAGCGGCCAAATTGTTTTTAAAGTCAGAGTACGTGAGTGATTTTGAAGAAATCAAAGAGCAACTCATAGAAGAATTTGAGTGCAGTTGGAACAGTGCCGATATACATAAATTGTTGCGCGAACGGAATAAGAAAAGCTCAGAGTCTTTCCATGAATATATACTGCTGTGTTGCGTTATATTGTAAACGGTCTCAATATAAAAAGCGTATTTAAATGTGCTATGTTTCGTTGTAAGTCGTATAAAGCGCTCAAAGATGAATATGCAATTTATGAAATTCGTTCGCGAGCAGGAAAATAAGAACTCAGAAAAAAATTTGGGAACGGCTATAAACAAACAAACAAACAAAGACAAAAAGGAGGAATTTTGTTTTAACTGTGGCTCATCGGAGCATAAGAGAAAAAATTGCGTCGCGGAAACTAAATGCTTCAGTTGCAACGAGAACGGTCATATTGCGCGTGATTGCAAAAAGAAAGTCGAGGCAGTGCAAATAATTTTGGATAGTAGCCGCGTCAAAACAATTGCTATAAATGGTGTAAGAGCTGAAAGCCTGGTCGACACAGGCTCTGATGTAACAATTGTAAACGAGCACGTGCTAAAACAAGTGAGAAAAGTTATCTTCGGCTTGCCGAAGATGGTATACCCTTGAAAACAAAAAAGTTTTCCATACAAAGACTTGTTTTCATATCGATCGTATGTATGGCAGCTATATGATATAGAAGTCCGATCCGGACCAAACTTTTACAAATCGCGTATGGCTATATCAAATGAATAAATGTTAAATTCGGTTGCAATAGCTTGGAAAACGAAAAAGTTTTCCATACAAAGACTTGTCTTCATATCGGTCGTTTGTATGGCAGCTATATGATATAGTGATCCGATCCGAATCAAACTTTCAAAAATTATGTATGGCTATGTCAAATGAATAAATGTTGAATTCGGTTGCAATAGCTTGGAAAACAAAAAAGTTTTCCATACAAAGACTTGTTTTCATATCGGTCCTTTGTATGGCAGCTATATGATATAGTGGTCCGATCCGGACCAAACTTTCACAAATCATGTGTGGCTATGTCAAATGCATAAATGTTGAATTCAGTTGCAAAAGCTTGGAAAACAAAAAAGTTTCCCATACAAAGACTTGTTTTCATATCGGTCGTTTGTATGGCAGCTATATGATATAGTGGTCCGATCCGACCGATTCTTAAACTTGATCTGCGTGCAACAAAAATAATGATCTGGTAAAAATTTCAAAACGCTAGCTTTAAAACTACTGTCTATTTTTTGCATAAAAACAGACGGACAGACGGACATGGCTATATCGACTCGGCTGTTGATATATATATACTTTGTGGGGTCGGAGATGCTTCCTTTAATGCGTTACACATTTCTGGACAAAATTATAATACCCTTTTTCAAGGGTATAAAAATTGAACAATGTTGAAATGACCAATGCGAGTCTACGTTGCGCGGTTTGGGCAATGACTGTACCAAACCAATCGGATGTTTTAACACAAAAGTTGAAGTAGATCAAGTGCAGACTGAACATAAATTCCTCGTTGTATCAAGCTGCAACTTGAACCATGAAGCGCTGTTGGGGTATGACTTCATTAAAAAGTTCTGTTTGGCTTCCGATGGTAATGGGTTTTTGTTTCATGAGCTAGAAACAAAACAGATTGCAATAGATAAGTATCCTTTTAAGGTATACAGCGTATTTGAAGAGTCAAATATCATCTCAGCGCCGCCAAAGTATCAAAATCAAGTCGAGCAGTTGATTAAGAACAGCTATCAGCCGCCTGCTGTCCTTACATAGTGTCCAATCCAGCTGCAAATCCATCCAGATGGAGTGCTGAAACCATTCTGCCAATCACAGAGTCAGTTGTCCGCCAAAGAAGCTGAAGCTGTCAAAGCCCAAGTTGAGGATTGGTTGGAGAAAGGCATCGTGAGAAAGTCGTCATCCCACGTAGCAAGCAAAGTCGTTGTTGTTAAGAAGAAAGATGAAACGTTCAGAGTCTGCATAGACTACCGCAAGCTGAATAGTATGGTGTTGCAGGACTGCTTTCCTGTGCCTTTAATCGAAGATGTCCTGGAGAAACTACAAGCTGCCAAATATTTCACAATAATGGACTTAGAAAACGGATTTTTCCACGTGCCAGTCGAAGAAAAAAAGTAGAGTCTACACGGCATTCATAACAAGAGAGGGACTTTTTGAGTTCACACGGTGCTCCACATCTTTAGCAGAAGCACCCGTTACATACAGACGCGTAGAAAGAGGGATTCGGAGCAGTGTTTTTGCAGTTGTTTAATAGGAAACTTCTGTTATGATATCGAACACCGAGCAGGCGAAAAGATGAAACATGTTGACCACCTCAGCCGCTATCCACAGAATGTACTCATCGTCACAGCAGAACTCTCAGTACAGTTGAAGAAGGCACAGCAGAACGATGAACAATTACAAGCAGTCGTCAATATCTTACAATATGGTCCGTATGAAAATTTCAAGTTGAAATGCGGTGTACCATACAAAGCAGTCAATGGGAACGAGTTGCTAGTTGTGCCGAAGCTTATGGAGAAAAGGGTTGTCAAAAATGCTCACGAGTTTGGTCATTTTGCAGTTCGCAAAACAGTACACAGAATCCAGCAGCTGTTTTTCATTCCACACCTTGAGGGGAAGGTAACAAAATATATCACTAATTGTATAAGTTGAATTATTCACAGCAAAAAGTTGAAGAGGCAAGAAGGGTTCCTACATTGCATAGAGAAGGGTGATGTTCCGCTCCATACGTTTCGTCGTCAGTCGCTGTCGTTAAATTAGTCGTATTGTATCATCATATCATTAACCATAGAAGCTACATATAATATAAATAAACATCATTATAATCATCAATCTTATAATACAATAATAGAGATCTTAATTAAGAGATATTATTATTTTTAAGGGATCGGTCATAAACTGGTTTATAGTTAGCAAACCTTGCTACATAAAAACAATGATTGAAGATTTGCAAAAATTTTTATATCAGTGTTTTTAAAATTTCAACTTTTTCAAAAAAACATACTACCGCTTAGCAATCTTTAAAATATTGTCTTTTCTTTTTTTAATTACATTTTTAAAATATGTATGCATTGTTTAGGATATCTGCTATTTCATTACAGATTTATACAAGTTGCACGAGTGCACGTTACAGTTAATCGTTAGTATAAATTTATATAGTATATATGTAAGGTTGATTATTTGTATTAAATGTAGGTTCTATGGTTAATGACATTATTATACAATACGACTAATTTAACGACCACGACTGGACTGCTCTCGGCTGCTGACTGACGACTCTGAAGTGACAGGGCTGGCAACTCTTCTTAAGTGCCAGGGCCGGCAACTCTTTTCATATCTTTCATCTTACATTCGGCCCTCCTGACTCAATTCATCTGACCCAGATAGTAGCTCCTCATTTTTTGCGACAAATCGCCACAACTTCATATTATCGCAACTTGTTGATGTAGTGTTTGGCCCTTTTATGCTCGCTGCTTTTCGGACGTCATATCGCCCGTTGCGCTGAACTTGTACGATTTCATATGGGCCCAGATATCCGCTTGCCAGCTTACGGCCAGCAACAAATTGAGTTCGGTTTATCGCCACTAGGTCGCCTATTTTATACCCATGCTCTGGTCGACGTTTTTTGTCATAATTTCTTTTGTAGATCTGTTGTGCGTGCTCAATGTTCTGTTTCGCAAATTCACGCAGTTTTTCACGCTCTTCCTCCAGCTCCTCTTCCAGGGTGGCGATGCGCGCCTCAAAACGCAGCTTCCCATCGATCATAAGAGAACCTTTGTTTGCGTTATTTGCAATCTCCTCGGCCAGTTCGTCACGTTCCGTTTCGGCAGCACGGTGAGCTGCCTCGAAGCTAGCCAAATCCTCGATCAGCTGTAGTACCTCCGCCTCCAGGGCCTTTACTTTGCGCTCAGCCTCCTTGCACTGTGCCTGCAACTCCTCCTTGGCGGCCTTGGCCTCCTCGGCGTCGCGAAGAGCATCCTTGACTTGTGCTTGCAGCTTCTTGGCGTGCTTTAGAGCGTCCTTCTTCACATTGTTGTGCATCTCCATTGTTGTCTCAATCTCCTTGAGGTCGCCCTCTAACTGCCTCTTGGCAGCCACGGGCGCAGTTTGCTGTTTGCGCTTCTCCTCCAGTTCAGCTTGGAGGTCGCGTAGCTGCTTCACCAGTCGCGTTAAAACTGGGAACGCAACGCCTGCATGTTGACTTCAAGTCTGAGCTTAGCGTCCTCCGTGAGTTGGAGATCATCTTCTAACTCTTCGTGCTGGGTCTTCAACTCGGCTAGCTGCGATTCCAGTGCCCTCTTTGCCTTCTCCAGCTCATGGACGTTCTTGTCGGCGGTTCCCTGGGTGTTCGCCAAGTCATCGATCCCATTTGGGACAACTAAAAACTGATGGTTAGTTTTTAATTGGTCGATTGATACTTGAGTATCCAAACATTCCTCTGACTTCGTTGATTTATTTCCAAAACCGCGTAGCGTAGTAATTTTTTTGATTACTTCGACCCCTTGCACCCGTTCAACAACATCCTTTCGAATTAAGCTAACATCAGCCCACAGCAATCCACTGCAGTTTTGACGCGGCTACTATCCAAAATTATTTTCACTGTCTCGACTTACTTTTTGCAATCACGCGCAATATGACCGTTCTCGTTGCAACTGAAGCATTTAGTTTCCGCGACGCAATTTTTTCTCTTATGCTCCCAGGAGCCACAGCTAAAACAAAATTTCTCCTTTTTCTCTTTGTTTGTTTGTTTGTTTATAGCCGTCCCCGAACTTCTTTCTGAGTTCTTATTTTCCTGCTCGCGAACTAGTTCATAAATTGCGTATTTCTCTTTAAGCGATTTATACGACAACGAAACATAGCACATTTTTTTTTTTTTTTTTTATTAATTTTCTTTAAATTACATCCTGTTTTTTTTTTTTTTTTTTTTATTAAAAAAAAAATAACAATCAGTAATGGCCCTTCCCATTGCAAGGATACGCTAATACGTTAATAATTTACTAATAATTTAATTTTGTTGGAGTTCTGCGTTTTAATCATCTCGGTTCCAACTCTCTCATCGGTATTTGTCTCAAGTTTGAGTTTTGGTGGCTAAGTAAGTAAGTAAGTAAGTTGATTTGTGTGTGTTTTTGCTGCTTTTTTTTAATAGTTTCGTTGACTGTCGTTGACTGTAGCTTTGTAGGATGGTATATAGGTTATCTGGTAGTATATTTCTTAGCTTATGCAGCAGTCCTTTGGTCCATACTTTGTCAAATGCTTTAGCAATGTCAAAGTACACAGCATAGCAAAACTTCTTTTTGTCGAAGTCTTCTGTTATTTTGTTAATTACTCGATGGACCTGTTGGACAGTCGAGTGCTGCTTCCGAAAGCCGAATTGGTGAGGAGGTATTATATTTTTTTGTTTTAGCTTTGGCTCGATTCTATTTAATAGGACTTTTTCAAATACTTTTGAGAGGACAGGTAATAAGGTGATTGGTCTGTACGAACTTACAGTATTGGGGTTTTTATTTGGTTTTGGAATTGCTTTAATTTGGCCTACCTTCCAAGTTATGGGAAAGTATTGCAATCGAAGGATTCCGTTAAACAGGGTTCTAATATAGGTGATTATAGCGTCTGGTGTTTCTTTAAGAACTTTTCCTCCGATTAAGTCATATCCGGGGTCTTTCTTGTTTTTAATTTGTTTTATGTGGGATTTAATTTCTGCCTTTGTTATAGTTTTAATTGCACAATTTGAGTTGGTGATTTGTGTTGGAAGCTCAGCGTTGCCGTTGTCCATGTCATTGGTAAATGATGTTTTAAAGTGTTCAGCAAGAGTGTCTGCTTTTTCTTTGTTTGATCTCGCCCATGAGTTGTTGTTTCTTTTTATAGGCGGCTTGTGTATAGTTGAGTTGGTCAATTTTTTGATCGCTTTCCACAGAGAATAATTTGTAGATAAGGAACTTCCAAGGTTGCTAAGGTAGTATTGTAGCCGGTTATCTTTGTCTGCCCTGAGAATTCTCTTGAGCTCGTCTGTTGCTCTATTAAGTTTGTTTTTATCTTCTGGATGCCTAGTCCTTTGCCATATCTTCCTAAGTTTACGCTTTTGCCTGATTTTGTCTTTAATAAAGGCGGGAGTTTTCTTTAATGCAATCATTTTTATAGATGGTGTCGATTGCGTTGCTGCATATATGATGTTGTCATTTAAATATGCTATTGCGGAGTCCAGTTCGTTGTTTGTCTTTAGAGAGATATTTATTTCCATGTTCTGTTCCAAAATCTCGCGAAACATATTCCAGTTTGTTTTGTGGTTAAATAAAGGGGGGTCATTGTTGTTTTCTTCTACCCCACCATGTAACGTAATTAATATTGGGGAATGGTCGGAAAGAGGTCTAGGCATGATTTTATTGTTAGGTTCTCTCAAGTTATATTTCTTGTAATGCAGAAGTCAATTAAATCCGGTAGTTTGTTTGTGTCAGTTGGCCAGTAAGTCGGCTCGCCTGTGCTTAGGGCACGGCTATTATTGCTTCTTATTGCTTCATACAGTTGTCTTCCCTTTGCAGTGATAAGTCTGGACCCCCATGTTATGTGTTTGGCATTATAGTCACCTCCTGCCAAATACCGATTTCCCAGTGATTTTAGAAAATCGAGGTATTGGTCTTTTGTATTGTTAAATTTAGGTGGGCAATAAACTGCAGATATATTTATTGGACCCGTTGTGTCTGAGGTCGATATAGTAGTAGCCTGTATGTGGTCTTTTTTGAATCCATCGAGCTCTATGCACTTTATGCTTTTTGTAATTATTACTGCAGTACCACCATGGGCCTTACCGTCCGGGTGATTAGTAGAGAAAATATTATAGTTAGGTATGTTTATATAGGTTTTCTCAGTTGAGTGTGTTTCAGAAATGAGCATGACGTCAATTAGCTTTTCATTTAAGAATGTTTGTTAGTTCAAGTAAATGGCGTGAAAGTCCGTTAGCATTCCAGATGGCGATTTTTAGGTGTTTATTTGTCAAGTTTAGATAATAGAAGCGTGACAATGTTCATCATATTTGTCATTTGGGCTATTAATTGTTTCATCATTTGTTTTAGTTCGTCAAAATCATTTTGTGCGGTTTGGCTTTATTGAGTTTGAGCAGGCTGTATACCAGGTACAATAGCAGTTTGGATTGCTGAGTTGATTTGATGGCTAGTTACTTGGTTTCTATTTAAGACTTCGGCATAGGATATAGCTGGCGTCTTTAAGCTTGCTACGTTAATTGTTGTACTGTATTGTGTCGTTTGATGATTTGTTTCTGTTACCAGTATTTCTTTTTTCCGAAGAGTTGGGTATTTTTGGATTTGCAGTGCTTTGTACACCATACAACCTTTATAGTTTGCAGTTTGGTTTTCACTGCATAGTGCACATTTAATACTTGTTCGGTCCGATCTTGTATTAATAGTACAGGATGATGAGCTGTGTTTTCCAGCGCACTTTACACAAGTTGGGTCTTTGGTGCAGTAATTTTTGGTATGTCCATATTTTTGGCAGTTTGTACATTTGGGAAGTGTTCGCTTTGGTCGCGGTGGCTCAAAACTTTGCAATGAAGAAGGTGCTCAATTTTATAAATGTCTTTATTATTGTCTTTCATTTTGAGTTCAATAGAGAATAGAGGCAATGCACATTTAAATTCGCTTTTTATATTGAGACCGTTTACAATATAACGCAACACGGCAGCATCTTCGACATTTCCGATACTCGCTAGTACATATGTATCCAATTGCACTCAAATTCTTTTTTGAGTTTCTCTTTGAGCTCTTCAAAATCACTCACGCACTCTGACTCTAAAAACAATTTGGCCGCACCAGTCATTTTTCCGCTCGCTTGTACAAGTTAAATAAAAGGTTTGTCATTATTTTCACAAGTAGGTAGTCGGACCCGAGGACCGTCTTTATTTTAACAAAAATCGGATCTAAATTTAAAGTACAATTTTGGTGGTATTTATACCCCCCAATACCGTCGCTGCCTCTGCTAGCGTCGGTGCCAACTCCGTTGGTGACTCTGCCATCGTCGCTCCCACGGAAGCGCTCCAGACGCTTATCTTGCATTTATTGGCTACTGCTGGTGCACAGCCGGATGCGCGTGTAAGCCTTCGCAGTTTGTTGTTGCGAATTCTTTTGGTGCTAACTCCTCCGCCTTTAAAATCGAGTGTCCCCACTCGTTGCGGTCGTTGATCGGTTTGTCATTGGTGGTTCGGATAATATGGAATTTTGTAACCTTCCTAATCAAGATGCGGATCGTTATTACGACGATTCCGGTGATGAGGACGCAGCCCATCAGTATATCGGTTGTTTTTAACAGCTCCAAGTATTATTGGCATTAAGTTCCTTGACAAATTCTAGTGATAGTTTCTCTTCTAGGTTTTTAATTGTTATCTCGGTTTGGAGGATTGCCGGCATAGGGCGATGGTGTACGGTGTACTTGTTCGTAAAGACTTGTTCATCAATTTCTATGGTGGTATTGCTGAAGTTAATGACAAATGACCCATTAAGCGTTGACGTTGTTCCGTTGACTGCGATCTTGCCGCTGAATTTGTTGAGTAGGATAACTCCGGGTGCGATTTCATCAATTGTGGGGATGCGTTGGTTGTTGATTCTAATGCAGGTGGCAGGGCGACATTTTAGGAGATTTGGTAGGCAAGATGAATTACTAATGTCTATCATATTTCTATATTCACAAATCGTTATTTCATTATAGTTATTACATTTTGTAGTTTTTGCGAATATTTTTTCTTTACATCTAATTACATTTTCGGTTTCTATTTTGTTGACATATTGACCAATTTTTATTGGTTTAATTAGAATTTCTTCGCATAGCTTGGTATCGGTTATAGTGATTTTTACAATATAGATTAACATTGGTCCGTTACTTGCTATGTTTACTTCTACTATGTGCATGGCTTCCTCAAAGTTTGTGTAAGGTAATTGATTCTGATCTAATATTTTTTTTACTTCATTGATCTCCTGGTCTCCTACTATTTGAGGGTTGCTAATGTCTGGATTTGGCCACGGTATGGCCTGATTAAGATTAAGAATTTATTCTTTGAAATTGAATTTGAATTTGAAACATTAATGTAGTGCTAGTATCCCTTTGAGCGTCTCCTTCATATTTTAGGCTGTTTTATAAATTTCTATTGGCCAGAGTGATTTTATTTATTTTGTCAATGATATTACTACTATTAAGAATAACCTGGTTATTGTTGTTAGTTAAAGCTGAATTTATTTTTCCTGGAATTATTTCAAAATCTCTGCTATCTGGCAATCCAGCCAGCCATTTCCAAGCACTACCTATTAGATCTATATGTATTTTCCTTGTACTCCTGACTTTCAAGCTATTGATTAGGATTTTAGAAATCCTGATTTCTTCTGGTATGAAGGGTAGAATTGGGTCGTAAGTTTTTAATTTTAGCTGTGTGGTTAATTTTATCAATGGTATTTTCATATTCCTCTATGTCAATAATATGGATTAATCTAAAGATCTGTCCGTTATTTGTACGTTGTAAGGGCTCTGTAAATGCGGGTGTTTAATTTCGAATTAGTTTTTTATAAATGATTCTCCTGCTTTCTGCTAGTACTGTATTGTTTCTGTTTTCCTTGACAATTTCTTTTTTGCATCTGGCTGACAACTTGGTGCCTAATCTTATATTGTTTTGTACAAATATCTCTTTTCCAGGATAATAGTTTTTTATCTGATTTCTACTTCTATTATGGTGAGATAAATCTTTTTCCTGCGTGAGCTTAATTTTGTCCGTAATTTTCTGTCTGGAGAAGTTTAGGGTCAAGTGATACTTTTCTGCTAAAGAATAAATCGATCAGGAAACCGGGGGTTGAGTGTATTGAATATTATATTTGACAACTGATCTCTCTATAAGGTCGTTCAATAAGCTGTGTAATTTCTCGGCCTTTTGGCGTTCGATCTTACCGATGGCTGAGCTGTTGTAGGGTGGTGCTTTATAAAACTTTATATTGAATAGGTCTTGCAGCATCCGCATTATGGGACCTGATCCAAGGGACTTTTCGTTATCTATTATCACCACTTCAGGAATACCGAAATTTATAAATGTTTTTTACAGGGGTTGTTTGATGTCTTGGGTTGCCCGTTAATTGACTATTTTAGCTTGTGCGAATTTAGAAAATGTATCTATTGCTGTGAGGACTACTTGTTTACATGTGAAGTCGATGTGAATAATTTGCCCTGGGTATTGTGGTATTGGTATGCTTTGTAGCTCTGGCTTATTTGGGTGTCTTTCGTATTTTTGTTCTTTGCTGGTCTGACATTCCTTCGTTATTTTTATGATTTTAGCCCTCATTTGCGGAAAATGTACTTTTTCTAACAGCTTTCCTGTGTTCCGATATAATTGGTCGTTTTCTTGGTCATTTTCGTCTATCAGGTCTGTAACTATTTTATTAGAGAATCTGGTTTTGTAATTATGAAAAAGTGGATAAATTTTTTGAAGTTTCCCTAAGGTTCTCTCGTCGGAATAGATTGCATTTATGACGGACGGATTTAGCCTTTCTTTAAGAATTTTTAGCAAATTGTCTGAATTGAATATTGGTTGTGTAATAGTGTGTCTGTGATATGTTGGAAAAATAATTTCAAATTTGTATGATTTTTTTCCCAAAGATAGCAGTATTTGATTTTTAAAAACATTTTATTGGTTCTTCTGCCTTAGGTATTAGTTTTTCGGGAGAGCTGAAACTACTGTGCATGGTTTCTCCATGCGTTTGCAAGGGAGGTCTACTCAATGCATCTGCAACTACGTTTGACTTGCCAGGTTTGTGAAAAAGTTCGTGGGTGTATTCTTCTAAAATTGCTTTCCATCTTTTCATTTGATCGTTACTCCTTTTTGGATTGGTTGGGTATTTATTTTGGTTGGACCATACAAAAAGTTTCGAAGAGTTTGTATTGACCAAATTATGGCCAGCATTTCTTTTTTGTTCGGTGCGTAACTTTCTTCTGCCTTACTTAAGGTTCTAGAATATTGGTTTGTCCTTTTGAGCTAATATGGCTTCTATGGCATAATCGGAAGCATCGGTGGTCAATTGGAATTCTTTAGTTCTGGATAAGCCAGCATGACTTCTGGATAAGCCAGCATGACTTCTTCGGAAGCTAGAGTTTGTTTTAGCTTATTGAATGCTTCCCTTGCGTTTTCGTCGAGGTGGATTAGCGTTCTGCTTGAGGTATTTTTTTAAATACGGCCTTGGCCCTCTGTCCCTCTTAAAAGTGCTGTAAGCGGCTTTGCGAGTTTCGCATAATCTTTGATAAAGCGACGGAAAAACCCTGAGAGTTCTTAAAGGAACGAAGATCTTTGAGGGTCTTTGGCTCGGGAAATTCTACGATGGCCCTGACTTTTTCGGGATTCTTTTTTATTCCAATATCGGCCACTAAAAACACTATAAATTCAACTTCTTTTTTGAAGAATTCGCATTTGTCAAGCTGAATTCGCATATTTGCTTCTTCCAGAATATTAAATATTAGCTTGATGTCTTTTAGATGGTTTTCCTCATTTTTGCTTGTCATTTTTGATGTCATAGATGTATACGAAACACCTAATTCCTATATGTTCTCTAAGGATATCGTCCAGCGTCCGTTGAAAAATTGAAGGAGCATTTTTGAGGCCAAACGGTAGTCTGGTAAACTCGTTTTTTCCCTGGTTAACTGAGAATGCCGTTTTTTCGATATCGGATTTCCTTAGTGAAATTTGGTAAAAGACGCTTTGAGAAAAACTTATTCTGTCCTAGTTGTGCAAGTATGTTGTTAATGTCCGGTATCTGTCTGGGGTATCTGTCTGTAATGGTAGCCACGTTCAATTTCCTATAGTCGATTACCATTCTGTGCCTTCTCTGTCCTGATGCCTTTTGGGACAATCCATATTGGGGATTTGTATGGAGATCGTGAGGGTCTAATTATGTCGTTTGCGAGTAGTTCTTGTATTTGTTTTTCTACCTCTGGTCTAAGAGCCTCTGGGTACGGGTAATGTCTTGAGTATATTGGGCTCTCGTTTGTACTTCCTTTAGTGGCTTCTACTCTTGTTGTGTATGTTAGTTTTTCATCCGGGTCTCTAAAAAGATTTTTAAAGTTTGAGCAAATAGTTTTTCAATGTCTACTTGAGTATCCAATTTGTCGACTTCGCGTGAGATTTTCTGTTTTATTTTAATTTTTTTGTTATTCTGTATTGAAATATACCCCTTTTGCATATTAATTTGGGCTTTTACCTCGCGCAGTGTATCGTTTCCGATAATGGCATCAAAGGTCTTTAAGGAGGGTAGGAGAAAAAATTTGATAAAAGTATCTTTTAGGTCGAAAGGATTGGCGATTGTATGGTGTGTTATAAGAATTTTCCCGCCCACAGAGTTAACGAAAAAGGGTTGGTTGTTTTTGATTGGTTTCTTGGCTAATCTTGGTTGGATATAATTTTTGTTGGATCCGGTGTCTATCAGAATGTTGATAGTCTCTCCATTACCTGCTTTAGATCGGAAGTAGGGTAACGAACAGGGTTCTACTCTAAAAAATGTAATTCAGTATATTTTTCCTCATTTGTTTCCAGCTCGAAATCTGGTGTTTTTGAATAGTATTCGTGTTGCTTCGTCAGTTTCTCTTGGTACGTCGTTGTACTCTGTAGTTTGTTCGCTAGCGGTGTCTATATGAAAATGTCTCTGTTTTTTGTCTGGCAGTCCGTTTAGTCCTTATGGTGGTGGTCTCTTTTCCTGCTGCAAATTTGGGTCTGTTCATGTAGTTTACCTGTTTTGTCTGCATAGTTCTATCTATGTCCATAGGCTCTGGCCTAGGTTGTGGTTTGGGGGCCAATGGTCTTGGTGGCTGTGTTGGTAGGTTGCCAGAGTATTGTTGGTAATGCCCCCCATATTGTTGCTGTGGTACATAATGAGTTACTCTAGGCGTCTGTGGAACATGAGCCAAGTGTGGAATGAATGGTTGTCGACCTGCGTTTGAGAATTGTTGTACGGATTTTCTCGGTAGGGGTGGTCCTCTACCAGGGCCTTCGAATTTTCTTGAATGGGTTTACTATTATTTGCGTAATTGGTCAGGAGATCTGCGGGCTCTTTGGTTCCCAACAGTCGAGGCAAGTCGCCGTTCAGGCCTCTAACGAAGGTGTGAAGTGCCTTGTCTCTGTAGGATTTGCCAAAAAGATCTATTGATTCTTTTCCCATTTCCATGCAAGTAATTTTGTTCAAAATAAGGGATAGGTGGGTATAAACTTGCTGGTAGAAATCTGCTGTATTTTGATTTCCTTGCACCAGCGAGGTCATTTGGTATTCTAGTGTTGTGACATCGCGCTTATCCGCGTAGTGTGCTGTCAAACATTTTGAGATAGCTGTCCAATTTAGTGGGGTGTTGTAAGACTCCAGGACTGAGTTTGCGTTGCCTACAATTTTGTTTCTGATAACGTTGAGAATTCCGTAATATTTGGGTGATCCTGCTAGTGATGAATATATTTTTAATATTCTCTCTACGCTTTTTCTCCATGAGCTCAATTCTCCTGCTTGGCCAGAAAATTCCCATAAACACTTTACTATATCTGGGACTCGTTCTAATTCACTCATATTAACATTGTTAATATTGAATGCCTGATCAAGTAGTGGTGCAGTGTCTGCGTTTAATTGGCTCAAAATTCTCTCTACTATTTTCTGAATTTGTCCCTGCATATTGGCTACGTTAAGGGGTTGGTTTACTTCATCGCCTTTGTTATTATTAAGTAGGGCAGGCCTAATTAGATTGTTTGGGTTTGCCATGATTATTTATAAAATATTTTTTTTTATATTTTTTGTTAAGGGCAAACAAAAATATATTTTCTCAAAGTGTTTCTCGTATAGGTTTTGTATGTTTTTAGAACAAAAATTTTGTATTTCCGACGTCTTTTTCGTATAGATTTTGTATTTTTTCAAATATTTTTTTCTTTAATTTTTGTTAGTTAATTTTATATTTTCAAGGTATTTCTCATATAGATTTTTGTATGTTAAAAAAAAATTTATATTTTCACGGTATTTCTCGTGTAGATTTTGTATGTTTTTCAAATATTTTTAACCTATTTCTTAATTTAATTAACTTACAGTATAAAATACATCCTGGACCGGTTATTTGGTAGTCTTCCTTTTTGCTGCTGGGGGCTACTGGGGTACCTTCGAAACACCCCGGTCCAGTCGTCTGCGGCGATAGCCTTCAGGCCGATGTAAGTGAGTCCTTTCTTTGCAGGATCCGTCCCCCGGTGATCTTGGCAGCCAATTGGCTACTTTTACGAATTTTTTTTCTTTTCCGTTCGCAAACTGGGGCAGCCTATGGGGTGCTCTTGCAGGTTTACGTTTTCGCGTATCGTAATCAAGGCAGCCTATGGGGTGCACTTACAGGATTTTTGTTACGACCCATTTAACGTTGGGCGCCAGTTAAATAAAAGTTGCTGCCTCTGCCATCGTCGCTCCCACGGAAGCGCTGCAGACGCTGATCTTGCATTTATTGGCTATTGATGCTCGTAGGCATCAGCATTACGTTCAGATGTTTCGAACCACTTTGCGACAGACACTGAATAGCCATCAAAATCACTCACGATTTTCTCAAAATTGTCAACTGATATTTTCGTTTGGGTTTCTCTTCGTTCGTCAACTTCGACCTTTAATGCCAACAACTGTATAAGTTGTTGCATTTAAACTGTAACGTCATTGCTTCATTCCGTGACATTATCGGTCCTTCTTTTCCATACTCTCGCTTTCGTTACTTGTTACTTGTGCTCTTTTACGCGGGCTTTTACTTTTACTTTTTGTTAAACAGAAGACTAATTTAACAACGGTTTTGAAGTAGAAATTCCGAGAATGCTACTTTTCGACTGTTTATACCCTTGCAGAGGGTATTAAACTTTTGTCCAGAAATGTGTAACGCATTAAAGGAAGCTTCTCCGACCCCACAAAGTATATATATTTTTGATCAGCATCAACAGCCGAGTCGATATAGCCATGACCAGATCATTATTTTTGTTGCACGCAGATCAAGTTTAAGAATCGGTCGGATCGGACCACTATATCATATAGCTGCCATACAAACGACCGATATGAAAACAAGTCTTTGTATGGAAAACATTTTTTTTTCCAAGCTATTGCAACCGAATTCAACATTTATTCATTTGACATAGCCATACACGATTCGTAAAAGTTTGGTCCGGATCGGACCACTATATCACATAGCTGCCATACAAACGACCGATATGAAAACAAGTCTTTGTATAGAAAACTGTTCATTCACTAACACATATTGAACCGAACGAGCCCCCAAATGTAAGATTGATGATTATAATGATATTTATTTATATTAATACGACTAATACGATTAATGCGACAATACGACTAATTTAACGACGGCGACGGGACTGCTCTCCACTGCTGACTACTGACGACTGCGCAACGACGACTGCCGATCGACGACCGCCAACTCCGTGTTAAAGAGGGTAGGTTGCAGCACTCTTGTATGTTTCCACCTTACATATTTATATATATATATATTATATATATCAATATTATCTATATTATAATCTATATTATTGAAGAACAAGGTGAAAGAAGGTTGAAGAAATGGGAAAGACGATAAAGCGTCAAACCAAGGTTGAAGGAAAATGTAGTAAAAAGATCTTTTAAGAAAATATGTTCACTAGCCGTTGTAAATAAACTTCATAAATCAAATTCAAGTCAAAATAAAAACGCATACCCCTTATTAAAAGTGTATCCAAATTGTGAAAATTTTACAACTATGTCCAAGGCTGGACGGTGTATGTGAATACAGAACGGTTTTTAAAATAAACAAGTAAGGTAGCAGCAGTCGAGTTTCCCGATTGAAAAATACCCTGTACCTTAGACATGCTTACAATTTATTTATTTAGTATCAATAAATAAATGAAACAATATTCTATTAGAAAAGACGACCATAACAATATAAATTTGGTATGATTTTGGTTATGAAAATAAGTTTCGTGTGTCATAAAGCCATACACATTTCGCTGTCAACGTCGCAGTCGGCGTCGCGCAATGCGTGTTTTGCTGCGCTTCTGCTTCCCTTGCCATAGATTTAGCATGTGGCATAACTTCCGTGTTTCTTATCCGATTTGGTTCAAATTAGATAGCTTTTATAAGCACCAACGCATATGCCGAATTGCATAGCATTAGGTTAATAATTGTGGGCGTGACAGTTTTTTGCGGTTTGCGGGGGAGCGTGGGCGTGGCAGTTTTTTGCGGTTTGCGGGGGAGCGGGGGGTGATATCAAAATAAAACTAGGCTTTGATACGGACAGACAGAGGAACAGACGGACGGACAGACGGACATGGCTATATCGACTCGGCTGTTGATGCTGATCAAGAATATATATTCATTATGGGGTCGGAGACGCTTCCTTCTGCCTGTTACATACATTTGCACCATATTATGATACCCTGATATTATGATTCACCCATTTTTAATGGGTACAGGGTATACAAATTAGTTTGATGTAGGGACAAGGAAATAATGTGTGCGATTTTATACAATTGTTTGTAAATATAGAAATTATTAATATAAGTTTCTAAAGTTAGCAATCTTTATTCATCGGATTCTAAAGATACATTTTGGTTCGCCAAAAATTCGCTTATGGATTGAATTTCTTTTTCTGACAGAACGAATTGAGGTATTATGTTTAGTTTGGTTAATAGATTACTTTCTGCTATGATATTTATGTGCTTGTGTAAGATATCTATATTGAAATTTATTCTGGTGATATATTAAATTAGGTGTATCTCATGTTCATCATTTAAAGTTCTATATGTATATATTGTTATTATGATTCTTAGTGAAATTTTTACTTATTTATTGTTCTTGGTGAATGTGTTTTCTAATGTTTTCAAATCTTATGATGGCTTCTTTGATTGTAATGTGTTTCAATATCTGTAATTAGTCGAAAATGTTATTGTTTATTATGTATATCTATTTTGTATCTATTATTTAATATTTATTTATTTTTCATTTTGGCTGTTCACGTGGCTGGTACACGTATAAGTTCAAACGAACTTGTGCATACAACCGTCTGACTGCCGCGATAGTTGTATAGTTTACTTCTATTCGAACCAATTTGCGTTTCGTCTAGCGTGTCGATAATTATTTAATAATTATTTATTAATCATAAATATAAGAGACGAGTATTGGCCCAATTTTATTTTTTCTTTTTTTTGTGTTTTTTTTTTGGTTTTAGTTTTATTTTTATCATTATATATCTTGTATACACCAGCTTTCGCATCACTTTCACAATATTTTCAACCAAACTTTGCATTTTGGCATTACTCACAACAATATCATTAGAGCGGTGTTTATCCTTGGGTTTGTAGATTGTTCGAAAACGACTGCGCCAGTTACCAGTGCTAGGCCTCGTAGTTGGGTTTTTGTGAGTGGACCTTGGTTGATTTATCCCGGCTCGGCAGATGTGTTGTATATCCCTTTATCTTGTATATTTTATTAAGCCTTTTGATCTTTTAAATGAAATACGCCTGTTCTTTGGTTGTTCTCCAATCGAACTCCACTTTATTTGTTAAACTTAAGTTAAGCTAAATGTATACAAAGATTCTGTTGGCGATATGTATCTGCGAAAGTGCTGGTGCGGCAGTTCTACATGGTTTCTTTAAACGAGAACTGTCGCAATTAACATGTGGTCTAATAACTCTTAAGATGATTATTGAGCTTCCATACTGTACTATTTCCGTGCTCTTTAAAGCTTTCATAAAACTCGGGTACTTATCAGAGAGATGGATGAAGTCAATCATAGTAATGATACCCCAGGCAGGAAAGACCCATTCAGTTTCCTCATCGTACAAGCCTATAAGCTTATTGTCTTGTCTCTCAAAGCTCGCAGCATTTTTCCAGCGCATCAGTTCGGTTTTCGAGAGAAACATGGAACTATTGAACAAGTCAAACGAATAACATCAGAAGTATGATCTGCTTTCGAAAAACAAGAATATTGCAATGAAATATTTTTGGATCTCTCTCAGGCTTTTGATAAGGTCTGGATAGATGGAATAATCTTCAAAATTAAAACAATATCAGATGCAACTCTGAAATGTCAGACGATCACGCTATAAACCCTGGAGTTCCCCAAGGTACCGTACTTGAACCAACGCTGTACGTCCTTTATACAGCAGACATACCCACAAGCAGACTACTTACAACTTCTACGTTTGCCGATGACACAGCGATTTTTAGTCGATCCAAATGACCGGTACAAATCAACTCTCTTTTCACCGAGTGCCGAATCAAAATAAACGAAAATGTAACCATGTAACATTTACACTCAATCTGCAGGACTGTCCTTCAATCACCTTAAGCAATCCCGTAAGCAAATGAAGTGACGTACCCTGGAGTGCAACTCGACCGACGGCTTACCTGGCGCAGGCACATGGAAGCCAAAGGACACACCTTAAGCTTAAGACTAGTAGTCTCCACTGGCTTATCAACTCTCAGTCACCCCTCTGTCAACTCTACAAATCACTTTCGGTTTTTATACCCTGTACCCATTAAAAATGGGTGAAAAGGGTATAATAATATGGTGCAAATGTATGTAACAGGCAGAAGGAAGCATTTCCGACCCCATAAAGTATATATATTCTTGATTAGCATCAACAGCCGAGTCGATATAGACATGTCTGTCTGTCCGTCCGTCCGTCTGTCCGTATCAACGCCTAGATCTCAGAAACTACAAGAGCTACAGACATGTGCCATATATCGTTGGATAGGTAATTACCATACGCAGTACAGGGTGCGATATGAAAGTAATGCGTATGGTTTCATTGTCACGTAACTACCTGTCGTAGCACGCTCGGACCTGTCTGAAAATTTTGGGGCGGAGTCTCTCCTTTCCAACGCGCTCGGTCTCAGTTCGCTCTGAGCAATAGAAGTGGTAGGACGTGTCGTAGAGCGAAGTCATTTTTTCTGTTGTGTCACGGTGCGATGGAGCGTTCGCTGGAACAGCGGTACGCCATAAAGTTTTGTGTGCGACTTGGCAAAAATGCATCGGAAACTTATCAAATGCTTCGAGAGGCCTTTAAGGAGGAGTGCATTTCGAGATCTCAGTGTGGAAGGTGGCACAAGGCCTTCAAGGAGGGTCGAGAGGAGGTCACCGACGATCCACGTTCCGGACGTCCAACAACACCACGAATTGATGAAAACGTTCGCCGTGTGCGAGAATCTTTGAGTTCAGACCGTCGGTTAAACATCCGGGCAATCGCTGACATCCTAAACTTGTCAACATTTGCGGTACATGGAATAGTGACGGAGGATTTGCAAATGCGAAAGGTCTGTGCGAAGCTTGTGCCGAAGGTGTTGACGGAGGAGCAGAAAAACGTTCGAGTTTTGCGCTGTGAAGAATTGTTGGAATCGATTAGAAATGATCCAGGTTTTTTAAATTTTACTGTAACTGGGGATGAATCCTGGATGTTCGAGTACGATCCAGAATCCAAACGACAGAGCTCCGAGTGGCACACACAATTTTCTCCCAGACCCAAGAAGGCGCGCATGAGCAAATCTCGTATCAAAACAATGCTGATTGTCTTCTTTGACGTCCGAGGAATCGTCCATTTTGAGTTTGTACCGTAAGGACAACTGTCAACGGAGCCTTTTACCTAGAGGTACTCAAGAGACTGAAGCGCCGAGTCGTACGCGTCAGGCCAGACATCAAAGACGTTTTCATGCTCCACCACGATAACGCCCCCAGCCACACGGCCTTCGTCGTCACCAACTTCTTGACCCAGAAGAAGATCTCAGTTGTGCCCCAGCCTCCTTACAGCGCTGACTTAGCTCCGTGCGACTTTTTTTTGTTCCCCCTACTGAAGAGAGAGCTAAAGGGAAAACACTGGGAGTCGGTGGAGAACATCCAAGCTCGCGTAAAAAGGTTCTTGAAAGGCATTTCTGTCGAGGAGTTTCAGGGTGCTTTCCAGGCGTGGCATACACGTCTCCGCAAGTGTATTGACGCAGGAGGGGATTATTTTGAAGAATTTTAATAATTTGTACTGATTGGATCAACAAATTTTTCTTAGAAAATGCGCATTAATTTCATAACGCACCCTGTACAAGTTTGTTTTTTTATTTTGATATCACCCCCCGATATCCCCCGCAAACAGCAAAAAACTGTCACGACCACGCTCCCCCGCAAACCTCAAAAAACTGCCACGCCCACAATTATTGTCCTAATGCTATGCAATTCGGCATATGCGTTGGTGCTTATAAAAGCTATCTAATTTGAACCAAATCGGATAAGAAACACGGAAGTTATGCCACATGCTAAATCTATGGCAAGGGAAGCAGAAGCACAGCAAAACACGCATTGCGCGACGCCGACTCCGACGTTGACAGCGAAATGTGTATGGCTTTATGACACACGAAACTTATTTTCATAACCAAAATCATACCAAATTTATATTGTTATGGTACCATTTTCTAATAGAATATTGTTTCATTTATTTATTGATATTAAATAAATAAATTCTAAGCAATATTAGATTATTATATATTATAAATAATTATAAATATTAAATTTTAAATTAAATAAAATAACTTTACTTATTTGTTTTTAACAAATAATACAAAATTTAAATTGTTGTGGTACTCTTTTATAATAGAATATTGCTTCATTTATTTATTGATAATTAATAAATAAATTGTTAGCATGTCTAAGGGTACAGGGTATTTTTCAGTCAGGAAACTCGACTGCTGCTTCCTTACTTGTTTTCTAATTGTACCCAACTATTTAATAGTATTTCGAAGAAAAATGTCCTAAAAGACACCAGACATATATTTGCGAGAGTGCTCGGACTCAAACCAATCTAGTAAACATCCATTGCCTCAAAGGTATAATCTATAACCAAACTGCAACATGCGACATCAAAGGCGTTGGCCGGCAAGAAATCATCAAAGAAATCGAACAACGCCACATCTTCATTTTTAACACCATAATTACCAATGTCACTTCTTCATGCCAGAAGCCCTTCGTAATCAATGGGTCAGCAATTGGGATATAAGCATCTCCTTGAGGAGATTGTGGCGGATCAATTTGGGCAGCATGCATGTTGTTGTAAGTCCCAATTTTTTTGACGTTTGCGAAGGTTACAATTTGAAAGGTGTTCGCAGGACCAAATGACGACCTCTTTGGCATTGCTAAAGAGACTTCTTGGGTTGTTTTTGATGGTATAGTTTCATTGTGTGCTTTATGGAGACGTGCTGACGTTACTCGGTGATGAATCCGGCTTTTGAGGTGTTTGTATATTGGACAGCCTATATAGTTTGCTGTGTGGCTACCCCCACAATTTCCGTACTTTTTGGTGCTGGGATCGCTTTTGTTTGGCGTTCAATGAGTAGAGTCATAATGCTCTCCACAGACGATACAAACTGAACGCAATGTTTTGTGTGCTCTCGTATGGCTACATTGCACAATATTCTTCGCAGTTAGTAATTGGACGGGGCCTTTGCGCTTGCGTTCTTCTACGGTAATGCTACGATGCAGATTCATTTTTCCTGAAAGCTTTAGTGTCAGGTTCCAGCTCGACTTTAAAGAGTGGTTGTTGTTTCCTCCCTTTGTTCAGGATATTATTGACAGTTTTCGCCTTGAAACCCTTTTCACATAATGCCTGCGTGATCTCCGAAGGTAATATGGCTATTATGGGGACGATGTCTTTTCCAATGAGTTAACAAGATTATTATTTTTATTATTTATTATTTTCATTATTATGTTGTTAACCAGAGTATTTGAGCTTTCCTATCGGATGTATATAGGTGGGGGCTTTGGCAAGGTTATAATCACTCTTGAAAACGACAAGCTAGAAGCATACCAATAGATGAAAAACACTTTGCTTTCCAGGAAGTGATGCTCAGCTACCCAAGTGTCAATAAAGAGTTTAGCCTGACAACGGTTGGAGCCGTACTTGAACAGAGTGGGAAACCCATAAGTTATACGCACATTATCAAAAACAGAATAAAATTACGGAACAACCGAAAAAAATGGTAACGATAGTTTGGGCTCTTCAATGGCCTCGAATGTATTTATATGACACTGCAAAAGTATTTATTCATACGGATCACCAACCTCCAACCTCAAGGCCACCACTAAAATAAGAAATAAATAGTATTAGCCCCACGTGCCAGAGTAGCGGCAGCTCGAGACATAACTAGATACCCCCATCTTACTTAATTTGTTTCAGTCTGGAAAAATCACTTTTGGCGCAGCGTTCGACTCCGCTTCCTACTTTGACGACCTATGGAATGCCTAACCTGCAAATCGTGACTTCAGAGATCTAAAGTTCCATTAAGGAGGTAACATCAGCCATCGTTCACTATGTAAATGACCAGCAGCAACAGAAAAAATCTCAACAGCAGCCCAGCCGTTCAACCAGTCCAAACTCAAGGTAAGAGCCAATTATGACATCATGTTATTATTCATATTATTATTATTTTATCTAAATAACTTTGACAGTTTCAGTCAAGGGAAATAAACTCTCCCGAAAAAGTTGAAAAATAAAAGTTAGTTGGATTCGGATACTGCAGGACCAGGACCTCAGCCAAACCACTGCGCCCACCTTGGAGTTTGCGCATCGCTTCCAAAAGATCAAGCGTAGGATGGATCCAGGTACCTTTCCTAAATTGGTTAGGAATAAAGCGCATCTAAACGAAAACTCGGTAAATTAACATAAGTACAGTGGTAACACTAACAAATTCCAACAACTCGCCAAACTCACCACGGAAATGGATAGCGAGAGCAGTGCTGAAGAATTGAGTGACCAGCCCCGAAAGCCAACAAGCCGCCGGAGACGCGGCAAAGCGTACTGTTAGCAAAGCGCCTCCCAAGCCTCCACCAATCGTTATGAAAGGCACCTTCGACGACAATACTCTGATGCAAAGCATCAGGACGATCACTGACGCAAATAAGGTTGAGTTTCGGGCCTCCATGGGTGGAGTTATGAGCCTTTACGCGGCCGACGCCAACACCTTCCGCTCTATTGTCAAGTGGCTTGATGACGAGCGCTACGAATACTACTGCTATCAATTGAGGGAAGATAGGCCATTCAGGATATGCAGAAAAAAGGGCTTCACCATAGCACTCTTCATAGCCACATCAATGAAGAGCTGGTAAAGCTTGGTCACAAGATGTTAGAGGCACACACGTCCCAGCGCCGCAGTGAACCAGGCTGCCCCGAAGCGAGACCGATTAACATGATTTTTGTTAATACTGCCACTGCTTCAAAAAACAAGCACATATTAAATGTCAAGACACTGTGCCATATGAGGGTTGCAGTCGAACCGCTCCGGAAACGAATATATCTTGTGCAGTGTCACCGATGCCAGCAATTTTGCCACTTTGCCAAAAAGCCCACGTCTGTGTAAAATGTGCAGAAGAACACCCCACAAGTAGCTGCACTCGGCCTCGAAATGAACTATGTACGTGCTACAAGTGTGGAGAGCAGCACCCTGCAAACTACTCAGGATGTGCCAAGTTCCAGGCATTTCTACAACGCTCCAGGCCCAAGCGCGGCATGGGTGCAACGAGCGTCCGGTGCCCCAACTTGCCCCCAGACACCAGGGGTAGTGTCTCTTACGCGGACATAACAGGAGTCAGAAACACGGAACATAACCATTATCAGGCACAACAGCGTAATGAAAAAGCCGCACTCGATCCAGAAGTCGCCGCGATCCAGATCTGCATCCAATGGCAAGCGGCAACACAATCGAGAAACTCCTGAAAACGCTCAACGATAGCATCAACGCTCTACATTCTCTCCCAGAGAAACAGATGGACCTATTGTTGATGTTGCTGAAGCAGCAGCAGGAACAGACACAGCAGCAGGGTCAAATTATCAAGTTGGTCTCTGCTCGTCAAGTGCAGCAAGCCTCATAATAATGCCGCTGCGCATTTTAGCGTGGAACTCCAATGGTGTGTCCACGAAGCTGCTTAGCGAGACTCACTGCCGAGGGACAGGCGCGCCTAGGCTGTACGGATTCCATGCCTATCCCGCAAACCACAAAAGAGATGGCAACGCAAAAGGAGGAGCAGCTATCCTGGTTAATTACTGCCGACAAGGTGCAACTTGCGTCTGCAGCCATACAAACAGTACTTGGCACCATTAACTTTGTAGCAGTCTACTGCCCACCGAGATTAGCCTGATTTGAGAAGTTTACCGACATCCTGGACCATAGCTGCGCGAGGTATATTGTGGCGGGTGACTGGAACGCGTCCCACTGGCTCTGGGGTGCAGGAAGGTGTAACCAACGAGGTCGTGCGCTAGCGAATCTTGCCCTGAGCACTGAGGTGAACTGTCTTGCCACAGGTGGCCCCACACGGTACCCGCCTGGCAGACAAGGCTCTCCTAGCTTCATCGATTTTGCCCTGACAAGGGGCATCCTGGGTATCCACGTTGATATGACCGACTGACCGTTCGTTGAGTTCAGCTCCCACCACCTACCGGTAATAATCACGCTGGACGCAGCTGCTTTGGCATACCCGACGTCGGAGAGGCTGATAACCAAGCGAAGCAACCTTGAACTCTTCAAAGGACAACTTGAGAGATCTCTGCACCTCGATATTGAGATCAACTCTGGGGATGAGTTGGAAGACGCCGTTGAATTGTTCACCAGCATAGTCAAGACAGCAGAAAAAATAGCAGCACACACTCCGCCCTGGAAGCCCGCAGCATCAGGGATCCCGATCACCAACGCGATCCAGCTTCTAATCCGTGAAAAGAGACACCTACGCACAAGGTGGATGAGGTCTCGACACCCCCTGGACAAAACAGCGTGGAATAGAGCACAGAGCGAACTTCAACGGGCACTGGCAGATCACAAAGCTGAATGGTTCAATGCGAGACTGGCGAACACTGGAACTGATAATGACGCAACGCACTTTGAAAGGCCACACGCGCCATCAAAAGGAGGTGCGCCATGAAGGAGCCGCTTCTAGATAGCAACGGGACATGGTGTCGGACGGACTTGCAGCAAGCCGAGGGTTTTGCTGGGCACCTGACTAAACGTTTTCAGCCATTTCAGCTAGTGAGCTCAGAGCAAGTAAGCGAAACGCATGCCAGGCTGTCTCAAGCGCTCCAAATGGACCTGCCTATTAGGCCTTTTGCTCCCAGTGAGATATCCGAACTTATTGGTCGCTTAAACATCAGCAGAGCACCTGGCCACGATACTACATGCAACGCCATACTAAAGGCATTACCAAGTCACTCAATTCTCTACATAGCATTGTTGTTCAACGCTATAGTGAGATTGCAATGCTTCCCTGCACAGTGGAGGCTCGCATTAATAACTATGATAAAAAAACCGAGCAAATCGGCAATGAACCCCGTGTCCTATCGGCCTATCAGTCTCCTCTTCGATTTCAAAGGTGTTTGAGAGACTGATTGCTGCCCGGATTGTTAGGCTTATGGACACTCAGGGGATTACTCCTAAGCACCAGTTCGGGTTCTGAGCTGTTCATTGTAAGGTGGAGCAACTTCATTGGCTTTTTCATCGCTCCTGTACTGCCTTTACAGTAGTGATATGCCGCAACCAGATAATCCGTCTACAATGCTGGCCACGTTTGCTGACAACGTCTGTATCACCCACAGATCAAGCTGTGAAGCCTCTGAGGCTGATGGAATCCAGCAGTTTGCCACAACGTTCGCGCAATGGGCGAAGCGTTGGAACATCGGCATAAATAGCGATAAATCCGCCAATGTTTGTTTTTCCTTACTAAGGAAAACCCCGCCTGCTATCGACATAGAAGGAAGGCCTGTACTACAGACCAATTCAACTAAATACCTTGGTCTTACATTGGATCGCAGACTCACCTTCGCCAAACATATCACCGCCACTAGAACCCGCATACGAAATGCATTGAACAAACATGACTCACCTTCGCCAAGCACATCACCGCCACTAGAACCCGCATACGAAATGCAGTGAACAAACATTTTTGGATGTTAAGTTCAAGGAGCAAACTGTCATTGGCTAATAAGATGACCATCTACAAGCAAATTATCGCGCCGATCTGGAGGTATGAGTGCCAAATATGGGGATTAGCTTGTGATAAGCAAATCTAAAGAGTACAGGCGGCCCAAAACAAAACACTCAGATTTATCACCGGATGCGAGTGGTACATTCGTAGCTCGTCACTGCACAAAGATCTCAAGCTGCCCACAGTCTTTTACGAGATTAATAACCACTCCAGCCGCTACAATAACAGACTACAGGAGCAGACTGGCACAACGACTTGCCACTGGGACGTTGCTAAGGATGCTGAAAAGGCGTCATAATACCTTATAACACGATCCCATAGGGGTCGATCCCGTAGACGACTTTAAATTGGTATTATTATATTATTATTTGTTGACTGTTTTCAAGTATTAAGCTAGGCAACTGTCTAGCCGGCGCGCCCTTTGGGCTGAAATAATAGCTAGCAAGGCTATAAAGAGGTCGCTGGTTCCCTAAATAAATATTTTACAAAAAAAAAAAAAAATTTTTGGCTCATCATCATCTTGCGTGCGTCTCGTTGGCAGCCGGTGGATTAGGTTCCTAGGAAGTCGCCTGTTGAACCTCCTTTGTAGGCGATGTCTGGTAAGACCCTTAGCGAATCGGTTGCGATGGCGCTCCAGTCGGTCGTTGTAGCGGCTGGAGTGGAAGTTGCTTTGTCGCCGCGGCCCGTATGCGTATTCTTATTTCACTCACTTGCTTAGAGAAAGTGAGCCGACGGTCGAGTATGACTCCCAGGTGTTTGGCTGATTCAACCAAATACACCCACTGGGGTGTCGTCAATGAGCACTGCTGGTGGTGTTCTTCGTTTGAGGGTGTAGCAAACATTCGTGGACTTGTTGCCATTTATTCCAATATTCCACCTCCTAGCCCAGTCGCCAAATCGTAGTTCTGTATACCATTTGCGGCTTCCTGCTCGCATCTGGACCTGCACGTTATGCACACGTCGTCGGCAAATGTGGCCAGCGTTGACATTCCGTTGCGACTGTCAGCCGGGCGTGGCATGTCGTGGCTATACAGGCAGTATAGTGCGTCCCTAGGCCGCTTCCCTTTGGTACTCCAGCTGCCGCATTATACTTAGTTGAGAGCGCAGAGTGGAACCGAACCGCAAATCTCCTATTCCCAAGGTACGACGTGAGGAGACAGTAGTAAGGCGCAGGCAGGGTATTCATGAATTTCAGGAGCAGGCCAGGATGCCACACACGGTCGAACGCCTCCCGGACATCGAGAAAAAGACCATTGCAGTATTCGTCGCAGTCGAAGGCCGTTAAAATTTGCGCGACCACTTTATGCAGTTGCTCCACCGTGCAGTGACCACGGAGTCCGAACTGGTGACCTGGCATTATTCCCTGGTCATCCATAAACCTGACCATCCGGGCGGCAATCAGTCTCTCAAGCACCTTTGAGATCGATGGGAGGAGACTGATCGGCCGGTAGGATCCAGGATCCTATTCCGGCTTGCCAGATTAAGGGATCATAGAGATAATTTCTAGCTTCCACAGAGGAGAGAAGTACTGCAGCCTCACAATAGCGTTGAAAACCATCGCTACGTAGCGAATCGCTCTGCTCGGTAGGGCCTTTAGAGTGGTGTTGCATATTGCATCATGGCCTGGTGCTCTTTTAGAGTTTTGCTGGGCGATAACATCGGCTATCTCACCAGGATCGAACGCTTGGATCGGCATGTCCATTTGGAGAGAGAGACAGCTTGAGACAGCTGATCGTGAGTCTCTTCGACCTGCTGCGGACTGGCGAGGTTAAAAGGTTGGAAGCGCTCAGCCAGGTGCGCGGCAAACGCTTCCGCTTGCTCCAAATTAGTTCGGCACCATACCCCGTTGCTGTTCACCAATGGTGCTTCCCTTAGGCAACGTCTTTTGATCGCGCATGTGGAATCTGCGAATCTTTTGATCCAGTGCAAGTGCGTCGCGTCGGCTTCAGTCCCCGTATTGGCTAGCCTGTTGTCGAACCATGGTGCTTTGTGTTCCACCAATGCGCGATGGAGGATAGCCTTCGTCCTGTAGAAATCAGCTTTCTCCAGCGCGTGGCGGGACCTCATCAATGTGAAGCGTAAGCGCCTCTTCTCTGCAATGAGCAGCAGAATCTCTCTGGGGACCGGTATTCTGGCTGCTGCGGGTCTCAGTCCGGGGGTGTGAGTGGCCAATCTAGCTGCTACCTGGATTTTGTGGGTGAGAGAGTCGATTGCATCTTCGATGTCCCGCTCGGAGTTCAGCGCAATGTCAAGGTTCAATGACGACTCGAGGTGCTCTTGAAAACGTTCCAGGTTGTAGTTGTAGTGTCCAGAGTTATGATGAGAGGTAAGTGGTCAGAGCTGAGCTCGGCAAACGACCGGATATCTGAGTGTAATTCCAGGATACCTCTTGTCAGCGCTAAATCGATGTAGCCTGGAGACCCTCTACTGCCATAAGGGAACCTGGTGGGGCTACCTGTGGGTTTACGAGTTTACGTCTGAGTTGAAGACTAGATTTGCCAGGGCATGACCTCTTTGCACCTCCCTGCTCCCCAAAGCCAGTGAGACGCATTCCAGTCACCTGCTACGATGAATTTAATCTGATGTTGCTCCAAGTCGTCTGTGGTCCATACGAACCTCGGTGGGCAGGAAAATGAACCAAACTTGATTTGATCATAATCGCTGATCCACCTTTGGCGTTACCCTCACCCGGGTCGTTTGCAATATAGGCCTCGTAACCATACAGCTTGGGCTTGACAGCGTCTTTGCAATGTGTTCCACTGAAAAGCAAAACATCAATCTCGTAGCGCCGCACAAAGCATTCAACTTCGGGCAGTTTCGCGGAGACGCCGTCGGCGATCCATACTGAGATGCGCAGCGGCTTCATTTTGGCGCGTGTATAGCAGTGAGCATATGGATCATCTGCCCTTGCTGTAGTATCATCCTCATTTTTTTAATCTGTTCCTGAAGAGAGCGCAGAGCGTTCATGCCTGTCGTCGAACCATGGTGCTTTGTGTTACGTTTAGCGTCTGCAGGATGCTAAAAGTGTTATTGACCAAATGGGGCTGATGTCCGCCTCTAGACTGACTCCTTTGCCGGCTGTGCTTCCTGGTCTCAGGTTGCTGCTGGGGTGTGGGGTGTGGCACCTGTTGCTGATCCTGCTTGGGGCCCATCCAGGCTTTAGCTACATCTGCGAAGGAGACTCTACTTCGGAGAGGTGCAATCGGCATACATCGAGTAGGAGCATGGGACATAGGTCGATTGTTGACTTCGCTTCTTTCGGCCACACCTCTTTTTGGCTTAGAGCGCTGAAGGAATGCCTGGAGTTTGGAGCATCCGGAATAATTCGCTAGGTGCTGGTCACCACAGTTGTAGCAAGTGCATGGCTCGCTTCGTGGGCGCGTACAGTCTTTGGCTGGATGTTCGCCGGCGCATTTGAGGCAGATGTGCGCCTTACGGCAGTATTTGGCCGTGTGACCAAATTGCTGGCATCGATGGCATTGGGTTGTCGTATTTCGCATGTGGCATAGACCCTTTAGAGCCAGGATCTCCTTATTGTTCGCCGCAGCAGCGATGTTCAAAAAGAACATGATTATGGGATTGGCAGCAGGAGCACCTGGCTCGTTTCGCCTCTTCGGTGTATGAACGTCTAGCACCTTGTGACCGAGGCTTTTCAGTTCATCAATGAATTGATGATGGAGCGTACTGTGGTGCAGTCTTCTAACGCAGACTTGGTCTGTCCTCCTTGAGCTGGTTGCAGTGGAACTCAAGCTTTTCGGTCTCGAGCCAGCTGACTACGCTGCGGAAGGTGCGAGCGTCTGCCGCGTAGAGCCTCAGAAATCCGCCCATCGTTGCCTTGGCAGAGACCTTGTTCAGATCAGCGATTTTTGAGATGTTGTTCATCAGCTTTCAACACCTTCCAAAACTATTGGAGGGGGTTTAGGTTGCGCCTTGGAAGGTGCACTGATAATGCCAGATGAGGATGCATCACGTTTGGCAGCAGCAATTGGTGCTTGATGGCTGGTACTGGGCTGCTCACTCAGTTCCTCGGTTTGCGCAAGCAACCCAAAGCGGTTTGAGCTGCCGCTGTAGGTGGGAAGAGGAATCTTGGTATCAAGTATTGCCTTCTTCATGGCATTCAGTGGAGACCCACATTCCTTCCGCTTAATGCTTGCATCCGCTGAGGGGCTAGCTTGATAATGTCGGCGACTTGGGATGTTGGCATCGGCACAGAGTCTTGGAACAGTGCAATTTTGAAGAGCTCGCCGAGGCTGAGTGAGCGCTTGGTAGGAGCCGGCATCGTAGTTTTTGCATTTGTATCCATAAATATAATTTGTTGTGGCCGCTGTTCAGCGGGGCCACGATTATGATTGTTTGCAGTAAGCTTATATTACTGTGCGTGAGTGTTTTTGTAACTAATGGTGGATCTAGGGATCGCTATTCACAGTTTGTACCACTATTGTGGGCTAAACTTGAGTTTGTTGCGTCGAATTAAAAAAAAAAAATTTAACTTAAAGTTAGCTTTTTAAATTTTTCATCTAATCCTCCTTATGCTTTACAGTATCCAATTCCCCTGTTTTCCCCAAAATCTATAGCCCTTTTTTTTTTAAGTGTAGCTACCTGTAAGCGTACCGCCTTAGAAAAATTCAAAGACAAAGCTATGTTAATATTTTATACGTAGTTGGAATGGTTTTTATATATCAATTCGAGTTTCATTTTTACCAAACGTCCGAGTAGAGCAACGAAGAAGATAAAATGAAAAGAACATTTTTTGTTACTAAAAAAGTTGTTTTTTTAATTGTCTATCGTCGAGTTGTAAAAAAGTTCATCGGAGATAGCTCTTAAATTGACGCAAATTTCGGTTTTTCGCTGATATCTGAGGAAATCCGTGTTTACCAGATATAGTTCAGTACCCACTTTTTACAGTGAAGCTACCCATTTTTCACAGTCCCCTGTGAAGTTTAGAGTTATGGGTATTCGATTGCCAATTGATTTTTTTTGAGTTTCTCTATACTTGAAATGAGGAAAAATTCGTGTATGAAAAAAGCCGGGTAGAAAACGAATAGAGTTGTTTCTCGCTGAAGATAAAATTTAGAAAGTTCGAATATTTTTTTAAAAGTTTTGTAATTAATACATAAAAGAATATAAAAATATTGATAAGGTTTACGGGTACAAAGTCAATGAGAATATATAATAGATTTATGTAAATAGAAAAATATTTACATATCTGCAACAGAATTCACAAAAAAAAAAAAACTAATTAATAAAGTTGATAATGGAACTGGAAATCGCTAATTCGACTTAGACTCGGGCCTCCCGCGCCACAGTTAAGGCACTTATCACTACCAACTCCCCTCTGTTATGCCTCTTGTAGCAACGTTTGCTCTGGGAGCCAAAAAATTACCAATGGTTCAAAATTTATGGATTCTTATGAGCTAAACGATACAATAGTTTGCCTACGCACTTCCTTAAACAGATAAAGGCCCAACGAGAGACGAAGCGGGGATCGCACAATAATGAATTGGCATGGCCCATAGATGAAGAGAGAAAGAGAAAACACAAATAACTGCTGAGCTGATAACGAGGCGTCGCTGGCAAATATAGTTCGAGAACTAATGATCTACTTTTAAAATATTTTTATGCTGCCATAAGACCCAAAAAATTAATACTTATGTCGCAATTTTCTCTAAATGTATACGATATTTGTCTATCAAAACTTATTTGATTGTGTAAATTAAACAAACAAATTTTCTTAAACGAGTAGAGGAGATTAACTTTGCAAAAGAAGTAAATAAAAATGCCTGCCATTAGCGGGATCGAAAAACGCGTTTCATTAAATGTTGATTTATACAATTCAACTATTGAGCGATACAAGCTCTTGATAGTGGTGCGTTCAAATGCCATTTAGGCAGGACATACTGCATGCTGCATACTGAACATGCAGCTCGAAACTATATTGTGTTGTTTGTCTGTAGAAAAAATTGGGCCAAAAAACTCACCAATATGATTATTGGTACAGGAGGAAAAAAAACTGGCGAAAACCCGAAACCGGCCGTGGTCACTGCTCAACAGCCGTCACTTCACATGAACGGGCTCAGTCGGGTAGGCGGTGGTGCCGGTGAGTTCAACTAAATACAGCCCGAAAATTGCGCCACCAACCAAAACCGTGACGGTAATTTGAATGATTTCATGTTCCATACATAATGGGGCCGATGAACATTTCTAATAAAAAAAAAATTTCGCAAATATCTCTCCTACATGTATTTTCTTTTTCATTTTAAAGATCAAGCGCCCTTAATGGAAAACTATTTATTTGTCACTACTGTCCACGATCAACCGATTTTTTTTCTTCTTATCGTTACCATCTCTCGTTACGTTTTCAACAACTTCTACTTTTAGGGGGATGGCAAGACATTAATGTGATGCCACTTTACATATATAGTGACATATCCAAATCTCCATGTATCCCATTATCCAATACATTTCTTTTAACTTAGCAACCCATTTTAATTGTATCACACAAAGTAATACTAGATCAGCATATTTAAACACACACCCTAAGTGCAATCGGTCAATAACATTCCCATGCCGGATAAGACATAAACATAAAGTCCAATAAGTCATAAACATTCCCATGCCCTATCAGACATAACATAAGCGTCCACTGGCCCGTCCGCATAATTAACCAGACACTCAAATTTCGGCAGCCCAAAACAGCAATTCTTAAAATCAAAATTCTGGGACTCATATTTCGTCATCTAGACATATCGGCACCAAAGAAAGCCATAAACATTTTGGAGACAAGGGAAAACCCTGAAAGTCCCGATCAAAATTAAGAACTCAAAATTAACTCCCTCCATTTTGAACATACACTCAATAAAGTAAAAGCTCTACAGAATATTCGTTCAATAAAATAAAAGCTTGGCACCGAGGCTTGATCGCTAAATAAATTGGGATATAAGTTTAAGTTAAGACCCGCCTTCGGGTCTATTCTGAAATAGAAATTATATTTTTTAAAGAAAGATACTCCGGAGTTGTAATTATATTATATATATAAGATGGCCTCGACACGTATCTGGCGATGCTGATTCAACCACAAAATCGTACCTGCAATACGAAATTAGTTGGACTCAACTCATTCTAAGTTTACTGTAATCTTAGCGATTAGCTCGCATACAAACACGTACGGATTCATATGTTATATTTGTATTTTTTTGTTCTATTTATTTTTTTTTCCGTTATTCAGGACAAAAAGTGCAATGCATTTTATTTTATTTACGTATCATGTAAAGATATTTTTTTACGCCTATTTTTTATCTACAGCTCATGCATAATGTTCATCGCTTACTTTTCTGGGTATATGCAGGTTATCCTGCCTGTAAAAACATTTTCATTACCCATTTTATTAACAACTATGAGTTTCTCATCCTCCCTCACTCTAATTCGATTTCTTTTCGGGGCTTCAATTAAAGCCCGATCACCCGAGCTCCACAAAATAAACAATAACACTAAATAGATTTCATAAACAACGAATAATAAATAATAGTAAATACTTAATAAGTGAAAATTATAAAGTTAAAAAATAAAAAATATAGAATAATGTTTTAGAAAATATATTTTCACAAACACGAATTTATTTGACGCCCAACGTGGGTCGATGCAAAATAAAGTTTTAAATAAAAAATTTTTAGAAAATAATTAAAGAGGTTTAATAAAAACCCAAAACTAACGGCACATTTAAACAAGTGGGAAAAGTTATCTTTGGCTTGCCGAAGATGGTATACCCTTGAAAACAAAAAAGTTTTCCATACAAAGACTTGTTTTCATATCGGTCGTTTGTATGGCAGCTATATGATATAGTGATCCGATCCGGACCAAGCTTTCATAAATCGTGTATGGGAATGTCAAATGAATAAGTGTTGAATTCTGTTGCAATAGCTTGGAAAACAAAAAAGTTTTCCATACAAAGACTTGTTTTCATATCGGTCGTTTGTATGGCAGCTTATGATATAGTGATCCGATCGGGATTAAACTTTCACAAATCGTGTATGGCTATGTCAAATAAATAAATGTTGAATTCCGTTGCAATAGCTTGGAAAACAAAAAAGTTTTCCATACAAAGACTTGTTTTCATATCGGTCGTTCGTATGGCAGCTATGTGATATAGTGGTCTGATCGGGACCAAACTTTAAGAAATGGTGTATGTCATATTTAATTCGGTGGCGATAGCTTGGAGAACAAAAAAGTTTTCCATACAAAGACTTGAAATCTGATTAATCGTTTGTATGGCAGCTATATGATATAGTGGTCCGATCCGACCGATTTTTAAACTTGATTTGCGTGCAACAAAAATAAACATCTGGTAAAAATTTCAAAACGCTAGCTTTAAAACTACGGACAGAAGGACATGGCTGTATCGACTCGGCTGTTGATGCTGATCAAGAATATATATACTTTGTGGGGTCGGAGATGCTTCCTTTAATGCGTTACACATTTCTGGACAAAATTATAATACCCTTTTCAAGGGTATAAAAAGTGTTATCGTTAATTGAAAGAAAAGGAGAAAATTAATTAATGCAATAATTCCCTTTTCTAAAAATAACATATTCTGATTTATTATTTATTAGTAAACACTGTCACAGCCTAAACAAAAACACTCAACCGAACACACAAAAAAAAACATTGTCCCAAACGTAATCAAAAACACTTATTAAAAACTCATCTGGACTTAAAAAAAAAGGAAGAAAAATTGCAAAATCACAAAACAACATATAAATAAGAAGGAAGGTCGAAAAAATTCAAAAAATTATCAGCTTAGAAGGACATATCAGCTATACCCAGGACCAATTAGTAAGCTACAACCTTAATATATCATCGTGGAAAATTGAATTGAAGATTTTAACAAATTAACAAGTGAGAAAAGTTATCTTCGGCTTGCCGAAGATGGTATACCCTTGAAAACAAAAAAGTTTTCTATACAAAGCCTTGTTTTCATATCGGTCGTTTGTATGGCAGCTATATGATATAGTGGTCCGATCCGGACCAAACTTTCACAAATCGTGTATGGCTATGTCAAATAAATAAATGTTGAATTAGGTTGCAATAGGTTGGAAAACATAAAAATTTTCCATACAAAGACTTGTTTTCATATCGGTCGTTTGTATGACAGCTATATGATATAGTCATCTGATCCGGATCAAACTTTTAATAATTATGTATGGCTATGTCAAATACATAAATGTTGAATTCGGTTGCCATAGCTTGGAAAACAAAAAAGTTTTCCATACAAAGACTTGTTTTCATATCGGTCGTTTGTATGGCAGCTATATGATATAGTGGTCCGATCCGGACCAAACTTTTACAAATCATGTATGGCTATGTCAAATGAATAAATGTTGAATTCAATTGCAATAGCTTGGAAAACAAAAAAGTTTCCCATACAAAGACTTGTTTTCATATCGGTCGTTTGTATGGCAGCTATATGATATAGTGGTCCGATCCGACCGATTCTTAAACTTGATCTGCGTGCAACAAAAATAATGATCTGGTAAAAATTTCAAAACGCTAGCTTTAAAACTACTGTCTATTTTTTGCATAGAAACAGACGGACAGACGGACATGGCTATATCGACTCGGCTGTTGATGCTGATCAAGAATATATATACTTTGTGGGGTCGGAGATGCTTCCTTTAATGCGTTACACATTTCTGGACAAAATTATAATACCCTTTTTCAAGGGTATAAAAATGGCCAAACCATCTACAAGTCAGGGCCTAAATACAACCTCCGCTATGGGACATCAGTTAGTAAAATTAAGAACCAAAAATCATTAAAGTTGACGATTATCAGAAAGAAAAATTTATCCCAAATATAGGTACAAAGCGAGACTAATGAAGTCTGTCAGAGAATTTTAAGGGGATGAAGATAAATATGTTAGTTGGAGAGAATCAGCAGAGACACCAATGAGATAATATATTAAAGGGACCAGTATATAATATTCAGCGCTATACATTTTACGAAACAAAATAACAGGACTAGCTAATGATGCCCTTATTCATCATTGAACGGTGTTAAGTTTAAAACGCTATATTGGCCAGATTAGATTTTGTATTTAGTGACAAACGACCCATTTATATTATTGAACAAGAATTTAGCGTTATTAGGCCAGGGAAAGTATCAATTTGGGAATATCACAGTTTGGTAAATAAAAAGATGACATTCTTAATAAATAAACAAGTAAGTTAGCAGCAGTCGAGTTTCCCGATTGCAAAATACCCTGTACCCTTAGACATGCTTACAATTTATTTATTTAGTATCAATAAATAAATGAAACAATATTCTATTAGAAAAGAGGACCATAACAATATAAATTTGGTATGATTTTGGTTATGAAAATAAGTTCCCAGGACCAATTAGTAAGCTACAACCTTAATATATCATCGTGGAAAATTGAATTGAAGATTTTAACAAATTAACAAGTGAGAAAAGTTATCTTCGGCTTGCCGAAGATGGTATACCCTTGAAAACAAAAAAGTTTTCTATACAAAGACTTGTTTTCATATCGGTCGTTTGTATGGCAGCTATATGATATAGTGGTCCGATCCGGATAAAACTTTCAAAAATCGTGTACGGCTATTTCAAATGGATAAATGTTGAATTTGGTTGCAATAGGTTGGAAAACATAAAAATTTTCCATACAAAGACTTGTTTTCATATCGGTCGTTTGTATGGCAGCTATATGATATAGTCATCGGATCCGGATCAAACTTACAAAAATCATGTACGGCTATGTCAAATTGATAAATGTTGAATTCGGTTGCAATAGCTTGGAAAACAAAAAAGTTTTCCATACAAAGACTTGTTTTCATATCGGTCGTTTGTATGGCAGCTATATGATATAGTGGTCCGATCCGGACCAAACTTTTACAAATCATGTATGGCTATGTCAAATGAATAAATGTTGAATTCAATTGCAATAGCTTGGAAAACAAAAAAGTTTCCCATACAAAGACTTGTTTTCATATCGGTCGTTTGTATGGCAGCTATATGATATAGTGGTCCGATCCGACCGATTCTTAAACTTGATCTGCGTGCAACAAAAATAATGATCTGGTAAAAATTTCAAAACGCTAGCTTTAAAACTACTGTCTATTTTTTGCATAGAAACAGACGGACAGACGGACATGGCTATATCGACTCGGCTGTTGATGCTGATCAAGAATATATATACTTTGTGGGGTCGGAGATGCTTCCTTTAATGCGTTACACATTTCTGGACAAAATTATAATACCCTTTTTCAAGGGTATAAAAATGGCCAAACCATCTACAAGTCAGGGCCTAAATACAACCTCCGCTATGGGACATCAGTTAGTAAAATTAAGAACCAAAAATCATTAAAGTTGACGATTATCAGAAAGAAAAATTTATCCCAAATATAGGTACAAAGCGAGACTAATGAAGTCTGTCAGAGAATTTTAAGGGGATGAAGATAAATATGTTAGTTGGAGAGAATCAGCAGAGACACCAATGAGATAATATATTAAAGGGACCAGTATATAATATTCAGCGCTATACATTTTACGAAACAAAATAACAGGACTAGCTAATGATGCCCTTATTCATCATTGAACGGTGTTAAGTTTAAAACGCTATATTGGCCAGATTAGATTTTGTATTTAGTGACAAACGACCCATTTATATTATTGAACAAGAATTTAGCGTTATTAGGCCAGGGAAAGTATCAATTTGGGAATATCACAGTTTGGTAAATAAAAAGATGACATTCTTAATAAATAAACAAGTAAGTTAGCAGCAGTCGAGTTTCCCGATTGCAAAATACCCTGTACCCTTAGACATGCTTACAATTTATTTATTTAGTATCAATAAATAAATGAAACAATATTCTATTAGAAAAGAGGACCATAACAATATAAATTTGGTATGATTTTGGTTATGAAAATAAGTTTCGTGTGTCATAAAGCCATACACATTTCGTTGTCAACGTCGCAGTCGGCGTCGCGCCATGCGTGTTTTGCTGCGCTTCTGCTTCCCTTGCCATAGATTTTACATGTGGCATAACTTCCGTGTTTCTTATCCGATTTGGTTCAAATTTAAAAATTATGTAGCTTTTATAAGCACCAACGCATATGCCGAATTGCATAGCATTAGGACAATAATTGTGGGCGTGGCAGTTTTTTGAGGTTTGCGGGGGAGCGTGGTCGTGACAGTTTTTTGCTGTTTGCGGGGGAACGGGGGGTGATATCAAAATAAAAAACAAACTTGTACTGCGTATGGTAATTACCTATCCAACGATATATGGCACATGTCTGTAGCTCTTGTAGTTTCTGAGATCTAGGCGTTGATACGGACAGACGGACGGACGGACGGACGGACGGACGGACGGACGGACGGACAGACGGACATGGCTATATCGACTCGGCTGTTGATGCTGATCAAGAATATATATACTTTATGGGGTCGGAGATGCTTCCTTCTGCCTGTTACATACATTTGCACCATATTATGATACCCTTTTCACCCATTTTTAATGGGTACAGGGTATAAAAACTATATCGAAATATGGCAGAGATATATTAATTACGGCCGAAATAAACGAGAGACATAGAAAGAAATAGTGCATTGAGGGTATTCAAAACCGGTCTTAACGACCATATTGCAGATATAATCTTTTCAATAAACCCTCCGGATTTGCCAAATTTAATGGTTAACAACCATTACATGGTTTTCAACCAGTCGTAACAAAAACAATGAATTATATTATCATGGCCCAAAACCAAATAAAAAACACTGTCAGAATTATAATAACCAAGGTAACAACAATAATCTAAGATACAACAAACGAATGAAAAGAAAAGAAAATATCGTAAGAAACAATTAAAATAATAGGGAACAACGAAGATCCAATAACCATTGGACGAATGGAAATAATGAAAATCAGCGGGAACCGTACAAGCAGCAAGATGAATCAAATAAGAATTCAAAACCGACCAAATTACAAAAATCAGGGGCAGAAAAGATATAACCGAAACGGTGCAATTGAAACGGTTAGCAACAATAAAACAAAAAACTCAAAATAATCAGGCAGACCACACACTATTATAAAGCAAATCGGAAAATCGGAGGAACACTCGATGCACAAATGGATACTATTTGATTTGTACAAATAGTAATGGTTAAAAGTGGTCCCAAACAGAGGAAAAACCCTTTCCTCCCTTACGGGAATTTATATTAAAAAAAATACTGAGATGGGGAAAAAAAAGTTGAGCCAGAATCATTAATAGTTGAAAAAAAAATATATAATACTTTTGAGATTATAATCCTGAGGTAGGAGACGTCATAAAATACGCAACAAGAAAATAAATATCTCTAGAAACAATAAACACAAGAAGACCGGCGTAGACATATCCGCCACAACAAATATGAAAAAAGGAGTAAAATCCAAAAGTTTCAAACGCGAAGTCGTTGATGTACCTAACAATCATAATTTAAATTCTGAAAACCACTTAAGGACGCTTAGAGAACAAAAAATAAGTTATTTAGAAAAGGAACATTCGAAAAATTAATATGCAAGCACCTTTTCGAACAGCTATAAGAGTGGAAATAAATTAGGTCCACGATATACCAATATAAGAAAAACCTTGATAATTTAGCAAAACACTTCCAACAATAGACTTAGAATCAGGGATTCATCATATACTTATGAAATAAACAGACATAGAAAAAACTTAATTTTCGATAAATAATGGTAAATATGAATTTTAACGAATGCCATTTGGTTTAACCAATGCGCCACGAATTTGTCAACGAGCAACGAATGACATGTTTTTCTGTTTCAATCCCTTAACATGTCATGTGTATATGGTCGACACAATAATATATCCAAAAGAATTTGAATAAAAATTGTAATACAGCTGGATAAGCATGCTGTAAGAGCTTATAATTAGCGGAAACAAAACCTCATTCAATTAAACAACACTATACCGATTTAAATAGGATAATTAACATTTTATTAAAGGGGAACATGAAATTTGTATGTAGTCCATTTTCATGGATATAATGTTTTACAAAATGTAATAAATAACAACCACAAACAATTTCTACAATTGCCAAATATCCAATTCCAAAAAACCATTCGGTAACTGAGAAGTTTCCTGGGCCTCACCGGCTAAGCATTTAAGACGAGTTCAAACTGACAGAATATTCAGGAATCAGGAATTGCCCGAAAGTACAATCAAGTGGCTCGATACATTTAAGATGAGTTAAGTCTGACAGATTATTAGGAATAAGAGCAACTCAAAAGTACAATCAAAGTATACATTTGGATAGTAACGAAAAACCTTTTGATTGACTACAAAAAAATTCAGCATGAATATATTTCATCTATACTTTTGGTGATTATTTGTGAAAAAAATCCTGGAGACAGAAATAAATTAAATACTAGATATAAGAACAGATTGTAAAAGAAAATTTACCAAAAAAGGTAATAATAAATAATAAGAACAGATAATATAAAGATAATATTAAATTAAAAAAAAAACTGCTTATATAAAAAAATTAAACAAAAATTCAAATTTTATAATTGCATTAACCCTGATTTTAATATCGGCCAGATGCGAAATAAACGATGACTCAAAGAAAATAATTACTGTAGAATACTTATATATTACGAATAATGAAAATAAAGATGTACAGTCGGAAATACTATACGACTTAGAATTAATCAAAATAACTTTATCCCAAATACTACCGCCTTGAACTAAAAGGGGATTAAATAAATTAGGTACAATTTGGAAATAAAAACTCCTGGAACTCCAGATCATGATGATTTCGTAACTATTTTAAACAACATGAACGATGTAATTGAAAATAAAAACAAACCATTTATTATAAATTATAATTTTTTTCAAGATATGAAAACTATCCGATAATTTCAAACCAGCTTTAACAAGCCAGGAAATGGCTTTAAGAAAACACCGTCTAATATTAACATTCGATATATATAATTTAATTGATACAATGACAATTGTAAAAATTGGCAAAAGGCAGTCACCCATAACCAGGATAAGGTGAGAATCATTAAATTCAGGCAAAAATGTTATAATGGCAGTTAGGTGGTGCATTTAAGTTTAGGAGTGCCTCTCGCACTTAATGATTTAAAAAGCTATGAAGTTGATTTTGGAAGGGTACGAGATAGGTATACGTTTTTTATTTATTTAAACAACAATTTAACAAATTTCTGCTAAATATGAATAAAAATATACACATAACTATTCTAGGAGGTATTCCATGATTTTAAGTTTATTTACATTAAGAGAGAGTTCAGGGGATGGAGTATGTGATAAAAGGTTATAGTTCTTACAAATAGTGCGAGTCGTGTTCAGCGAAGTTGAATCTGCAGATAGGTCGTTACCTTCGTCCTTCCCTTGAAGGACGGGTCGGAAGGACCTAGTTTTCCTATTAGGGATGGAAAAATATAGTTGGCTTAGCAGGTGTTTAGAATCAACCATGCCATGGATTAGCATGTGTAGAAACATGACCTTTAACAATTTAAGCCTGCAAAGGTACGGCGGGAGACGATTATTTAATGGAAATAACAGAAACTGCTTTGCACCGACTCAATACTATTTTGGTGAGAGGAGTATTGAGGACTCCAAACGCACGAGCAATATTCAAGGATAGGACGAACTAGGGTGATATACAGGGATTTGGTGGTGAAAGGATCTTTAAATTCTTTAGACCATCGCTTAATAAAGGCTAACATTCTCTGGCTTTATTCACTGTCACAGAAATGTGATCATTAAACTTAAGTTTATGATCAAAAAGAACTCCAAGATCATTGATTGTGGAAACACGATCAAGGACGTGATTTCCGAAAGAGTAAGATATGATAAGCGGCACACTGCGATGGAATGTCATAAGTTTGCATTTAGAGCAGTTTAGGAACAGAAGATTAATTGAGCACCACAAATAGAGTTCGTCAAGGTCTAATTGCAGATGCCTATGCAGGAAATGTTCCGAGAAGGAATAGCATAACTTGACCTCATCATCAGCATACATAAGCGTAGAGGCATAACTAATCACATTAAGAAGATCGTTCACAAAGAGTATAAACAACAGTGGTGCTAGATGACTACCCTGAGGGACACCCGATGAGACATGGATGACCTTCGACTTGGTAGATTTAAATAGGACACGCTGGGTTCGATCTGGGTCTGAAAGGTAGAAAGCAACCCACATCAGGATATTTGGCGGAAAACCAATAAGCGAGAGTTTCCGTAGCAAGAGCTGATGATTAACTGAATCAAATGCTTTGCTGAAGTCAGTGTAAATTACATCAGTTTGCAAGCCATGTTGAAAAACTCGGTTGATTTTCGACGAAAATTCAAGTAGATTAGTTGTTGTCGAGCGAAGTTTGACAAAGCCATGCTGTGCAGGTGAGATTATGCTCTTGCATGCATGTTGAAGCTGCGATGTGATGAGTTTCTCAAGAAGTTTGGGAATCGCAGAAGCTTAGCAATGCCGCGGTAGTTCTCAATGGAAGCCTTAGAGCCTTTTTTATGAATTGGTATTAGGTATGATTCATTCCATAATTTAGGTAGGGAAGTTTGCTCCAAGGATAGGTTTAATAGAATAGTAAGAGGTAAAGTGAGAAGATCCGAGCACCTTCTGAGGATGCAGCTAGGTACGGTGTCTGGGCCTGGTGAAAATGAGATTTTAATTAATGAAAGAGCCGTAAACACATCATGACTGGAATTTAGAAAAGGAAATGTTATTTATGTAGGGTAAATGATGGATAGTTAGAGGAGGGATCAAATGAATTAGATGAGTAGGTTGACTGAAAAAATGACGCAAATAGATTAGCAATGCCGAGATGCGAAGAGTCGGAAGTATTATTATATGAGAGGGAAGGGGGGAAAAGATTGGATTTGCGTTTAGAGTTTACAAAAGAGTAAAAAGAGCTTGGATCGTTGCGAAAATTGAGTTTGCATTTAGAAATAAAATTTTTATATAGTTTATTGTTAAGGTCAACAAACTGGTTGCGGATTAGAAGGTAATTAGAAAGATATAACAAGGTTGGAGACTTAAATGACTTTTTGTAAGCTCTAGATTTCCTATTTTTAAGGAGAGAGAGGTGCTTATTAAACCATGGAGGTTTAGACGTTGATGGAGTTAACGTTTCAGGGACAAACTTATTTATAGCGATTTGAATTACTTCATAAAAATAGTCTGTAGCTTCCTCGTAATTGCTGAAACTATAAAGATAACTCCAGTCAATATTAGTCAGGTGATTTCTTAGGTCACAATAGTTGGTTTTTTTAAAGCATTTTTGACGAGGCTGCTCGCTATCACTGGGGGGGACTTCAGGAGAGTCAATAATTAGCGAGACTAAGAGTGTTGGGTGGTGAGAGTCCTCAGGAGTAGATAAGGGAGGAAACCTTGCTATAGTGGCAGAGGAGGTAGTATTAGAGAAAATTAGGTCAAGCGACCTGCCACGGGAGTTTCTTAAAGGGTTAAGTTGGAAAACGGCAGAGTCGGCTAAGCCATCAAGGAAGTCATTTTGGTTGGTGGGTAAAAGCGAGTTATCCTCATCCGAGTTGATCCATGAATTGAGGGGCAGATTGAAATCCCCCATAACTAGAATAAGATCAGCATCATTTAGCAGGGACAAAACTGATTTTATTGTATTTCAGTGGGCATACAAAGAATTGCATCACACAGAGGAGGAGTGTAGGAACAAGTAACGATAAGGTTAAAGGACTCAGAATGAATTTTAACGGCTAAAAATTCAATTCCGAAAGGATTAGCGATAGTAATACGTTCAACTGTGTAGATGTTGTTTACGGCAATCCGAACGCCACCTCCAAAGGTTGGGCGACCTTCCCGAAAGACAGTACTTCGATACCAAAATTTCATTGTCTATGACAGTGGAGTTTAGCCAGATTTCTGTTAGCACAATAGCATTGAAGTCAAAGGAAGAACTGTTAGTATAAAGTAAGTTCAGTTTTCCAAGAAAACTGCGAACATTTTGGTAGCAAAAAGAAAAAATCTTGTTGCTTAGTTTTTTGAAGTATTAACTGGACTGGATTTAGCAAGGGAAGCTTCTGGTAAAGTTATTTTGAATGAGGATATGCTACGTTTATGCTTAAAATTAAATTTGGTTACAAACAGTTCTGAGGGAGCTATATTTAGATTGTTTGCAAGGTGAAACCTAACGTCATCTGCAGAGGCATCAGGCATAAGCCGCGATACAAAGATGGATTTGCGGGGAGCCACAGCTCTCAGCGTAAGTCAGCGTTTCAGTTGGAACACCCATCAATGGCTTTTGTGATTTTACAACGGGTGGGCGGGTGGTGTGGCGGCAGGCAGGCGTAGTGATGGAGCAGCAGGCTGGCTTGGTGATATGATTATTGAAGATTTTTCAAGCATGGGACCAGGTGGGAGATTCCTACTGGCAGGTTCCGGCGTATCAACTTTTGCAGGGGGAAGACCGGGGTTCTGAATAGCTAGGATGGGTCCTGGCGGTTCGCCAGGAGCATCAACCATAACATTGCTTACCGGCAAATGTGAGGCTGGAGTGGTACACATATTCATATTCTGGTTAGTGTTAGCAATTTTCCGGAAACCGTTTCGAGTTTGCCGCATAAACGTGCGCATCTCGTCTTCAATCTCTCGACAGGCCAAACATGACCATGTCAAACCGATGCCTTTGCCCAGGAGATTACCAAGTCGGCCATAATGACCAACGCCAGCGCATTTCATGTGCGAGCAATTGTCGCATAGCCAGCAAGTTAGATAGGAGTCGCCAGTAATAGCTCCTCCAAATTCGCATCTCTTTGAGGTACAAACCAAAGACATTTTGGATAATGAAAGAGAGAATGCGCTCAAAAACAGAATGGTCCAGCGAATGTATGATGAAGAGAGTGATCCAGCGACGATAGCGTGGGAGCGATTTCGGCGAACAACAGGAGCAGCGTCAATTCAGACGGAGATGAAGAAGCTCCACAAAAAGGGGAGTGCGATAGAGAGCGGTGAGCAGCTTGTAATAGCGAAACAAGGCAACGGTTAATGGTTACTTTGTTGTTGTTGTTTGCGAAACACAGTCTTATCACGTTTAAAATAAAACGAAGAATATCCGTTTAAAATTAAACTTACGAGGTGTTCTTCAGTTTGTTGACCACTTCGCGATACAGCTGGTTGATTAAATCAATTTAGAGTTGATAATAGGTTGCAGGTTCGTTCGGGAAACGTTCAAAATTACGGAGCGATAATAGGCAGACGTGCATAAAGTTCAACGTTAAAGAAAAAAAATAAAAATAACGGGCAATAAGAAAGCAACCTCCGAAAGATGTGCGATCTTCACGAAAGACTGTGTACTTGGAGACAAAAATTTCATTATCAGTGACTGAGGAATTTGGCTTCAGAATGAAACTCCGTTTGGAGTCGAATTTTTCGGCCAGGTGAATCAGTATGACATGGCTATCCGTTAATAACATATTTACATGCACTTAAGTTGGAATACTGTGTTGAGGATTTGACACTAAAAAATCTCTTCCGAATTGTTCGCTCTTGAAAATGGCACATGGGGCAAACTGATAAATAAAATTTCATTATTTCTTTTATTTCTACCTCTGGAGGAAGTCGCAATTTCCTTCCTTCCCATGAGGCTAAGCGATTTGAGGTAATGACCCAATACAATGCCAATTCCCATGGAAATTACGAGCAACAAGGGAATCACAGAAGGTCGTGGGTAGTTGTTAAAGCGTTGAACATGTGCATATGCATATAAAAATAAAGTTAAAAGGGATCGGACCAACCACCATTAATAAACAATGCATTTTATGACCGATCCCTTAAATAAAAAAAATTCACTTGACAAGGTCACACATATTAATAATAAGTAATCAATTTTTTGACTGATCCCTTAAAAGAACATGTACACGCATGCGTTAGGTGACACCACCATGCTAGGTAAAGGTCATAAAACACTTTGGCCGCCAGCGCGCATACACATGTAAGTCGCTGTGGGAATACATATTAATGATAACAATTCTTGTTAGTACATAATAACATAATTGTAACATTTTTGTATGTTTCTTCAAATATTGAATCATCTAAATAAAAAAGTTTATAAACGAAACTCATTGGAGTAACAACTATTTTGATTTCCTCCCCTTAACGTGGTTCATCGAGATACCCTGTACTTTTCTTCCTTGTGGTAAGAGATAAAAACTCAGTCCAGGGTCGCTAAAAAATAAGGCTTTGGACTAGGTAAAAAAAACAAAAACCTAGTCAAATGAAAGCCGTCTGTTTTCCACTCAAGTGGTAAGAAACAAAGAATAAAATACATGTCATTGAGCATATATAAAAAAATTGTGGGCGTTCGTGGCCATACAAGGGAATTAATTACAAAAACAAACACCACCAAGTAGAGGCAACATCAGCGGCAAAGTAAAACAGCATCGGCGGCAACAACGAGCAGAGGCATCAAAGGTAACATCCGAGGTAAAGACAAGAAGTACCAAAATGTAGTCAAAAGGAAATTTAGTTAGCAATATTGCCAAAACTGAGCTAGATGCCAGGCTTAAGTGTTCCATCGATCAAGTGGTGGAATACCAAAGCCAAAAATATAAAGAAATCTAGGTAAATTAGGTTTAGTTATTGTTTGTATTGTATTTAATGACGGTGCGTGCTCTTGCCGTTGTACACAGACCGGCGAGGATTTCGGACGACGACTTCAGACTTACTGCAACGGACAGCAGAGTTCGGTGTGACCAGAGGACACAAGCATGTAGGGTTGCCGGATGCATTTCCAACAAAAGCATTGAGTCCCCAGGAGCACATTAGAAAAAAATATGTAAATATTATTAAATTAAATAAATTAAATGCATATGTTTCAAACATATTGAGATTTAATTGTTAATAGTTTACAAAGCACAATAATATTTGAAAAGGCAGCACAAAAACTAAAATTGCCGAAAATCCGGTTTCATAGTGAGATTAGTGGTATATCATCCACGAATAAACTTATATGAAAACACATCTTAATAGGCAACACTATTAAAAATACAAATTCAAAAATATTAAACGTTAATGGAATTATTTTACCGAAATTAATACAAAATCAACCTGAAAATAAGGTACATATAAATAAACAGGATTGAAAAAAATGTTCGTTAGATTTTAGACCACGTGGTATTGATTTAATAATAGGAGCTGACTTATACGCACAAATTGTAGTGCCAGGAATAGTTAAAAAAGGATGCCTTCTCGGCTAAAACACGATCTTTGGTGGGCATTGTCAGGACGAGCATAGTCCACAATAAAAAAATTGTATATAACCACTGTCGTCGCTCGAGTGGAGTTGCCTTCAACGGCTACCCCCCCTTGGATCCGAAGGAAAGGAAAGACTCTTCCGGCAGTAGTAGCTCGTTTTATTCTATAATCGTTCTTTTTAAGGTATTTCAACATAAATTATTCTAATCCTATCTTACCGCAGTTTGCCCTCCAAACTCTCGTGCGACAAAGCACGCTAAGTTTTTCGCGGCTTGCGATTGCGGCAGACAGTGTGCCCGCACACTACTAAATCCTATCACTATCACAGAAATACGACGTGGAAATGTCGCACAATCAGCTCTGTCAAACTGTGCCTGTGTGACAGTATTACGGGCCTCCTCGCACTGTACGGCATGCACAGTGCAGCAATCAATTGTTCTTGTCCAGGTAGGGTACCAACCCTCGAATGTCGCTCGAGCTAGCGACGTCGTGTCCAGTTTCCACCGACCTCATCTCGTCGGGAAACGACTCCAACTGTGCCTGTCTGACCAACAGGTTCTCCGCGTCCTTACATTCTGCTGCAGTAAGGCCATATTTCTAAAGATCGCTTCTCTGCTTGCGGCATACGCGCGAGTTACGGCCTCAGCATTCACCCTCGGCGGTCCCCGCCAAAGCCGCCTCGACAACCAGAGGTCTAGGGGGCACCAAGAAATACTTTGTTGCGGCACACTTAAAACGCTGAGACATAGTATCAGAAATAAACATCAGAAATATCAGAAAATAAAACATTCACTCAGATTTTCAAACTCAACTCCAACGGACGTTTATCTTGGGGATCAATACCAGCAAATCTTCACTACTCAACTTCCGGACCTACGTTGGGAGCTAACTCGCGCAAACCATAGGACCCAGGCCATGATCCTCACCAGGCGATTGAAGCTCGAGAATCTCTGAAACTGAATAACTAATGCAAACTCACTGGGCATCTCTTCTTAATCAGGGTCATCTGGAACACGCTCAGTTCTTTCCTCAGGCCCCGCCCAGCTGGCTGCTGGCTGCCTCAAAAATGCAGGTCCTCTTAGCCACCTTGAATCCTGGCAATTCTATGGCCCAGACTGCTCCACGCCCAAAACAATGGCAAGGACATCGGAACTGTCCCACGACGTCCATCTCTTTGGGCCAAGTCGCAAATGCTTTGCTTAACTCCTCTGGTAGTGGTTCGTCCCACTGGATCTTCTGCCTCCAAATCTCTCGCAGCAGCAGCTTTGCTGTAATCATGAGGCAGCACAGGAATCCCAGCGGATCAAACGTCGACATCACCAGGCTCTTCGTAGCGGCTCGATCTCAACTCAGAACGCTGCTTGGCACTCGATGATACTCCACGTTGAATCTGAAATCATCCGTGGCTACCTGCCAACGCTTTCCGAGGATTTTTTGCTCAGCATCACCCCATCCGACGCTCTTGACGCGTCCAGGTCCTAAAGCCGTCTCCACGGTGGGCGAGCTGGATGAAAACTGGCATAACTCGAATCCAGCATCCGCATGTATGTCCTTCACTCGGGTAGATACGCTGATAGCCGCGCTCTCTGTAGCGAAACTGTCCACATAGTCATCGACATAATGGTAGTCGGTGATAGCCTTGACTGCTCTCGGATTCGAATCCCGAAACTTCTTGGCACTTGGTGGAACATCTCCTTGATGTCACCGCAGACTCCGACTGCTCCGTCTCTGAAATAAAATAGCACAGCTGGCAAAGGCTTAAAATGCCGAGGCTCTTTGTCCAGCTCCGAATTTAGCGAGATTCCTCCAACTTTGGCTGCAGCGTCAAACACAAGCCGTACCTTACCGGGCTTGTTGGCTACGTACGGTCCCTCTATAGCGAACCGCCTCGTTCTAAGTGACAATCCGAGATGTCCGTGATCCAGGCCGATGAGTAGCTTCGGAACCGCGTTGCTGTAGGGCTTCATCGGCAGACGCGCATCCCTATTCACGCCTTGGACATCCTGTCGACTCAATGTCTGCATCGGCAGACTCAGGCTCGAAATGGCATACACATTTCTCAATACGTGGCGAGTGAGCTTTCCAACTCCGCTTATCTTTAAACTCACCATGTTGGTAGGCTCTCTGGTGCCCTACCTCCTGCTTCACGCGGAGCTCCTCTCTCCAGGCTGTTTCTGGGAACGGCTGGCTGCTGGTTCCCCTCTTGGTCCCTGTGACCATCTCGCACCGAATGCATCCTGGCCGGGCTGCGTCTGCGAACTGCTGGCTGCTGGTTCCCTCCGTGGCGTCTGAAACCACCTCGCTGTTGCGGCCTTCGATCCTTGTCCGCGCCATGTAGCAGACGGTGATGCATCATTCGGCATCCATTGATCTGGCATTCACCTCGCATATAGCAGGATCTAGCGATGTGCCCGCTTCGTAGGCACGTAAAGCAGAGTCGGTGGCTCTTCACAATCCTCCAACTTCCCGGCGGCAAAGCTTTAACGAATTCACTGCAACTCGTGATTCCATGTTGTCCTCCACAGATTGGACAACCTTCATGACGATCATCATGTTGATCGCCTTCGTTATGGTCGATGCTCGCATGCAGAACTCGACGCCTCGGCTCCTTTCCCTCGACGTCCAAAACCACCACGTGCACACCACGTTTGCGTACTCCTGTAGCCACGCGCTGAAGTGGACAACAGTGGGAAAGGGCACAATCGTTGCAGCATGCCTGGCCCAGTCCACTCGCTTGCTCGTAGGAAGCTTGGCCACAAGCTCCTCCATGAGGGTTGGGTTCTCCAGGTGCTGCTCCGCCGTCGCTGACTGCAAGAAGGCCGCGAGGGTACTCACTCGACTAGCGAAAGGAATGATCTTCGCCAAATTGTGCTCCGAAATTGGCTTCACCTCTTGCACGCTGTTCAGCTGGCTGCGTATAAGCTGCTCCGGTCGGCCGAACCTGCAGCGCAGCTGCTCCATCACGGCGCTCACATTCCCTGGATGAATTAGTAGCTCCTTCACTGTCTCACGGGCTTCATCCTTCAGCGCCTTCAGTAATCTCTGGTTGTTCTCCAGATCCGTGCGATTGTACGCTCGGGTCGTCTCCACGAACGCACAGCTGAAGATCGGCCACTCCTCGGCGTGCCCTCCAAATGCAGGCAAGTCCGGAAGCTTCCGTGGCCCATATGCTCCCTGGTTTCCATTCGGCGTCATCGCGGCGTAGGATCCAACAAATGGCGATGCTGTTGCCACATTGTGGACGCTCACGCCCGGTAGCACGAATCCATGCGCTGGCTGCGCAGTGCTTGTTGCACACAGTGGCTCCACAAATTGGTTGCTAGTCGTTAGCAATGGCGGTCCACTCCAAGATGGCGTCAGCGTGCAGGCCGCACCGCTCGCGCCGTCACCGTTATAGGGCACCGACCCGACCCCGTTATGTTGGCGCGCAATTGGCGGTGCTCCCACTTTGCAGGGCTTTAACTTTTTCCAGCTCCTTCTCCAACACTGCGATTATCTCCATGAGATCCAACGTGAGGGTCTGGTTCCTCTCCGGCGCTGAGCTCGCAGCTGTGACGACAGTGCTTCTAGGTTGGGAAGCTACTGTAGTCACCGTAGTGGCCGGGCAAGAAATCGTCGCCGCCGTGATATTCACGCGGCCGGGTTCCTGCTCCACTACTTACTGGCTGCTGATCCGCTCTCGTTGTTATAGGGGTGGCTTCCCCTCCATTCAGCCGGGCACTCTTTCTGGGGGAATGCTGCACCTTCCCCAGCTTCAATATGGCGGCGCCTGTGCGCGCTCCAAAATGGCGTCTCCGACACCTTGTGGCCGCTGGCTGCGGCCGTCGATGCTTGGCGCTCCTTGCGCCTTGTGACCGCTGTCTGCGCTCACAAATCCTCCTCGCTGGCCGTCTAAGCCGTCACCCCAGTTCCTAGCAATTTTTTAACTGGCCGTCTAATCCGTCATTCCAACGCAAGTTGCCCTTGCAGTCTCCCTCGGATGTCGTCGCTCGAGTGGAGTTGCCTTCAACGGCTACCCTCTCTGGATCCCGAAGGATAGGAAAGACTCTTCCGTCAGTAGTAGCTCGTTTTATTCTATAATCGTTCTTTTTAAGGTATTTCAACATAAATTATTCTAATCCTATCTTACCGCAGTTTGCCCTCCAAACTAGAGCTGGAAAGAACATCGGCGATGTATCGATACATCGATGTTTGCAAAACATCGGAGACATCGAGATTTTCAAACATCGATGTTCGATGTTTAGGCTTTACCATCGTAACGGTCACGACATCTCTTTGCAGCGATTTGGTAAGCTAAACACGTTTTTCTTAGCAATTCAATAAAATAAACTAAAATAAATTATTAAATTATTACAGATTGTGATTAATATTGGTGTTGGCGGCGTTTGGAAATGGAGAAGGCTTTGAAAGAGCAGAACAGCGATGGTAATTAGAGTAAATAGTTACAATTATATGATTCCTAATTTAATATTTTTCCAATGTAGTTGCCAGGCGAGAAGAAAGCGACGCCGGAGTTATGGTACCAAGTAAGCGAATAAAATATGGGCAATCTTCTGTTTGGAATTATTTTGTCAAAGCGGCTGATGGCAAGACAGCCAAATGTATTAAATGTGGCAAAACATATCAAACAAGTGGGAATACGACCAACTTGTCTTGCCATTTAAAGAGGATGCATCCTAATTTAACAATTAGTGAACTGCCACAAAGGCAACAGCCGTCAATGCTGTCATTTATTGACAAAAAATATGAAGCGTCGTCGAACCGAAAACAAACACTGGACAGTGCCTTATGCTATTACATTAGCTCAGACTTGCGCCCTTTTTCAGTGGTGGAAAATAAAGGCTTCCGCAATTTTGTAAGCCTCCTTGATCCAAGGTATGAAATGCCTTCGCGGACCACCTTGAAAAATGTTACAATGGCAAATGCATACGAGGAAAAGAAGACCAAGATGCTTGAACTTTTAAAAAACGTAAAGCACTGTGCACTAACTTCCGATTGCTGGACGTCAAGAGCCAACGAGTGCTATATTACTGTGACGTGCCATTTTATAACAGCGGATTTCGAATTGCGCACTGCTGTTTTGGCCACTGAAAAGCTCATCGACGAAACGACCCATTCTTCTGAAAATATTGCAAACTCTATTTGCACAGTACTTGAGGAATGGAGAATTTTAGGAAAGGTCACGGCTATGGTTACAGATAACGCTAAAAATATGATAAAAGCATGTGAGATTCTGCAAATAAGACATATTCCGTGCTTTGCGCATTCAATCAATTTGACAGTCCAGGACTGTTTGGCATCAGAAAACATCAAGCCTATTCTTGATAAATGTAAGCGTATTGTTTCATTTTTTAAAAATAGCACAATTGCGTATGCCAAATTTAGAGAGGCTCAAGATTGCGAACGCCCATATAGTTTAAAACAAGAGTGTCCAACCAGGTGGAACAGCGCCTATTACATGGTGGAACGAATTTTGATAACAAAGGTTGCAATCACAAAGGTTCTATTAAACACGCCGAAAGGGTTAATGCCGCTAACATCCGATGAAATATCAATTCTGGAGGATTTGAAGGCAATACTTCTGCATTTTGAGCATGCAACGGTACACACGTCTTCGAGTACTTCAGTGACAGTGTCATCGGTGATTCCGGTTGTTTGTGGTATTTTACATAACCTGACAGCCTTGAAAAGTAACCTCCAGACCAACGTGGGTCGAGATGTCTGTAATGACATACTTCAAGGGGTCAATAAAAGATTGGTCCCTTATGAAAATCGGACTGTTACACGAATGACCACCATCTTAGACCCTCGCTTTAAAAAGGAGGGTTTTTGGAATCCATTTAATTCCTCTCAAGGAGTTAAATCCTTAGAGGATGAACTGTCTCACAACAATGCTCAAACAAAATCTCCTACATCTTCAAACCCGCCAACACCAAAATCTACAGCAGAGTCCAACTTGTTCGGTTTCTTACAAGCCAACAAAAATCAAAAAATTCAAAACACTCGCGTGGATTCCATATTAGCTCTGCGACATTATTTAAATGATGCTAATTTGGAGCCTTTACAAAACCCTTTAGATTATTGGAAGGTACAAAATATAAAAATTTGAATGGTAACCAACTTAAAAATCCAATTTCTTTTTTCAACAGATATCCAATGACACCGCATTCAAAACATGCGTTTTGAAATACTTCTGTGTACCGGCCACCTCTACTGAAAGTGAGAGAATGTTCAGCAAGGCAGGCCTTGTTGTGAGCGAAAAACGAAGCTCTCTAAAAGCTAAAAATGTAAATATGATATTATTTTTAAACAAAAATGACTGGATAAATTAGTTTTAGTTAAGAAGTTTTGTTTTGTTTAAGAACTGAATGTTATTTTTTATTTTCGTTTAAATTGAATTGTTATTTCATTATAATTTTTGTATTGGACTAGAGAGTAGTTTTAAGTTTAATTTTGATTCTCAAGTAAAAAAGCAAACTATGGATCTCAAATAAAACGTAATTTTTATAAATAATTGTTGCACATTTTGATTTAGTTATGGTATTGATTTATAATATGAAAAGGCGGTTTACAGTGCTGCACATCAGGGGCCGTGGGATACTCTCGGTTCTTAGGGAAAACAACACCCTCATCCTCCACGGCCGACACCTCCAATCATCATTTTAAAAAAATACACCCTAAAAAGTTCGATGTATCGATACATCGATGTTCTTTTCTGAAAAACATCGAAACATCGATGTGGGCAAACATCGATGTATTTCCAGCTCTACTCCAAACTCTCGTGTGACAATGCACGCTAAGTTTTCGCGGCTTCCGATGGCGGCCGACAGTGTGCCCGCACACATTTATCTACTAAATCCTATCACTATCACGAAAATACTGACTACGCCTATCGATTACACCAATCGATCCGCGACAAATACCATGCCTTTGATTGTTAACGTCTGGGAAGATTACACTTTCATAGTAACGGAAATACACATGTTTTCATTTGCCTAAGTGCTATTTTGTAAGTCCAATGCCGCTCCTGATTGTATTAACACGACAAATCCTATAATGGCATCAAACGAAAAAATTACGAAATTTTCCCAAAAATTGACTCTAGGTTTGGAATTTGACTGCTGTCAGCAGCTAATGATTAATTTCAATGCGAGTAGTTTGCAGAAAATTTTAAACAAACTTATATAGTGTGGGAAGTAGAGTAAATGTAAGTCTAATTAGGATTAATTAGTAATAATATGTTTATGATGAGATGAAAGGCTTGTATTACGGCAACTTTCCGGAGTGAAAAAAGTTTTATTATCGAATCTTATTCACCCTGAACTGCAGTACGAAATCGCAGCTACAAGTTTACAGTCCGCAAGTCGACTCATAATGACGCATAAACAATAATTTTCAGTATGGTCATATATTGGGTTACTGGAGCTGACTATTGAACTCATGCATCAGTGAAATCTAGTGGAAAGGGGTAAAGACAAGTGCAAAGTATACTACAAGGATATACTGTATCTGTTCAATTCGCAGCGTACCTAATATTGTCTCATACTCTCTTGGAAATTCATTCTTGGATCGTATTTCCACAATCAATGATCTTGGTGTCATTGGAATTGGTCGATGCTTTTACCACCAGGACTTTATACATCACCCTAGTTCGCCCTATCCTCGAATACTGCTCTTCAGTTTGGAGTCTACAATACTCTTTACATCGAAATAGTATTAAATCTACAAACTCAGTTACTGTTACCTACTATACATCTGAAGAAATATATACGTATACTTATTTCTGTTACGGATATTTTAAACTTTTGTAATTCATAAAAATCTACTTAGTTTTCCAATTAGTAGAAATATAAATCCCTTTGATAATATGTTCATGTTGGAGTTACACAGCACTTCTTAAATTAATAGTTGTATATTTAAGAAGCATAATTTTTGCGTCAGCAATAACCGATTCGCTTTTGATTTTGGTGACCGAATATAAAGATTACTTGTGGTACTCTGCTTTGTTTTTAAAACATGTAAAACCTATATTATTTAACATTTTTGTAAACCACACATTTTTACATTAAACTCGTATCTTAAATTAAAAGGATTAAATACCTAAATAAATAATAAAAATATTCATTTGTTAATTTATTTATTTAATGTGATGTTTGCAAAACTAAATTAACAAATGGTCTTATAGTGTTGAGTGTCAGGGTCTTCGACTACAGTTATTTTAAGTAGTGGTTTAATTTATGGTTAGCTTTCTTAATGAGTAATTATAATTACGTTTTTGATAATGTTATAACTTTTCCTTTCCTTTGAAAATTTCGTTAAGGTTTTAATATTATCTGTAGAAGGATTTCTGAAGTAATCGGCAGCTTTATGGTCTTTAGGAAACTTAGCTTGGCGTTTTGAGTTTTTGGGCATAGGTCCAGGGTATATTCCATTTTTATAAGGTCCACTGAATGGCAGAGTGGGCAGTTGCGTGAAAATTAAATTCTTCCTAGTGTGGATATATATATATATATTTTTCATACCCTTGAAAAAGGGTATTATAATTTTGTCCAGAAATGTGTAACGCATTAAAGGAAGCATCTCCGACCCCACAAAGTATATATATTCTTGATCAGCATCAACAGCCGAGTCGATATAGCCATGTCCGTCTGTCCGTCTGTTTCTATGCAAAAAATAGAGAGTAGTTTACAAGCTAGCGTTTTGAAATTTTTACCAGATCATTATTTTTGTTGCACACAAATCAAGTTTAAAAGTCGGATCGGACCCTTATATCATATAGCTGCCATACAAACGATCAATCAGATTTTAAGTTTTGTATGGAAAACTTTTTTGTTCTCGAAGCTATCGCAACCGAATTCAACATTTATTCATTTGACATAGCCATACATGATTTGTAAAAGTTTGGTCCGGATCGGATCACTATATCATATAGCTGCCATACAAACGACCGATATGAAAACAAGTCTTTGTATGGAAAACTTTTTTTTTTCCAAGCTATTGCAACCGAATTCAACATTTATTTATTTGACATAGCCATACATGATTTTTGAATGTTTGATCCGGATCGGATTACTATATTATATAGCTGTCATACAAACGACCGATATGAAAACAAGTCTTTGTATGAAAAACTTTTTTTTTTCCAAGCTATTGCAACCGAATTTAACATTTATTCATTTGACATAGCCATACATGATTTACATGATTCAACATTTATTCATTTGATATAGCCAACACGATTTGTAAAAGTTTGGTCCGGATCGGACCACTATATCATATAGCTGCCATACAAACGACCTATATGAAAACAAGTCTTTGTATGGAAAACTTTTATGTTTTCAAGGGTATACCATCTTCGGCAAGCCGAAGATAACTTTTCTCACTTGTTTTAAATTATTCTTTATTATTACTATTCACTTATCACTGGTCACTTTGCTGATCTCATTTTAATCTTACTCGCCTTTGTTAATAATGAAACCTCGAGTTGAGTTTTTTTTTTTTTTTGTAATAACTTATACTGCAGAGATTCATAATTTCTAGCGAGTATTTACATATGTATGTACTTAAACCTAATTAGGGAGTCTAGAGGCATAAATTAATTTAATCAATTAACTTATATATCTTCTTGGCAGATCTGTTGGGTGAATGCGCAGGAGCCTCCTTCTCGCCCTCAGTCCTAATACACGTCTCCTCATCAAGAGTTTTCGAGCCAACAGGTTTGGGTGGATTCCCAATTTATTTACGTACGCAGTTGCTTGTTTATTTATGACATCGCCAATCCTTGGTACCTTCAGCTCTTGTTCAATGTCTTTGTTGCGAATGTACCAAGCCGCTCCAGATAGTTTACGCAAGATTTGCGACTGCGCCACACGAATTTTGTTGAAGTGCGACTTTGCGGCGATGCCATACACTTGGATGCCATATTTTTCCATATTGCTATATTTCCAAATAGGAGCCAAGACAACCTTATAAATTTTGGCCTTGTTGGAAATTGAAAGTTTTTTTTCCAGGCCTAAGGAGCCAAGCCATGCTGTTCGCCTTTGTTTTGAGCCGCCGAGTTACATCCGTTACATGGCCATGAAATGTAAGAGAAATTATCCGCAATTTTGTCAAAAGGTTTTGATTTTCTGGTCTTAAGGGAGTCGGAAAAGCGATGATGAAATTCGCAGCCGAATTATGAAATTTGATAAACAAATTCGGCTTGTCGGATATTAATGTTTACATTAGGAGGACCGAGCTTGTTTGTGTTATTGTTTATATTGGGCCGTTAATTGAAGCCGCGAAAAACGTTTCGTCGTTAAAGAAATCTAATTAGTGTATATTGTTTATATTGGGAGGATCGTGTCATCGGGCTTTAATTGAAGCCCCGAAAAGAAATTAAATAATAATGAGGGAGGATGAGCAACTCATTTTCAGCTAAGAGTTGTTTATAAAATGGGTGATGGAACTTTGTTTACGGACTGGATAACTGCCCTTTGTCTAAATCTAAACGTGTTTCTGTTATCAGTAATATTTGTTTCAGATTCAGCTGCGCTTTAAATAATAAGTATATCTGATAAAAAATTCTTTCTAAACTTTATAATTACAGTTATAAGTAATTTAAAAGGATTAATACGAATAAAATTAAAGTAATTGATATTCTTGTTTGCTTAATTTGATTTGGATTCACAATATTTAAGTTTTCCAAGGAAAGTTGTGAATGAATTAATAAAATATAATCAGATACTTGAAAATTATTAAAATGGTTAGCAACTACCTATTAGTGGTATTTCTAAATTAGTGTATTAGTTTAGTTGTGGAATTAAATGTTATTAAAAATTACCCATCTAAGTGATCCATTTACAAAATTAAATCCGCTTAAAAAAATTGCACCATCTTGAATGATGTCAATACTTTTAGTCTTTTCTCTTATTTTGATTTCTTTTCATTTAATTTAAAAAACAATAATTATTAAAAAGTTCCGCTCTAAAATTATTAATTTCATAGTAAGTATTACTGCATTTGGTGACCTGATCACTTATAAACAGTTTTTTATTATTTTGTGAAATGGATCTGGACTAATAAAACTCACAACGATAAATTATAATTGGGTATTTAATGTATGTTACTATTATTTTATTGTAATAACACATTGTATTGTAATTAACACAATTTTAAACTCTGAAATCTCCATTAAGTAATTACTAAGGATTTATGCTCGTGTTCGTAAATAGTTTAAATGTCATGATGGTTTATGATTTTTGTGTTGAATATGTCAATTTTTGCAAGTGTAATTATATGTATTCAGTTTTGCATATTGATTGTTAATAATCATTGACCGTGTCTTAAAGGTATTTCCTGGCTTCTAAAAGCTGCATTGAAATTATCAGATAGAGTTTTTATTTCTTGAAATAATTAAGAATTTATAAAAAATCGCTTATTATTATTTTCAGTTAAATCGTTAACTTGGCTCTTAATAACACCATGGTCTGGGGTTCCTGGTACCCTTTTCAAATGGTACCTAATTCATTTATTCCCCTCTTAGCTCAAGGCGGTAGTATTTGGGATACAATTATTATTTTTTTTTTTATATTAACTCTGCTTTTATTTATTGGATCCTCTTAAATAAGAGCTAACAATAAGTTTAAAAATCTTAACTAATACAATTTTTTTGTAAACAGTCGTTTCAATTAATTTTTTTTTTCCAACTGTTCCGTGATTAAGCGTCCCTAAAAATTTCTTCGCTGGGTTGGTAAGTCCCTTCGTCGGAGACGGGAACGACTGCTGAGCTGGGTTAGATTTCTCGCTAGGTGGTTGGGGTGCGAGGAAAGCTTGCCATGATATTTTTTCGTAAGCTCTGTGATTTCATTGGTGACTGTTGGAATATTTAAATCTCTATGGATGTTTTCGTTCCGAACATACCACGGTGCCCCAGTGATAGTTCTCAGGATCTTTGACTGTGCTCGCTGTATGATGTCAATATTGCTGTTGCTGGCGTTGCCCCATAGCTGTGCGCCATAGGTCCAGATTGGTTTCAGTACTGCATTGTAGAGTAAGACCTTGTGGCCCAGGCTGAACGGAGAACCAGCGTTGATGAGCCAGTGTAAGTTGTTCGCTTTAAGCTTAAGATGAATTTTTTTCGCTTCAATGTGCCTGCGCCATGTGAGTCTTCTATCGAGGTGTACTCCTAGGTACGTTACCTCATCTGCTTTCGGGAGTGGTATGTTTTTCATCAAAAGTGGTGGGCAATCTTGTCTGTTCAGCGTAAATGTCACGTGTTTGCATTTTTCCTCGTTGACTTTTATTCGCCAGTCAGAGACCCACTTCTCAGTGGCTATGAGGTAATTACAATTATTAAGTACAATTATTTTGATTATGAATTATTCTGTTCCTGTTATTTATAATAATAATTTATAAAATAATAATAAAAACCTTTTTTGGTAAATTTTCTTGAGAATAAGCACGATTATGAAAAAATTTTCTATAGAAGCCGGAGAAATTTCCCAGGAAATTTCTCAATTCCCGAATGGTTTTTTGGAATTGGATATTTAGCAATTGTAGAAATTTTTTCGGGTTTCATTACATTATGTGAAACAATATATCCAAGAAAATGGGTTTCTAACATAAAAAATTTGGATTTGTCTATTGAGGTTAACCTACAACGGTTTCAAGGCGAAAACTGTCATTAACATCCTGAACGAAGACAGGAAACGCCAAACACTTTTAGAGTCGATCTGGAACCTGACACTACAGGTATCAGGAAAAATTAAGAAGTGCATCATATAGGGGGCGGCAGCATAATTTCCTTTTTTCAGAACCGATTTCTGGCGTTTGTCGTGACTCTTGTTACCACAGCAGGTGTTATGTTGGCAATTTCTTCTTGGATATTATTTTTCAAATCTTGTAGGGTTCTTAAACGGTTCACATAAACACGGAATTTCAAAAAACCACATAGAAAAAAATCACAAGGGGACAGATCGGGAGAGCGTACCGGGCATTCCAAATCGCCTCTAATTGAGATAAGGCGCTCTGGAAAGTGTTACCTCAAAACAGCCACCGATGCTCTTGAAGTGTGAGCTGTTGCACCGTCTTGTTGGAACCAAGTGTCCCCCAAATCGAACTCTTCTAGCCGTGGGAAGAATAAGCTCTGTAGCATTTTTACATACCGGTCCGAATTTACTGTTACTGTAACCTCATTTTGCGAAAAAAAAAAGGGACCAATAATTCCATCTGAGGAAATTGCACACCACACTGTGACCTTTGGTGAATGCAAATGCCTTTCATGCAATTCTCGAGGGTTGGTGTCAGCCCAGTAGCGCATGTTTTTTTTGTTAACCGACCCACATAAATGAAAATGGGCTTCATCACTAAAAAAAACAATAGCACCCTCGGGAATGACATCAAGAAGAAGCTCATACGCGTTCATCTGAGAATTGAAGAAACGTTCTGAAAGTTCCTGCACTATCGCCATCTTATACGGATGAAATTAAAGATCATCATAAAGAATTATTCATACAGAACGATCGGATAGTCCAAGGACAAATGCGTCTTTGCGCGCAGAACGCCGTGGAGATCGCAATATTGACGCTCTCACTGCATCAATGTTCTCAGGTGATCTAACGGGTCGAGGGACTCCAGTTCTTCGTTTTGTCGCACTTGCAGTTTGCTCAAATGTAGTGACCCATGTAACAAAAGATTTGCGATCTGGGACGGGAGCCAACTGGGTTAAATTAAAGCGATTCCGAAATGCACGCTGTGTTGTAATAACCGAACATTCGGTTGAAAAGGCACGCTCCTCACTATTCCAACGCATGATGGCGACTGAACCGTGTCGGGACAAAACTTTGCAGTAGACCCTCTTAAACGGGACCACTAGCGCTCCGCTATGACATCAACTAACTGAATGGCGCGCATTTTAAAAAAGGAAGTTATGCTGCCGCACCCTGTATTTACAAGCTACAGTTTCTTCTGTATCGTAGAATTACCGTACTCAATTCTTACATGAAAGTCATATCACTCACTCATCTCACTGTTAAGTACAACTTTCAAATAAGTGGCTTTTTGTTCTACTACAATAGCAAGTTCGGAAAAACTACTTGCACGCCACATCTATAAATATACAACTAAGCAATCTTACCCTCGCAGCGGTATATTGTCCACCTCGTTTTAATGTTTCCGAGCAATAATTTCTGGACTTCTTCAAAATCCTAGGGGACCACATCATTAATGCATGTGACTACAACGCCAAACACACCCACTGAGGACTACGCCTCGTCACCCATAATGGTAAACAGTTTTATAACGCCAACATAAGAGCAAACAGAAAGCTTATCTACGTCTCTTCAGGCAGACCATCATACTGGCCAACCGACCCGAACAAAGTTCCTGACTTGATCGACTTCGCAATAACCAAAAATATCCCTATAAACCTCATCAGTGCCGAATCTCTACCGGATCTATCATCTAACCAACTCGCCAGTCCTTTTAAATCTCAACCTTTTCCAACGCCCTTAGACTGCAATGCAGATTAATAGATTAACATCAAAGAGAAAACACTGGGTCAAATATATAAAATATATAGTATAATACAAAGTACATATCCAACTCGTTTAACACTAAGCACGTCGGCCTATAATCGCTCCGTAATTTGAACGTTTCCCGCACGAACTAGCTACCTATTATCAGCTCCGAATTGATTTAATCAACCTGCAGTATCGCGAAGTTGTCACAAACTGAAGAACAGCTCGAAATTTTAACTTTAAACGTATATTCTTTGTTTATTTTTTTGAACGTGATAAAACTGTGATTCGCAAACAACAATAAAGTAACCAAAAGGCGTTGCTTTGTTTTGTTACAACAAGCTGCTCACCGCTCTTTATCGCACTCCACCTTTTTGTGGAGCTTCTTCATCTCCCTCTGCTGCTCCTGCTCTTCGCCGAAATCGCTCCCACATTCCCGTCGTTGCATCACTCTCTTCATAGTACATTCGCTGGACCATCTGGTTTTGAGCGCATTCTTTCTTTTATTACCCATGCTTATCCATGGCATGGTTGATTCAAAACACTTTTTAAACCAAATATATTTTTGCATCCCAAATAGGAAATCTAGGTCCTTTCGACCCCTATAGTTACCTATTTGTAGATCCAACTACGCTGAACACGATCCCTTTTGCACTATTTGTAAAAACTATAACCTCTTATCTCATACTTTATCCCCTGAACTCTCTCTTAATGTTAATAAATTAAAAATCTTAGAATACCTCTTAGAATATTTTAGTTATATATATATTTAACAGATCATTGTTAAATTGTTGTTAAATAATTAAATTTAAACATTGAGCGGTACCTAATGCTAAACTTTGATATTGAGATAGAATCAGCAGCAAATACACTGGAGAGTATCTTTGCTACAGCCACCAAAATCTCAACACCTCAAATAGAAAGCGCACTTAGCAGACCAAGGATGACAAACGCAGAAATCGAGCGGCTCATTTCTGAAAATCGACGTTTGCGACGAAAGTGGCAATTTCAAATAACGCCATTTGCAAAGCAAAGATTCAAAAATGCCTCAGGAAAACTCTCCAATGCGCTGAAGCAAAAAGATAAAAACACTCAACGTCGCTATATAGAGAAACTTTCAATTTCAGAAAGTAAAAACTCACTGTGGAAAGCTCATTCCAGTTTAACCACACCAGCAGAAACTATATCACCATTAAGGAATATCACTGGTGGATGGGCCCGCAGCGATAAAGGTAGAGCTACCACATTTGCAACGCATTTTCAACGTGTGTTCCACCCGAATCCTACTACAAGTTCGTTTCTATTACTGACGGTAATAGGCGACGACCAAGCACCACATGAGACAATAGAATTTCGAGCGAATGAAATACCAAAAATCATAAAGAAGCAACTAAATCCAAAAAAATCCCCAGGATGTGATCTGATAACTCTTAAGATGATTAATGAGTTTTCATACTGTGCTATATGCACTATTTTGGTGCTCTTTAAAGCTTTCACAAAAATTGGGTACTTTTGAGAGAGATGGAAAAAGTCAATCATAGTAATGATACCACAGGCAGGAAACGACTATTCAGTTTCCTCATCGTACAGGCCTATTGTCCTATACAGGCCTATAAGCTTATTGTCTTGTCTCTCAAAGCTATTTGAAAAATGTCTGATGACCCGAATCACCCCCTACTTGAGGACTCGCAGCCTTTCTCCAGCGCATCAGTTGGATTTTCGAGAGAGCAATGGAACTATTGAACAAGTCAAACGAATAACATCAGAAATATGATCTGCTTTCGAAAAACGAGAATATTGCACTGCAATATTTTGTTTTTACTCTCAGGCTTTTAACAAGGTCTGGATAGATATTGGATAGATTATTGTTCAAAATTAAAACAATGATTCCCCACAAACCAACAAACTCCTGAAGTCGTATCTATACAACAGAGCATTTGCGTGACATGCAACTCTGACATGCCCGGTGACCACGCTATAAACGCTGGAGTTCCCCAAGGTACCGTACTTGGACCAACGATGTACGTATTTTATACAGCAAACATACCCACAAGCAGACTACTTACAACTTCTACGTTTGCCGATGACCCAGCGATTTTAAGTCGATCCAAATGACCGGAGAAGTGGCTATCTGTCTGCCAAATCAAAATAAACGAAAATGTAAGTATGTACGTTTACACTCAATCTGCAGGACTGTCCTTCAATCACCTTAAACAATCCCGTAAGCAAATGAAGTGTACCATGGAGTGCAACTCGACCGACGGCTTACCTGGCGCAGGCACATGGAAGCCAAAGGACACACCTTAAGCTTAAGGCTAGTAGTCTCCACTGGCTTATTTATTTTAAAAACCGTTCTGTATTCACATACACCGTCCGGCCTCGGTCATACTTGTAAAATTTTCACAATTTGGATACACTTTTAATAAGCGATATGCGTTTTTATTTTGACTTGTATTTGATTTATGAAGTTTATTTACAACGGCTAGTTTTTCTTAAAAGATCTTTTTACTACATTTTCCTTCAAACTTGGTTTGACACTTTAACGTCTTTACCATTGTGGCTTACTTCCACCTTCATCTTGTTTCAACTTGTTCTTCAATAATATAGTTTGCCCTTTTAGTTGATATGTAAAGAATCTTTTATTCCACTGAAGCTTTGTTGTAAAGAATTTGAATAATTCTTTTTTGATTCTTTCCCCCTTTTGCAAGTTTACAGAGGTGATTGAACTAATACAATTTTTCATTGTAGACTACACAAATCGTTTTTTGCACAAAAAGTGATCCTTTTTTAACTACTTCCGGCACACCTATTTGTGCGTATAAATCAGCTCCTATTATTAAATCAATACCATGTAATGTATTTAAATCGGGATCGGCGAACATAAAATTCTTTCCAAACATGTTTATTTATATTTATCTTATTTTCGGCAAGATTTTGTTATAATTTCTGTAAAATAATTGCACTAACGTTTAATATTTTAAAATTTCCCTTTTCAATAGGCAACATTAAGATGTTTTTGATATAAACTTATTTATGGATGATATAACACTAATATCACTATGAGACCTGAATTTCTAACATTTTAATTTTTGTGCCGCCTTTTCAAATATTATTGTGGCTTGTGAACCATTATCAATCTAAGCTATATATGTTTGAAACTTACCATCTTAATGGCCGATAACGCTTGTTTAGAAATAATGCATTTACGAATAATGCATTAGAAATAATGCTTTTCTAATGTGTAACATGCTGTGGTTGTTTCTATGACAATATGAGCATTAAAACTCACTTCTACTTTTTGCGGATAATGCCCTTCAAACATTTAAAACATAAACATTTTTTAGCATCGTTCATTCTTCCCTGAGGACTTAATGCCTTAAGTTTATAGCAATATATAATTTGATGACCGGGCATTTTGCACATCGGGCATCTTATTTCGTTTTCGTCAATTCTAAACTCCTTTCTTAGAGGGAGTTCTTTCTGTACTAAGGTCCACGAACTAAGCCGTTGATCTAAAAATTTCATGACATCTCAGTGTCTGGATAGATTGTTGATTGATGATGATGTGTCCAAAAATACAATTTGACTCTTCAGTCAGATTTGCTTTGAGTCGCATCATAAAAAGCGACTCATAAATAGCTCGAAAAAATGGTTATCTTTGGAATCTCCAGAGAATACCGATACCTCTAATTTCTGTATGGTAGCTAAATCTTCTACTTTTTGAGAATTTCCTTCTACCTTCATAGCTGCGCTTTCTTGGATTTCAGTTTCCATTAGCTACTAAATTTGTTTGGAAACCCTTTAATCGTTATTTAATCTAAAGTAGTTCCTAAAGTTTCAACTCTTCTCTCCTGGATTTCTTTATACTTTTGGCTTAAGTATTCCTCTCCCTGATTGATGTAACACCAAAGCTTGGCATCTATCTCTGTTTTGGCAATATTTCTAGCTACCATTTCTTTAATTACTTTAAATTTTTAAAATTTTTTATTTATTAATGATTTTTAGTAAAATATTCATGGTCTCTGCCCTATATTTACTAATTTTTTGAAATTTTCATAACCTTGGGATTCTAATGGGAATTTTTGTCATCTTCTTCTATACTATATTTTATCAGAATACCGTCAACTAACGTTGACTTTAACCTTGGCCTTAATCAAGATTGCCTTTTCTTTAGAATACGTTGTTGTGTGGCATTGTTTCCGTTTCTGCTGCTTGGACTGCTGATATTGCCGTTGTTGCTGCTAAAGCCGATTCCCTTTGCAGATGTTGGCGCGCATGTTGTTGGCATCACCGATGGCTCTTTGCTCGCCGTTGCCAAGTTTTTTATTTATTTTGTAGGTTTCTTTAGTGTCTTTTTATACCCTTGAAAAAGGGTATTATTGCAACTGAATTCAACATTTATTCATTTGACATAGCCATACATGATTTTTGAATGTTTGATCCGGATCGGATCACTATATTATATAGCTGCCATACAAACGACCGATATGAAAACAAGTCTTTGTATGGAAAACTTTTTTTTTTTCCAAGCTATTGCAACCGAATTTAACATTTATTCATTTGACATAGCCATACATGATTTTTAAAAGTTTGATCCGGATCGGATCACTATATCATAATGCTGCCTTACAAACGACCGATAGAAAACAAGTCTTTGTATGGAAAACTTTTTTGTTTTCCAACCTATTGCAACCGAATTCAACATTTATTCATTTGATATAGCCAACACGATTTGTAAAAGTTTGTTCCGGATCGGACCACTATATCATATAGCTGCCATACAAACGACATATATGAAAACAAGTCTTTGTATGGAAAACTTTTATGTTTTCAAGGGTATACCATCTTCGGCAAGCCGAAGATAACTTTTCTCACTTGTTTTAACTTATGATCACTTGGCATTTTGACCATCATATGGCTGCGGACCATAGGGGGAAAACGTCAGGGTCATGATCATTTGACTTCAAGTAATAAAATGCATTACTCATTATACTCTGGATCACCCTGGTATATCCGAAATGCAAATATACAAAGAGACCTTAACATCAGATCCGTCACAGAAGAAATAACACAACAAAAACAAAGTATAGGAGCAAATTGAAGCCACACCACATTGCGAGAAGTTTAACTCGGGTTTGCGACGGATCCCGACTTCGCCGCAACGACCTTCCGACCCAGCGCTGATCATTAGGTTCTTTTTTTTCCAGACCACAGTTAATAAGACTGTTGAATATGGTATAAAATTAAGATTTGAAAACTTATTGTTAGTCTCAAAATTCCTGACAATAAATCCAATAAATACAGCAAAATTAAATAAAAAGAAGAGAGAAAAGTTATCTTCGGCTTGCCGAAGATGGTATACCCTTGAAAACAAAAAAGTTTTCTATACAAAGACTTGTTTTCATATCGGTCGTTTGTATGGCAGCTATATGATATAGTGATCCGATCCGGACCAAACTTTCACAAATCGTGTATGGCTATGTCAAATGAAAAATGTTGAATTCGGTTGCAATAGCTTGGAAAACAAAAAAGGTTTCCATACAAAGACTTGTTTTCATATCGCTCGTTTGTATGGCAGCTATATGATGTAGTGGTCCGATCCGACCGATTTTTAAACTTGATCTGCGTGCAACAAAAATAATGATCTGGTAAAAATTTCAAAACGCTAGCTTTTAAACTACTGTCTATTTTTTGCATAGAAACAGACGGACAGACGGACATGGTTATATCGACTCGACTGTTGATGCTGATCAAGAATATATATACTTTGTGGGGTCGGACAGTTTTTTTTCAGCGTTTTTTGGGATAACCAATATCACAGTGTTTTAATAGTTCAGATGAGTGTTTTTAATTTAGGTTGTGACAGTGTTTATTAGTGAATAGGGAATCAAAATATTTTATTTTTGGAAAAGGGAATTATTGCATTTATTAATTTTAAATGATTAATGATTAATAAATTTGCTCCCTTTGAAACATGGCTGCTGCTGCAACAAACTGTTGAACGGTCTCAAGAGAGTTAGATGAAACTATCTGCTTTTGCCCCATCTGTCCATTGCCAATAATGTCATGCGCTTGCAGCAATCTCTGGGCATTAATGAAGGGACGGCCTGCATCATATTTGTTGAAGAAAAATATCTGGTGACCTTTGAACGATCAGCAACTATTAACGGTAACGTGTTCGTGAACTTGCAGTTAACAACTAAGCAATATCTTGCCCTAGAAACTAAGTATCTTTGCGTAAACAATGCTGAGTTCAGCGCTCTACGCCTAATGGGACGGCTGTGGTCAAGCTGACACTTCTAATTTGGAGTGCTGCGCCGCGCTGTATAAAATGTTTATTCGGTTTGCTGATCATGATTTTGTGCCGTAATGCATTGTCGCTTAGGGTATGCTTATGTTTCAATCTTCAATTCAGTTTTGTAAAGCACCCGAAAGAATAAACAACATTGCTCCGGCACGCTGCCGATAAATCTTTGTTTATGTGATTATTATAACTACATCCCTGACCCACAACGCCAGTGATACAAAGGGGGCGAGTCAAGCTCCTCCACCCTTAACTTTATAAAATTGAAGGAAGGAATATTTCCAAACTTCTGGAAGGCTGAAGGAAGACTCATTACAATCTCTGCAAACCTGAGGGAACCTAATTGGCCCTCAACGGAATTAGGAACCAAACCAACTCGGACAGGGTAATTAAGGTACAAAACATGTAAGTTTGAAAAATGACTTCACACGCGGCACACCCTTGTGAGATTAAATATACAATAATATTAAAAATATTTAAAAAAAAAAAAATAAAAATACAGGGTGACCTGTGACTTATGCAATACTATGACGAGGCCAAAAAAAGCTAACGCTGGTGACCAGTCAAGTCGTAATGATACACGAGCAAGAGGACGCCGATCAGCTCAACACTGAAGTTAGAGCCGACGCCCCGCATGCCTTTATATCGGGTCTCAAAAAATAGCTCAGAGCCATGGTTTTCCCAACCCATCCCAAAGACTTGCCATCGGCGCTAGCTTTGGCCAGAGAAGCGGAAGCAAGAAAACAGCTTGAAACAGCATGAGCCGTTTCCATGGAAAGCCAGGCAGGAGTAACAAAGAAGAACATGGCCAGGACAGAAACCCACACTTTGTCAAACGCCAAAAGGGCAGCCCCCATGCACAAACTAACAATGACAAACAGGAGCAAACCCCACAACTAATGGAGGTTGACTCATCGTCCAGGTTTAGGCAGACCACTGACTACAATAAGTACAATTCAAAGTAATCAAATGCTTCAGAGAATTGAAATTCCTCAGAACCTTTGACATGCCCGTGACGTCAGCGTCTTAAGAATATTACCCAGAAAATACCAAAGACCCTTAGGAGGAATACGAGAAGGCAGCGAAGGATGCGGTCAAAGAGATTGACAGTGAGAATAAGTACTCCAAGTGACGATTCAATAAATTTTTTAGGGAACGCCCCCGGTTGCCGTTCATCGAACGACGGTTGGCTGAGAGAACTTTAAAAATGTTAATCGACACAGTCGCGGAAAAAATTACATTAAGCCCGAAAAGGAGCTGAAAACCATAACGCCAGTCGCCAAATCATTCTCGGTGAGCTCCACCGAAATTAATCAAAAAAGCGTAATGATTGGGTTCCATCACACTTCCTCATTTTTTCTATTAAATACGCTCAGCTCGTTTCACGCTATTATACGCTTTGACTTGTAAACACAGGTCATGGTAAAAATGAACTTAGCATAGAACACTCTGGAGTATCAGGGTTTTTCCGATGTTTCACACATGTGCTGATGTTAATTTCACCGCTGTGGACGATATTGTGGTTCCTGCCTCCGTTGAAAATGAGTTCAAGGTCACAATGATCAGGAGAAAAAAGCGATCTCCACAGGAGACGAATCTTTCCCATTCAACACCGCTGTCGATCGACAACGAACCGGTGTACTCTCTGGAGGCTCTGGCCTACCCAAGCCTCATGGGTTTTTCCAAACAAATTAGCAAATTCTGAAAGACGGAATAATATCGAGGACACCCTACAACAGCCCAACTTGGGCTGTGGAAAAAAAAGGCACTGACGCCTACGGTAACCCATACACCCGAAATTTTTTCGGGTCCGTTAAATATCTTTATTATTATTATACCTACATCGCTGAGCCACCTTTAACTTCGTAAAATTGAAGAAATTCATATCTCCAAACTTCTGGACGGCTGAAGGAAGACTCATTACAATCTCCGCAAACTTGATGGAAGACATATGATAATTTATACCTCAATTTGTAAGGTTATTTCTATCCAGGTAATACATTTATCCATTAAAAAATTGAAGTGATTTATAAAACTATATTCAAATGTTTATTTTATTCAAATATTTATTGAATTTGTATGTTAATAATACTTACACATACATTAACTGTATTTTTATGTGGTGACTTAAAACTAATACTTTATTGAAACATGAGTAATTATTAATATATATATGTATATACAAGATATATATTATAATAATAATATATAAAGCGTCGATTTTTATGTATTTCTACTTCGAATCAATTACGTTTTCCCCATCCCAAACCCTCTTCATAAATCCTATTGATTAAACCTAACATAATAACATTATAAGGAAAAAAACTATAACACTGTCATATACATACATATAATATAACATAGTAAATAGTACTACCAAATAAATTAGGTTTATTCGTTTGTTTAACCTAAAAAGCTTTTTTGGATTTCTCCAAATGTTATGAACTAAAAGAAGATAGAGTAGAAAAATATGAAGATAGGAAGAGCTTTCTCAGTATAACATCTCAAAACAATAACGGACTTGAACTGGACCCCGCCGCGTATTTTTTACGTTTCGGAGGCTCATTGTCAAAAATAACGATGCTCTCAACAATTGAACAATTGAATTGTGTGTTCTACACACAAACAAATCAGAAATGGACACAGACAGTGACATTGCAGAAATTCTTAACCAAAAAAAATACCAAATAAACTCAATGCCTACTGAAACAAACAGTTTTGATGGAATCATTGACTTTTGACAAAAAAAATTAAATCTAACACTTAGCACATTTTTTTTGTGTCGCGTGGTTCCCTCTGTATAACGTTCTGAAATGTTCCAATCGCGAAATACAAAGTATTGGGTAATTACAATCAAGAAGTTCTTTTGAACGGATTCAATGTCGTATCATGCCAATTCATGAACCGTACTCCAGTATTGGACGTACTAAAGATACGTATTATATACTTTTAGTTAGAAAAGGGTCATTGAATTCCTGAGACCATTTTTTATCGAAGCCAAGCAAGGCTTTAAGGCTTTAATAACCATCGTAGAAATAATCGTCAGGAAAATTTTAGTTTAAAGTCTAATAGGACACCGGGATCATTAGCCTAGGTTAATCTTTCTTAAGAAACGAACGATAAAAAGAAACTAGCTTAAATTTTGACCCTTTAAGTTTTAAGAGATTGGTTGAAGACCATTTTTGAAAATTATCCAAATCTGACTAAAGCTTATATTGGGCAGAAGGGGATTTATATTGAAGACAAAGCTTAACGTCGTCTGCATACATACGAACCAAAGAGTTCGCTAGAGCAGGGGGTAGGGGGTTTGGTTCTCCCAGCTTTCCTTTATAGTTTTGTAGCATCGGATTTACCTTTTTTATATAGGGGAATTACGAAAGATTCCTTCCACATGTGGGGAAAGATCAAAAGTTTCTACAGACAGGGAGAAAAGTTTAGAAAAGGTCGGAAAGGATAGGTCGGAAATACGAATACATTTTCAAACGAAATTAGGGGGGGAGAAGATACCTGCTTACGCTTAGTGTTCACAAAATTATAAAACCGCTTCGGATACTGTAAACTGTGTAAACTGTATATATATTTCTTATAATACTCAGCGTTATGCACGGTGAAGTTTTGACCGAGCTATTACGTATCTTGAAAAAGTTACATTGCATCCAGATTTCTTATATATTTTTTAATATATTTTAACTTTTTAAGGATCCTTGTCAACCAAGGAGGGTTAGTCGAGGCTGTTGAATACTTCCATGGCACGCAAGAGTCGAAGAAAGCGTTAAGCTTTTTGTAGAATGTTTCTAAAGCGATATTTATATCGGTGCATTCTCAGAAATCGGACCAATCAATCAATCAGATAAGTAGTACCAGTATGTACGCAGTTCTGAAGAAGGTGATAAGTAAGAACATGTGATAAACAATGATTAAGGCGACATAAAGACAACTGCTCTTGGGGTAACAAGAGCGGCTGCATGGTCGTCGGCTGATTTTTACGGGAAACAAGCGAAGAGAGTTAGTCGGCTGCATGGTCGTCGACTGATTTTTACGGGAATCAAGCGAAGAGAGTTAGTCGATGATTTTGCGAAAACCACCGATCAACTTTTTGATAGTTTGCCGCATGAAAGTTTGCATCTCTTTTTGAACCGCGCGACATCTAATGTAGCAAAAGTGGAATCCAGCATTACGCATCCGAAAATCATCACTTTCGTTGAACCTTATGCACGTCGGCCTATTCGCTCCGTAATTTTAAACGTTTCCCGAAAGAACTACCGACCTATTATCAGCTCCGAACTGATTTAATTAACCTGTTGTATCGCGAAGTGGTCCGCAAACTGAAAAACACATCGAAAGTTTAATTTTAAACGTTTAATCTTCGTTATATTTTAAACGCGATAAGACTGGGTTTCGCATACAACAATAACAAAGTAACCATTAACCGTTGCTTTGTTTCGTTATTACAATCTGCTCACCGCTTTCTATCGCTCCCCCCCTTTTGTGGAGCTTCTTCATCTCAGTCTGGATTGACGCTGCTCCTGCTGTTCGCCGAAATCGCTCCCACGCTATCGTCGCTGGATCACTCTCGTCGCTGGATCACTCTCTTCATTATACATTCGCTGGACCATTCTGTTGCTGTTTTTGAGCGCATTCCCTTTTCATTCCCCCAAAATGTCTTTGGTTTGTACCTCAAAGAGATGCGAATTTGGAGGAGCTATTACTGGCGACTCCTACCTAACTTGCTGGCTATGTGACAATTGCTCGCACATGAAATGCGCTGGCGTTGGTCATTATGGCCGACTTGGTGATCTTCTGGGCAAAGGCATCGGTTTGACATGGTCATGTTTGGCCTGTCGAGAAATTGAAGGCGAGATGCGCACGTTTATGCGGCAAACCCGAAACGGTTTCTGGGAGGTTCGGAAACAATTTGCAACATTAAATGAGCAGTTCCTGAACCTTGAATCTCTATTTCTGGGCCTAAAACTATTAAGCGAATCACCACGCCGAAAAATCGCTAACACTAACCAGAATATGAATATGTGTACCACTCCAGCCTCACATTTGCCAGTAAGCAATGTTATGGTTGATGCTCCTGTCGAACAGCCACCCATCCTAGCTATTCAGAAACCCGGTCTTCCCCCTGCAAAAGTTGATAAGCCAGAACCGGCCAGTAGGAATCTCCCACCTGGTTCCATTCTTCAAAATTCTTCAATAACCATATCACCAAGCCAGCCTGCTGCTCCACCATTACGCCTGCCTGCCGCCGCAACTACCCGCCCACCCGTTGTAAAATCAACAAAGCCATTGTTCCAACGGAAACCCGATCTTCTGGACTTACGCTGAGAGCCGTGGCTCCCCGCAAATCCATCTTTGTATCGCGGCTTATGCCTGATGCCTCTGCCGACGACGTTAGGATTCACCTTTCAAATAATTTAAATATAGCTCCCTCAGAACTGTTTGTAACCAAATTTAATTTTAAGCATAAACGTAGCATATCCTCTTTCAAAATAACTTTACCAGAAGCTTCCCTTGCTAAATCTTTAGATCCTACTACCTGGCCCGAGCACAGTATTGTCCATGAGTTCTTGATCAGAGATTCTCAAGGTTCCAGTCTAGTTAATACTTCAAAAAACTAAGCAACAAGATTTTTTCTTGTTGCTACCAAAACGTTCGCAGTATTCTTGGAAAACTGAACTTATATTATACTAACAGTTCTTCCTTTGACTTCGATGCTATTGTGCTAACTGAAACCTGGCTAAACTCCACTGTCATAGACAATGAAATTTTGGTATCAAACACTGTCTTTCGGGAAGATCGCCCAACCTTTGGAGGTGGCGTTCTGATTGCCGTAAACAACATCTACACAGTTGAACGTATTACCATTACTAATCCTTTCGGAATTGAATTTTTAGCCGTTAAAATTCATTCTGAGTCCCAAACCCTTTTCATCACGTGTTCCTACATTCCTCCTCTGAGTGATGCAATCATTTATATGCACCACTTAACTGCCATAAAATCAGTTTTGTCCCTGCTAAATGATGCTGATCTTATTCTAGTTATGGGGGATTTCAATCTGCCCCTCATTTCATGGATCAACTCGGATGAGGATAACTCGCTTTTACCCACTAGCCAAAATGACTTCCTTGATGGCTTAGCCGACTCTGCCGTTTTCCAACTGAACCCTATAAGGAACTCCCGTGGCAGGTCGCTTGACCTAATTTTCTCTAACACTACCTCCTCTGCCACAATAGCAAGGTTTCCTCCCTTATCTACTCCTGAGGACTCTCACCACCCAACACTCTTAGTCTCGCTAATTATTGACTCTCCTGAAGTCCCCCCCAGTGATAGCGAGCAGCGTCGTCAACAATGCTTTAAAAAAACCAACTACTGTGACCTAAGAAATCACCTGACTAATATTGACTGGAGTTATCTATCTAGTTTCAGCAATATCGAGGAAGCTACAGACTCTTTTTATGAAGTAATTCATAACGCCTTAAATAAATCTGTCCCTGAAACGTTAACTCCATCAACGTCTAAACCTCCATGGTTTAATAAGCACCTCGCTCTCCTAAAAAATAGGAAATCTAGAGCCTACAAAAAGTCATTAAAGTCTCCAACCTCGTTACATCTTTCTAATTACCTTCTAATCCGCAACCAGTTTGTTGACCTTAACAATAAACTATATAAAAATTTTATTTCTAAATGCAAACTCAATTTTCGCAACGATCCAAGCTCTTTTTACTCTTTTGTAAACTCTAAACGCAAATCCAATCTTTTCCCCCCTTCCCTCTCATATAATAATACTTCCGACTCTTCGCATCTCGGCATTGCTAATCTATTTGCGTCATTTTTTCAGTCAACCTACTCATCTAACTCATTTGATCCCTCCTCTAACTATCCATATAATTTACCCTACATAAACAACATTTCCCTTTCTAAATTCTACTGTCATGATGTGTTTACGGCTCTTTCATCAATTAAAATCTCTTTTTCACCAAGCCCAGATAACGTACCTAGCTGCATCCTCAGAAGGTGCTCCGATCTTCTCACCCTACCTCTTACCATTCTATTTAACCTATCCTTGGAGCAAACTTCCCTACCTAAATTATGGAATGAATCATACCTAATACCAATTCATAAAAAAGGCTCTAAGGCTTCCATTGAGAACTACCGCGGCATTGCTAAGCTTTCTGCGATTCCCAAACTCCTTGAGAAACTTATCACATCGCAGCTTCAACATGCATGCAAGAGCATAATCTCACCTGCAGAGCATGGCTTTGTCAAACTTCGCTCGACAACAACTAATCTACTAGAATTTTCGTCGAAAACCAACCGAGGTTTTCAACATCGCTTGCAAACTGATGTAATTTACACTGACTTCAGCAAAGCATTTGATTCAGTTAATCATCAGCTCTTGCTACGGAAACTCTCGCTTATTGGTTTTCCGCCAAATATCCTGATGTGGGTTGCTTTCTACCTTTCAGACCCAGATCGAACCCAGCGTGTCCTATTTAAATCTACCAAGTCGAAGGTCATCCATGTCTCATCGGGTGTCCCTCAGGGTAGTCATCTAGCACCACTGTTGTTTATACTCTTTGTGAACGATCTTCTTAATGTGATTAGTTATGCCTCTACGCTTATGTATGCTGATGATGAGGTCAAGTTATGCTATTCCTTCTCGGAACATTTCCTGCATAGGCATCTGCAATTAGACCTTGACGAACTCTATTTGTGGTGCTCAATTAATCTTCTGTTCCTAAACTGCTCTAAATGCAAACTTTTGACATTCCATCGCAGTGTGCCGCTTATCATATCTTACTCTTTCGGAAATCACGTCCTTGATCGTGTTTCCACAATCAATGATCTTGGAGTTCTTTTTGATCATAAACTTAAGTTTAATGATCCCATATCTGTGACAGTGAATAAAGCCA